>QYAO01000006.1:0-586303 GCA_003988895.1 Hyphodiscus sp. D1413
CCCCCCCCCCCCCCCCCCCCCCCCCCCAGGAATGATTCATGCTAATACCCTCTCGCAGATATCTCAGACCCCTACAAATGCGGTGCTCTTCTCAATAAAGGCCAATGGCTGGATCCTGGACCGAGATGGAGCTCGAGAAACCCGTTCCAGAATTGGCAGCCGCCAGGATGCATTATGCACGAATACAAGAAGAAGGATATACAGGAATGCTTTGGCAAGCGGAGGATCGTCTTCATAGGTGATTCGACCACTCGCCAGGTTTTCTGGGCAGTGGCGAAGAAGATGGATCAAGCACGCGCTGAGGGGGAGATGACGGAGCTGCTGGACATGGACGAGAAGCACCATGATCTCGAATTCACGTCTGCGGGAGTTACGGTGCAATTCATCTGGGATCCTTTCTTGAACTCAACTGGCCTCAAACGCGAGTTGAAGGACTTCAGACCAGATTCACAGCTTTACTCAAACGAGGCGGATGAAAGTGCAGGATTGATACTACTTGGAGCTCCCGGGCTTTGGTATGCACGACATGGACAAGAGAACTTCCAGAAAGATTTTAAAGACTCCATTGAGACTGTCATCCCATACATGGACCATGCTATTGAAGGCAATAACAGGTCGCCAGCAGCTCGTCCATTTCCCTTTCGAGAATACTCGCCCAACTTCCTCTTACTGGCACCGGTCCAAGCTCCATGGTACCAATCCCTGTCTCCGTCAAGAGCAGAGACAATCACTCCAGAGAAGATAGATCAGATGAACGATTATCTCCAACAATTATCTGCACACTCGAGTGCCGATGTTATCTGGAGTTACACCTTGATGACCCACGCAAGTCGGAGTCAATATGAGGAGAGTGGGCTACATGTCATCGATAATGTTGCCCACCGAAAGGCGGATGTTCTCTTGAACTTACGTTGCAACGCGGATGCTGCGTCGAAAGGGTACCCGTTCGATCGGACATGCTGCAGTAATTACACAAAGCCTGGAACTGCTCAGTGGATAATCCTTTTGGGCGGCATGCTGGTGCTTCCTGTACTCCCCTTTCTTCGCCGGCAGCATCTTCCGCGACTGGGTCGATTTCTCCCATCGCCAAGTATGCTGAGTGCACTAAAAATCTCTGGTCTAGTTGTTTCCTACTGTTTCTACGCGGACCGAACACAGATCTTCGAAAAGGAGCAGAAGCAATTTCGGCTAAGGGAATTCGCCATGGCTTGCTTGGCCGTTGCTGTTGCGGGCTTGGTTTCAATTAGAGAGAGCAAGTCACTAAAGTCAAATCACAGGCCACCTCTCAAGGTCAAGGACCGGGGATTTCTGTCTCGAGACCAAACCGACGAGTGGAAAGGCTGGATGCAATTTGTTCTTTTGATTTATCACTATACACACGGCGCCAAAATCCTGTGGATCTATGAGATCGTCCGACTGCTTGTTGCATCATATCTATTCATGACTGGATTTGGGCATACTCTTTACTTTCTCGAGAGGGAAGACTTCTCTTTGAGAAGAGTGGCTGCTGTTCTCGTGCGACTTAACTTGCTATGTAGCATACTACCTTACATGATGCGTACCGATTTTGTCTTCTACTACTTTGCGCCTCTGGTCAGCTTCTGGTTTCTCGTCATATACTTTACCCTCAAAATTGGGCATACGCGTAACTCGAACCTACACTACCTTTTCGGAAAGATCATACTCTCCGCTCTGCTTACGACCGCCTTGACGATGACACCAGGCATATTAGAGTTATTGTCCTTCTTCCTCAAACTCACCTGCGCAATATCCTGGAACATGAAAGAAGTCAGAACCCGGATCTTCCTCGACATGTACATAGTCTATATTGGTATGTTCGTTGCAGCTCTACACCACCGAACTACATGCCTTCATTCCGGCGCCGCAACCCCCAAACGATTCATCGACCGCACCCTCAACCTGATGACCAGATACCGCCGAACCTTTAAAAGCGTCACTATTATCGCCTCTCTCGCTCTCCTACCAGGATATTGGGTCCTTACACGCCGCTCTCCAAATAAAGAAGATTACAACTGGTGGCAACCGTTCATATCGTTCATACCAATCCTATCCTTCATCACCCTCCGTAATTCCCATCGTCTCCTCCGAAATTATCACTCCACAATCTTCGTCTGGCTGGGCCGCTGTTCTCTCCAAACTTATGTCCTGCAATACCACATCTGGCTCGCAGGTGACTCAACAGGGATTCTACGTCTAGGAATTTGGAGTCGGTGGACGGAAGCTGCCATCCTCACCCCGATGTTTTTCTGGGTGTCGTGGAAGATGGTGGATACGACGCAGAAGGTGACGAGCTGGGTTGTTGATGGTGATCGTCTGGCTACGCAATCTTTCTTGCATGAGGATGTGGTGGAGTCGAAGGAAAGCCCGCCTCTGCTGCCGAATGTGAAGGAAGTGGAGAGTACGCCGAGTAAAGATTTGCGGTTTGAGATGGGGAATTCGAGGATGAGGAGACTGGTAGGCTGGGCTATTAGGTCAGGTAGGGAGGACCTGAGGTGGAGGCTCGGGTTTATACTGGCGGTGTTTTGGGTAGGTAATGTTACTTATTTGTAGGAGGCCTTTGAGAGGACGAAAGACGGTTAGGTGGAATTGGAGATACCAAATGGTATCAAATTCTTCGCAAGCCTATCAATGCCTGCTTCTCCCTTGTGAAAGCGGAGGATTCGGCGCTGCTCAGCGACGTGCCTGGTGTTTGTGGGAAGGTTAGGAGCTTGAAGCGTGAGGCGGAATCGAGGACTCTAGATGCCAAATCCACTCCATCACGGAGCTGGATACTATTCCCAGCGTCCACCTCGATTCATAGCGATTAGAGCACAAGAAGTAAACGTACTATCACCCAGCTTCTGTAGAAGAGATAGGCGAAGGGGAAAGATAGGGAAAGTTCACAATGGCTGATCTGGCTCCCTTGCTGGAGTAAAACGGCACACTGGCGGAGAATATTTTTGGAACGAGTTACAGATTTGAGACTGGGAGGAGATGATTAGGGGAAGGTGTTGATGTTGAGTGGTAATGTTAGTCCAGAATATAATCAACCTGCTATGGAAGGACTTAGGAGGGTTATTAAGGACATAATGAGTGTAGTATTCATTGGAGGACGTTGGGTATGAGGTGGTGCAATGCTTAGATGAGAAGCCATAAGAGCTGGAGGGTCCCTGGAGGAATTCTTCCCAGTGAAGAAGCTCTCCATTGTATATGATTGCCACTACCGTGCACACTCTCTAACCAATTTATACTGTATCTGAAGTGGCAACTCCATTGTCTGCATTATCCAGTCTTATCCCAAAACCTTGTGCCATCCGTAAGCCTCAGGGGCAGATCTGGGTCTGCCTCCATTTCTCGGTGCGATCTCAAGTCAACAACCCAGGAGCATGTGTTATCGCTCTTGGTGTATGTGATGCCCTGGCCAGCTATTCCCACGATTCATTCTTTGCAGCCAGCCAATGCCCATAGTGTCAAAGCAGTATTGTCCGTCGAATATGTAACCTCAGCTGATTCCCAAGTTCTCAAGGAAGTCGAAACGACCCCTCAAATCCAGGCGCCCAGCAACGGGTCGGAGTTCTCTTCGACAGTGCGAAAACCACATCATCAACAGGGTGAATGGATGCAGTCGAAGTAAGTAATTTTGTAAAACCGTCGTTGTTTTGTTTGGAAGAACGAGCACAGCACGAGAACTTTTTATGTTGAAGGCTTACCGAAGAAATGACGCTAGCGCTAGCCACTCCGAGCCTCCAATATGGAGAACTGTCCCAAACCTAGGTTCACAGCAAGCTCTGAGAACACCTAACATCTACAACTTGGCCTCTCGCTAATAAGTTGTGAGTCTCTGGCTTCGCAAACTGTCCACTCCCTCATTCTACCATCTAAAACGACCCGTCCCTGCTGCCTCAACCCTGGGCTCTGCCCAACTTCATTCCACCCCTCGACATATCGCACAACATCTGTAGGACAGGTCAGATAGCAACCGTACATCTGCGAGAGCCCCATACGATCAATTATGGATGTGGAAGCGTTGAAGGAACAGTGGAGTGAGGTGGAGGACCGCGATGGTCTGCGACTTAGTTGGAATGTCTTCCCAAGCTCACGCATGGTATGTCGAGGCCACGATTCGCACCAATATAGGAAGATGCTGAACTACCACAGGAAGCCTCACGCTTAGTCGTACCCATTGGCGCGCTCTATACCCCCCTCAAGGAGAAGCCAGACACTCCTATCTTGCAATTCGAACCAGTAATCTGCAAAGCGCCATGCAGATCCGTATTGAATCCTTTCTGGTGGGTAACTATACGAATCGCCTCCAAGATTTAGCTGACCATTATCAGCCAGGTAGATGTTCGAGCTCGTCTTTGGATTTGCCCGTTCTGCTTGTCACGAAATCCTCTCCCACCGCACTACAAAGATATTACAGCTACTGCCATTCCGCCAGAGTTGCACCCAAGTAACACCACCATCGAATACAAACTCTCTAGACCTGCGCCAAGTCCACCGATCTTCCTCTATGTTGTTGATACTTGTCAGGAGGAGGATAGCTTGTCAGCATTGAAGGAGTCCCTAGTCATGAGCTTGAGTCTTCTGCCAGAAAATGCCCTTGTGGGTTTGGTCACATATGGCACAATGGTAAGTATTCCAAATTTACTCGACGATTGCAGATTCTCACCAGGCTCTAGGCCCATGTTCACGAGATTGGCTATACCGAATGCCCCAAATCATATGTTTTCCGAGGAAGCAAAGACTATACAGCAAAACAAGTTCAAGAAATGCTAGGCTTATCCTCCGCTGGTGTGCGACCTGGCATGCAACCCCAGCCTGGTCGGCCAATGGGCCCCGCAGCGCGTTTCTTGATGCCTGTGGTAGAGTGCGAATTTCAACTTACCAAAGCTTTAGAACAGCTTCAAAAGGATCCGTGGCCAGTGGCAAGTGATAAGAGAAATCTGAGATGTACTGGAGTTGCGCTCAGCGTAGCTGTTGGTCTTCTAGAAAGCTCTTTCCAAAATGCTGGTGGGCGTATCATGCTTTTTGCTGGAGGACCTGCCACTGAAGGCCCTGGTTTGGTCGTTGGCCCTGAATTGAGAGAATCTATTCGATCGCATCATGACATCGATCGTGACAATATTAAGTACTACAAGAAGGCGTTGAAGGTATGATAAACAAGCTATATGAAACGTACTGTGCTGATAGAAATAGTTCTATGACAACCTTGCCAAGAGAACTGCACACAATGGACACATTATCGATATTTTTGCGGGTTGTTTGGATCAGGTTGGTCTCTTAGAGATGAAGGGGCTTTCGAATTCCACTGGTGGCCACATGGTTTTGACCGATAGTTTCACGTCTTCCATGTTCAAGCAATCGTTCGTTCGGATCTTCGAAAAAGACGGCGACGACAATCTCTTGATGGGATTTAATGCCAATTTGGAGGTCCTCACAACGAAGGAATTGAAGGTCACCGGGTTGATCGGTCACGCGGTTTCCTCGAATAAGAAGTCTTCGTCCGTAGGAGAGACGGAATGCGGTATCGGAAACACATGCTCCTGGAAGATGTGTGGTATCGATCCCAGCGCCAGTTATGGTATCTACTTCGAAATTGCGAGCCAAGGTGGCCCTACTCAACACCAGCAAACACCCGGGAAAGGCATGATGCAGTTTCTCACTTACTATCAACATTCCTCAGGACAATTTCACCTGCGCGTCACAACTGTCCAACGGAACCTCAGCGGCCCAGCTGGAGACCCAGCTATTGCCCAGTCATTCGATCAAGAAGCTGCGGCGGTGCTCATGTCTAGAATTGCCGTCTTCAAAGCCGAAGTCGATGATGGCCCTGATGTTCTTCGCTGGGTTGATCGTATGCTGATCCGACTATGCTCTCGGTTCGCCGACTACCGAAAAGACGATCCATCATCCTTCCGATTGGAGAAGAACTTCACTCTTTATCCTCAGTTCATGTTCCACTTGAGAAGAAGTCAGTTTCTCCAAGTTTTCAACAATTCTCCAGACGAGACTGCATTCTACAGACATGTTCTCAACCATGAGGATGTAAGCAACTCCCTGATCATGATCCAGCCAACCTTGGACTCATACACCTTCGACCAAGATGGAAGCCAACCTGTCTTGCTTGATTCGACTTCTATCCAACCTACGCATATTCTCCTTCTTGATACCTTCTTCCATATCTTGATCTTCCACGGAGAGACTGTTGCCCAATGGAGAAAGGCGGGCTACCAGGAACAAGAGGGCTATGAGAACTTTGCCTCTCTTTTGGAGCTACCGAAAGAAGATGCTAGGGTATGTTCAATCAAACGCTGCTTCTTAACACAACTGACACTGTTTAGGATCTCATCACTGATCGTTTCCCATTGCCTCGTTTCATTGTTTGCGATGCAGGTGGATCGCAAGCACGTTTCTTGCTCTCCAAGCTCAACCCCTCTACGACTCACACGACTGGGGCTTATGGTGGAGTTGGCGCACAGACAGCGCAGACCATATTCACTGATGACGTTTCCCTCCAAACCTTCATGGATCATCTGATGAAGTAAGTCGATCACACTCTCTAGACCTGCGAATGAAGCTAATACTGGATAGACTTGCGGTGAGTGGAACGAATTGAAAAGCACATCCTTGCAGGGAGCCCGGTGTTGGGAGGTGGATTGAAGGCATTGACTCAGCCGGCATAGAAAACGTGTATCGAATACTACGGAAAGTAATAGATCATTGCAAATCCAAAACTTTCAGTGAGAGACCAACATTGGGATGAATTTGTGCAAGACATTCATGACTTGAGAGAAAACCTGGTGAAATTCTGGGGAAACTAGCTCTCTCTTTTGCAGTACTCGTTCAGAACATTCCATGGAGGCGATTAGAATCTAATGTCCCATTCTATTTATGCGACCTCGATGCACAACTTTCCATGATGGAAGAGCCTCTGGCACAGAAATGATGATCATTTACTTTGGAGAACTCTAAAAACTGCGATCAATATCCCTTCAGCGTTTCTCATGCCGATCGCAGTGAAGGTCAACCTTTTTGCAAGCTATAATCAATGAACAAGCAGGTTTGAGTAGGCTGCCGAGAAGTGGAAAATAGACCAGAGACAGAAATAGACAGGATTGCCAACCCCGAGAGCCAGAAAGAGACTGCCTTCGACGCAGACTCCGAAATCCAGCAGTCTGAGTTCGAGCCCACAGTTTCATATGTGGCATGATAATTGGAAATGAAATCAATGAGACGCCGCTACCAAGCAGGACAATTTACGAGGAAAAGAGGCTATAGAGAAAGTCTTTAGGGGAGAAGAAAGAACTGGGAAGTCAAGGTGGAGACGAAAACGTACATCAGATCTTGCTTTGCCATGGGATATTACAGCGTTGACATCAATGACAGTATCTTGGCATATTTCGAAGAAATCTTGTTTAACATAGGGAATGTATCAAAACTGGCTTATTGCAATAATACACACATCGTACTCAATCCTGAGTTGCATTGAAAGGATTAGCTTACTTGACTACTCGAAGTAGCTCGAGTTCTGGCCGGATCACGTGAAGCTCCCTTCATTGGTTAGCCAAGCGAACGCACAATTGATCGCGGGTACATGAAATTTCCGGAGTCAACATTTCGAAATCACATCTCCGGCGAGCACCATAACACCTCGACAAACCAGCCAAAAAATCCGCCAAGATGCGCAAGTCCTCCTCTAGCTTTATCTTCACTGTTTCCAGGCTGACTTTAATCATATAGCTCCCAAGCTCGATCCTAATGAGATCAAGATCATGTATGTACAACCACATCAACGGCTCCGAATAAGAAGACGATCACTTCGGAATCATTGCAAGAGGAAATACTGACTGTCGTTTGAAGCCATCTGCGTGCTACAGGTGGGGAGGTTGGTGCATCATCTGCCCTGGCTCCTAAGATAGGTCCTCTGGGTTTGTCTCCAAAGAAGGTCGGAGAAGATATTGCAAAGGCAACTGGCGACTGGGTACGCATAAATCTGAAGTCGATATCAAGAGTGAAGATCTGAAATATTGGGTGCAACAGAAAGGTCTTCGTGTCACTGTCCGACTCACCATCCAAAACCGTCAAGCAGCCGTCTCTGTCGTTCCCTCCGCATCATCTCTCGTCATCAAGGCATTGAAGGAGCCTCCGCGCGACCGAAAGAAGGAGAAGAATATCAAGCACAGCAAGTCTATTGCTCTCGACGAGATCATCGAAATTGCCCGAACAATGAGATTCAAGTCGATGGCGAAGGAGCTGAAGGGCACGGTTAAGGAGGTTCTCGGTACTGCATTCAGCGTTGGTTGCCAGGTTGATGGAAGAAGTCCAAAGGATATCAGTGATGACATTGAGAGCGGAGAGATTGAGAGTATGAGCCCCTCACGATGTCCCGAGCCGCAATGCTGACCTGACGATAGTTCCTGAAGAGTAAATGGGTGCTGGTTACGTCTTTCTATGCAATATCCAGGGCAGCTTGCTTTCACGAATAGGTTGTGTAAGCGACTGAATTGAAGAACAAAATTCAAAGCCTCAGATGCAATAGGTGCTGCGATTTTCTTTTTGTACTTGCCTACACTCTGGTCCTTACCCCCTCTTCCTTTAAGGATTTGGTTCAATCTGTGGTATCGTCCTATTTATGAAGCAAGGAGATTAATTCTCGACCGTTTACTCACCGGGGCACTCTATCCTTCGGGCGTGGGTGTTTTGGTCCATAACTTCTGGACGACATTCTAACAAATTCCGACCACCACTGTTAAGAATTCAGGACTGGGTAAGGTTGGCCTGTGGATGTAACCTATCACTTCTGTAGGGGTGGCTTTCAGCTGAGTGATGACTGACGCTACACCGTGTGGCTTACTGGAGACAGATAATCAATTACACGCCAATTGCAAGGCTGCAGCCCTTGGGGATCTACAATCACACTTGCTTACAGTAAGATAGCGACCGTTACAGACACGACTAAGCTTCCCAGTGCATACCGCCCTGTCAATAATACAGATGATTTGTGCCCCAACAATAGCTATGCATGCGTGGCCTTCTCCAACAGTTTATAGTGAATAAATCCAGAAACATTATTAATAAAGCCGATAGACTATGCATTATGCATCTGAATGGTGACTTTGACGCCTGTACGGCTTGGCTGAACGCCGCCAGAGCGTAGAGGTGGAGAGTGGCAGAAATGAATGTGACAAGGATTATAGGCCGCCATGGAACATCGCAAACCCTTTCAACATCTCTGCATCTCCCTTTGTAACATGCATTCACCATGACACACCGCTGAGGTCGTCTCATCTTTGACAATCCCTATATACTCGGCCAAGCTCGCCGCGTGCGGAGCGTCACAGGCCAAGTCGAGAAAGCCCTCGCGAGGCAGCTTTGCCCCACGCCTAAGGCTCTTTTCGAATCAATATTTCAATCTTGAAGTCACCTCAGATTGCGAACTCTCCTCCTGATCGGAACATCTTCGAAAAGAAGACAGAAAAGGTCCGGAGATGCCCACCGAAGGCTCTCCCAGGTGAGGAGATTCTTCTACACCAAGCTGTTCTTGAATTCACGACTTGGGGCATGTTGATATGACTCGATTTCACGACCAGCTATCTTTTGTGTCCCATTTCGGTTATATACCCATATACATTCTTATTTCAGCGCCCAAAATCTTTCGAATATGATTCCCCAGGTTGCGTACCAATCTCGAAACCTATCACAGCAGTTCGGGAGCCCTGGATTTGCTGCCCCTCCATTCGAGCCTCTGCAACCCCCGAGAATAGCAGATCGACCTGCCCCTCTGGCTTTCAGAAGCGCGCGATCGTTTTCTTCTCCGTTCACTCCCACGCCACTACACCATGCATATCCGGTCGAGAGCTATCGCAATGGTGTCCCTGCTGATGGCACGTCGGGCTTTGGAAGGCAGTATCATGACCCCACAGAGCATATGCTGCGAAGGAAAACACCAAATGGTACACTCGCAGCAGGTTATGATGGAACTCCCGTACGATGGTCGAGCAAAGCACCGGCTTTGAAACATGTCGTACTCCCTCTGTCAGCATCTTCGTCAACACAGCATGCTGCACCTCTCGGGATTGCATCAGACGATCATCGGGAACGACAAAGATCGAACAGCTTAGGATGGAACTTCAGTTCGACTTCAACTCAGCTTGGGGAAGGCAACCTTGTTGGAGACATGCGTATCAATTCTAATCCCATGAATTGGTCAAACGTTCCACCTCTACCATTCACACAGCACAATGTTTTGGATCATTTGTCAATGCAACAAGCTGCTACATTTTATCCAAATAATGGGATGCAGATACCTACTGTACTTCAACCCGCTTATCAACCATCTCCTGGACCTACTGCTTCCAACGATGGGGGCTTATACGGTCCCTATTGGCCAGATGGGAAGTTCGTTCCATATCGGCCGGCAGCTTTCAGGGATACAGGCCAGCACTTCTCGGACTTCGAATTTGGTTTCAATCGGAGCTTCCAACAACCACCCTTGAATTCTACTGTAGAGCTCCTGCCCCCCTTTCGACAGCGGTTCTTCAATGTTGAGTCGGCTCAAGCTGCAGGGGGACAATCTTCTACCATATCAGACAATACTCCTCTGCATGACCCGGGGTTACTGAGATCTCACAACTCTCAACAAATATTTGATGGAGGGAGATATTCGACATTCAATGACGGTGCTAGAACTCCGACAGCTCAATCAGTCAACAGGGCTAGTAATTCTCGTTTCAAGGAAAAAAGTCTCTCGTGGGCCCACAGCATATATGTTGATCTCCTCACGTATCTTCACCAATCCAAAAAGGATAACAGACAGGCAAGGGCATCAAAGGGAGCCAGATCATACTCGAAAAACAGCATATATCCAAAGCCACCTCGGCAACCAGCAACTCATTTAATGCACTGTGATTGGCAAGAAATCTACCCCCGATCTGCTGATAGCGACTTGATAAGCCCTCGAAGGCAGGCCGGCGCTTTGCCATTGACCCCTTCTCGGACAAACAGTTTCAGCGGTTGGCAAAGCAATGGAGACTTTGGTGAAGCACGACACCATAGATTCTCCAACCAGGACGTGCCGCACTACGTCTCTCCTTTCCAAACACCCAATGCTTCTCCAAGTTTGCCATTAAACAAGGCAAGGGAAGCTTTGGAGATGCTCACGAATCTCTGCGAACAAAGTGGATGGTGTTGGATAGATGGAATGTTGTTGGGCGGCTGTCTTGCATATGGTTTAGAGGAGTATCACAAAGCGCTGGAATGGTACTCCAAGATTTTAGCATTGGATCCGAAGTGAGTAATCTGTGATGTGTCTTTGGACTGGTGGAGCTGACTTCAAGTAGGCATATCGAAGCAATGTCGAACCTCGCAGCGACGTTGTTGTGTTTAAATAGACGCGAGGAAGCCGAACAGCATTGGCTACAATCTGTTAAGCTGCGACCGAGCTACTTTGAGGCCGTTGAGCATCTCATCGGTCTTTTATGTGCAGATCATCGTGGTAATGAAGCAGTTAGCATCATTGAATTTGTCGAACAAAAGCTTCGACTGCCAAAACCCGATGACACCCAAGATTACTTCAGCGAGACATCCAGTAATGCCGAACGATCATCATCGGGCTCCATGAGTGCCACGTCAGAGATGATTGTCATGGATTATGACGGTGATGACAGAGCTTTCCGATCCCCACTGGCACGAGAGTCTGATGACGGCTCTCAGCCTGGATTTGGATCCAGTGGGTTCTCGGTACCTGGTGCTGAAAATGGAAGAATTCTGGCTCTCATTCATGCCAAGGGCAACATGCTCTATGCGCTTGGTGATGTCGAAGGAGCCTCCAAGGCTTTTGAGGATGCGGTCTTGATCAGTGCTGGCAGGAGTCTGGGCGGGATTCAGGGTCTCATTCGGAGGATAGCCAGTGTTCTGTCTCTTGATGGGTTTGCGACACTGCGCACAGATATGAGATTGCCAATGCTCACCCCGCCAACCTCTGCGCCGCTCCTATTACCTCCGGACAAAGCATTACAGACCGCCAAGTTGGTATTTGCAAAGAACGGCGAGCTTCCAGGACTTCGTCATGTCCCAGAAGGCCTTGCTAGACGAGCCGGGGTTTCCACAACTAGTAACTCCCTGCTCTCGCTTGCCAAGATCTTTCAGGATGCCATGTCGAACAGCAGCTCTCCGCAGAGAATTTCGAGAATGCCAACTGGTGTTGGAGACATCTTGTCTCTATACTACCTATCATTGTCTCTGCAGCCAAGCCCCTCTACTGCAAACAATGTGGGAATTTTACTGGCCAGTGTTCAACAGCCAGCATCTTTCCGTCCGATCGTGCCTCGGGACGCTGCGTCGTTACCCTCAATCCCAGGTGTTGTTCCAGGAAGTGGTGTCGCGCTTGCTCTTGCGTACTATAATTACGGTCTAAATCTAGACTCAAGACATGCCCATTTATACACCAATCTGGGAAGCCTACTGAAGGATATTGGACAACTCACAGCCGCCATTAAGATGTATGAACAGGCCGTCAACTGTGACAGCACATTTGATATTGCGCTTGCAAATCTCGCAAATGCTGTAAAAGATCAGGGTCGCACCAGTGATGCGATCGGCTTCTACAGACGTGCTGTTGCATCCAGTCCAGACTTTGCTGAAGCAGTCTGCGGCCTTGCAAATGCGTTGAACTCTGTCTGTGATTGGGCAGGAAGAGGTGGTGTTATTCTCGATGGCGGCAGGCAAGACAGGTGGCATGTTGATGAGACCGGTATGATCACTAATGCCAAAAATAACGGCAATGGTGGAGGTTGGATGAAACGAGTCGTTGATATTGTTGCGAAGCAGCTTAAGGACGGCTCGTCTTGGGGACGAGGAACCTTGCAAAATCAAGCATTCCACCAAATTCTTCAACAGATCGAAGCTGCAGATACCGGTACTCGATGGGCGCCGGAAAAGAAGGCAGACATGCAGGCAACTCTCAGTGCTTGGTCAGGTCATCGCTGGGAAGGTCAAAGAGTCATAAGATTGATTGAGCGGGCCATCAGAAGAGCCATGCATCGCTGGTATCATGACAAACACGTCAAGAACAGAGAACTGCCAGCCTCTTGTTATTCTCGACCACAAGTTCCGAGTAGCCTAGCTGTTCCATCAGCCCCGACAGTCTTACCATTTCACACCTTCACTTGCCCTCTCTCGGCAAAAGATATCCGCATGATATCACAGCGAAATGCCCTCAGGATCTCTTGCTCCACCCTGAAAGCACCTTGGATGCAAGGGCCAATCTTCCCACCTCCATCTCCGCCGGCACCGCACCTCAACATCGGATATGTCTCGTCGGACTTTAACAATCATCCGTTGGCACACCTGTGAGTCCTTTAAGTAAAAAGGTATTTTTATAATGTCTGCTAATGTAATGTTATAGGATGCAATCCGTATTTGGCATGCACAACCCGCGTCGAGCAAAAGCGTACTGTTATGCCACAACTTCGAGCGACAACTCTGTTCATAGGCAGCAAATCGAGCGAGAAGCGCCTGTGTTTCGTGACGTGAGTTCTTGGTCTGCCGATAAACTTGTTCAACAGATAGTGCAGGATGGCATTCACATCCTTGTCAACCTCAATGGCTATACAAGGGGTGCCAGAAACGAAGTCTTTGCAGCTCGTCCCGCTCCAATCCAGATGTCTTTTATGGGATTCGCCGGCACATTAGGTGCGGAATGGTGTGATTATATCTTGGCAGATGAGACTGCCATTCCCCCGGACACCCTTCGTCCCTGGAGAAGGAATATTGACCTAGGCGACCAATTACTGGATCAAGAGTCTTCGGACGATGAGGATTGGGTGTACTCAGAGAACATTATCTTCTGTCGAGACACGTTCTTCTGCTGTGATCACGCGCAATCAGAACCAGGAAATGAGCGATTATCATGGGAAGACGAGCAAACTCGAAGATGGGAGATGCGGAAGGAGCTTTTCCCTAATTTGTCTGACGATGCTATCATTCTCGGCAACTTTAATCAACTATACAAGGTATTTTTTCATGTCAAATCCTCCGTATCTATGCTAATCAATGCAGATTGAACCTACCACTTTCCGAACGTGGCTGCGTATCTTGGATAAAGTTCCCAAAGCGATTTTATGGCTCCTCCGCTTCCCCGATCTGGGAGAGAGCAACCTAAAGCGTACAGCCTTGGAGTGGGCAGGAGAGGGCGTTGCATCACGCATCTGGTTCACAGACGTTGCCCCAAAGCATCAACACATCTCTAGAGCCAGAGTTTGCGACCTCTTCTTGGACACCCCAGAGTGCAATGCTCATACGACAGCAGCTGATGTTCTGTGGTCAAGCACGCCTCTCCTAACACTCCCTCGGTACAACTATAAGATGTGCTCCCGTATGGCAGCATCTATCCTGAAGGGAGCTCTTCCAAGAGGAGCAGAAGGTCGCAAGGCGGCAACAGAACTCATCGCCAAGGATGATGATCAGTACGAGGAATTCGCTATCAAACTCGCGGGTAGCTTCACGTACAGAATGCACCCCTCGGGGCGTGGCGAGGGAGTCGGGAGACTTGATGAGCTTCGGAAACTACTTTACGACAGCAGATGGACATGCGCACTTTTCGATACTAGGCGTTGGGTCTCGGACCTGGAGGCGGCGTATGATGAGGCGTGGCGCAGATGGGTTGCAAATGAAGGAGGTGATATCTACCTTTGAGATGTGACAGCAATTCCTTCGATAGACCGGGGGCGGGGGATGAAATTATTTGATTTGAGCATGCAGCGCAGGAGTCAAATCGGACACGGGATGGGTTTGGGAAAACAAGAGGGAGTCTCTTCGTCTCGGGGTGTTTGGTGTTATTTGTCAATGAGGCTTGTAGATAATGTAAGGTTAACAGCTCTAGAAGGATACCCAGGTAGCTCGCAGGAGCGAGCATATACAGTCATTTCGCGCTTTAGGAAGATTTGAGCCATTGAATATTGAGTGATGCTTCGGATCCTGCGGCCGTACGATCTGCAGCAATGTTATAGTGCAGAACTCTGCAGGGGTTGACGGAAAGGACATGCTTGATAGAATAGATACCTTGACTTCCGAGTGGTGTAGCGACAAGGAGAAGCGCTTGAGGCAAACGGCTTCGAGGCTCAGCGTTCCGGACGGTACACAATAGCTTATACACGAACCCTACTCGTCCAGACGATCTTTGTCCCGCTGCCAAAAGGGGCAGCTTGCATTCAATTATTGTTGCATCTGTCTCAAGTCTCAGCCAAACTGAACAACCATGCAGGATTTGCTTTTTCAACTCCACCCAAATCCTCACCCGTCTCGATATCCGATAACCGAGGGCACCAGTCAAGACTAAGTAAGATCTCACAAAGTTGGCAACCAGGGCTCGTTATTGTTTGTCATGCACGTTAATTTGTTTCTGGATCTATTAAACTCCTGAATTTCCTCGGCCACCGCCGGAACACCATCCAGATGCTAGCAACAAGCAAGCCCAGAAATGCACGTCAAAAAAGGAACAAGCCGAATGTCCCAGGGTGCTCATCCCAGCAGTCAATCAATGTACCGATCCGGGCGCCTATCACTTCGTTGGCTTGCAGACAGCTCAAACTTCGTCCACGAAAGAGTACAGCACATAGATTATTCTCCGGCCAAAGTGCAGCTGCGTTCGATTGGCTGTCGGTAAAGTTTTCCCAATGTCTAAATTGAGATCGTCGCCGATCCCAATTCTTCGAGCCTGGGATGCACGGAGCACGTTAGTTCTAGCATGTACTCACGATGTCTCACGGAGCTGTTTTACGCAGTGAACTTTCCGTAGCGTCGATCACGACACGGGACCAGGTAAGATCCGAGCTGTGTCTCCGCGACTGTTGGAGAGATTGAGTTCGGCGCCAGCTGCGCAGCGTCGGGATCTAGTCGAGCGGCCGAGGGAGCCACATGTGCCAGTCCGGTAATCTCCAGGTTCTGCTCCTTCGTGTGTAGCTGATGGCCGACTGGTCAGGGATGATCTTAGATCGATTGTCGGACCTTGAGTGGGAACCAGCACATCATGACGCGCAGACATCTACGCAGGATCACTCCTCGATCGCGCACTGGCATGAATGAGTCTGATACTGGTGTAAGGAATTACATCATTCTGCTGCTCTAGAGCTGTTTGGCTTCACATGAAGCTAGATTCCCACTAGAGATGCTTCAACCAGTACCAAGTTAATTTGGATCTGCACTGCTGACGGCGAGTGACAAGTCTCATGGAGAATTGGACATCCGCTGCTTCTCGGCCAGTGCTGAGAGGGCGTCCTAGCAGAGCTAGCTCAAAAATTAAGGGGATATTTTGGAGGAGGGTTTGAGAGTTTGAAAGGCGGCAGGGCGATCCAGTTTACTATCCGCAGTAGGTGGGCGATTCACTTCAGAGCTGCGTCTCTTGCATGAGTTACTGCTGTACTTGGTTTGACATTAAATATGTAACTATTGCAAAAGCATAAGCGTATACAAGTAGTATGATACTGCATGGATGGGTATCTGACTAAACAAAATTATACATGGTATTAAGGGCATCTCATCCCAAAGTCGTGAGCAAACGAAATACGTTCATCATGATGCCTGCCTCCTATTCATCCGATCCGCTGAAGCCAAGATTATCCCAGTGAGTCGCGGAAATGAAAAACAGGTATAGTGAAACAAATATAGCACCAATGCCTCCCATTTTAAACCTATCCAAGACCCCAAAACCCAAAACAAAGTCCAAAAGCAACTTTCAACCTAAGAGAGAGGAGAGGTGCATGCGTGAGTCGCGCTCAACTGGTTGCTCCGCTGTGCTAAATTGAAGAGGTGGTAGTTGCACAGGTGAGGGCGGTGCCGTTGGCAGTGTTCGTGCCTCATGATAGTAATCTCGAGGCGAAGATGGTAGAGTGTGTTGTGCTCCATGTCGATAGAGAGTAGGGGAGACTGCATTCCCTGCATAAACTTTTGCTTCACCGTGGAATCGAGGTTGAAAGGCTAGTGCTTGACTGTCGGCTTCCGACAGAAAGCCATTTGCCCTGAAATGCAGTATTGGAAGACTAGGTCGTCTTGTATCCCGAGGAAAGTTGTTTAACGGGGGTAGCTCGATCACGGGCGAAGTTGCTAACCGGGGTGAGATGGAGAATGTGGAACCATGGTCAGAAACGAGAGATGGCGCACCATCCACAGACTCTGCTCTTGAGGCCTCTGATACCGATGGTGATGGAAGTGGAGCATCTGTGGCCGGTCGCGATCCGTAACTAGAAGCCGTGATCGAGAGTGGTCTGTGTTCTGCTGGTCTGGCGAAGGAAAGAGGCTGTGATCGCTCGTCAAAGTTGTTCGAGCAGTGATTGGGAGTGCGACGGCGAAGGACAAGCCGCCGTCTTCGGTTCATACTTCCATTCCACCAGTTCTTTACTGCGTTGTCACTCCGTCCGTGAAGCCTTCGAGCAATCTCTGCCCAACGCTTGCCCATCTCGCCCACCAGACGCTCAATCTGGAGCCCTTCTTCAGGAGAAATAGGCTCATGGTTTAGTGACGGCTTCAGATTCTGGTGATAGCGTTCCCGGCATTGCTTCGGAGATCGCGATCCAATACGTTCTGCGATTCTAACCCAATTCAAGGCTCCTTGGTTGTGCACAAGCCTCACAAGATACGCGTCTTCTGCTTGAGACCAAGGTCCTCGTCGATGAGATGACATTTTGCGAGAGAAGTGTGGAAGGCTCAAGATGGATAAAGGATTGATGATTGATAATACGACCCTCGATGAATTTGACGCCACGAAGGGATGAGGATGGAGGACTTCAACCCTAGAAACCGTTGGGGAGCGAGAGCTAGGTAGATATACTGGCTACTCCACAACCGTCCCTTTGTCTAGAACCTGGGCCAGCAGAGCCACGAAATGGTCCGGTGCTATCTTCAAGCTCGACGGTTCAGGAGCTTTGAGGCTTGGCGATTGGGCCTATACTGATGGAGTATGCTAGAATGAAGGCTAATCGCTAGCACGAATGATAGATACAGAAGGGAGCCGCTCCTAGTGAAGGAGTAAAGTGCGTGGCGATGGGAATAGTCACTAAGGATGTTTGGCGTGGGTTTCAGTGGATTCCTGATTCAAATCTGGCAATGGCGGCCGATGCGGGGATGATAGGTCAGGAGTCGTTTTAGACAAGCCGACCAAGTGGAATGGTTCCTTCGAGATGGATCGATATTCCAAGTTGTCTCAAGACCAACTGCTCTGGACTGGAGTTGTCGGTGCTTCCCACCATGAAATATATATCAGGGTGAGATTATACTTGGGACTAAGCAAGTGTCCACAAGAGATCAAAGGTCAAGTAAAGTTTGAAAAGATGAACTGAATGATGAAGGCTGGCGAGGTTCGTTCGATGATGGAGTAGTAATGAAGACGGAGGCCCTTGACGTAGAGACTGAGTTTGTTCGAGGAAGGCTCTATTTGAGGATTGGGGGCTTATGATGATTGGGAAAAGGATCGGATCATGACCAGATATTGTCGCCAGTTACGGAAGGGGTACTATTGGTGGGGTGGGGGTCTGCGAGCGAGCACGGCGCCAACACCAGGGTAGCTTCTAGGAGGAGGGGTCGAGGAATGTAATCCTGCTAGGTCTTTTGGTATATGGGAGGGCAGAAAGGAAAAACAAGGTGCGGCGTGGGGAGATCGTAGGGTTCGTACGGGGCCTTGAACAGGCTTGAACAGGGACTCTTTTTGCGAGCGAGGGTGTGACATTCGCCTGTCGGTCGTGCTGGCTGAAGAGGACTGAGAAGAAGAGTTGCCCTAAAAGTAGTTAAGTGGACATGCTGTGGCCACTGGAGTGTCTCAGACACGGGATACTGGTGTTCCATCCGGTGCCTTTGCTGATCCTCGATTGCGGGTGGCTTTCGTAATCCAGAGTTCTGGGACGGATCCAAGGGTTACAATTCTTTTCCCCAATCGAGACCGGTTGCTTACACGATGGCTCTAGTCCACGAAGAAAAAGGCTTTAGCTCCAGGAGCAGATGGCCAGCCCGGGTCCACACTTGCAACACCAGATCAAGCCCAAACCAGCATCAGAGGACTGGGTTGCCCTTGGCGAGCATCAATCGAGAGGGGAGAGACGCAGGGGTGGGCAATGCGCCTCGATTCAAACTAACTATTCCATGGCTGGATGCCATGTTTTTTCTGGAAAGGGAGCAGAGAGGCGAGGCCGAAAACAATAGAACAAGGGCATGGTAAGGGCACGAACAAGCGATTGACGAGGCAGAGAGGCTGAAGTGGATGCTCTGGGTTTCGTGCAGACACTCTGAGTGGTGGGGCGAGTGATCGAGCGGTCCCTTCGGGGACAACAGAACAGCTGAACGAGGCTCTAGTGAGCGGAGTAGGGCACAAACCGAGCTTTGAACGAGGCTTTGCAGAGCGTTTCGTTTGCTCAAAGCGGTCAAGGTTGTACGGACTCGAGAGATAGAGGGAGGGAGGGAGCGGAGTAAGCGTGCGTGCGTGCGTGCGTGCTCACGGGCTTTGTGCCAGCGAGGAGGAGTGGGCAGGGGGATGGACTGGCTGGTGAGAGCTCGCATGTCTGGCAACAATCTGCATTTCTGTGCTGGAGTTCGTTTTGGCGGGAGTCTATAGAGTGCCTTGATTGGCTGTGGGAGAGGTGGAGTTGGGTGAGAGGTGGGAGGCGAGAGGTGAGGTGAGGTTCAAAGGGGTCTAAGCACGGAGCACTGGATATGCACGAGATTTGGTTAAGCATACCCTGTCCCATGCTAAAACCCGCCCACTCCCCTTCTACCCTCAACGCCCCACGGCCCTCCCCTCCCCTCCCCTCCCCTTGACTCCGCTCCCTGCTCAGCTCAACTCACTCCCTTGTCCCCGTTCCAGCAGTTCAGCCAAAGCCACTTTCTCTCGTCTACCCCAGTAGTCGGCGATCAAAATAACGTCCAAAACACCCAATATCGTTAGATTCGCACTTGGACTTCGATCGCCCAGTCCTCTGGGAGAACGGCGCTTCGGACGGACTGGATGAAGGATGGCCCCTGCTCGCTGCCCTGCGCTGGAGAGGGCTTCATGATTACTTCAAGAGGGATAGGAATAGGACTTCAGAGTCGACGCATGACATGCTCTGGACACGGGTCTTTCGCACACTTCCAAACCTTCTTATCGTCTTCGCTGTCTCCGGATCGATCGAGACTATTACTTTTCCCATCTCCTTCGGGTCAAGTTTGCGATGAGACAGGTGGGATCGGTTTCCATCCTTCAAGCTGCCCTCGTCACCTTCCACCAGTTTCTCCATGCAAATGCATCACTGATCAGCAATGTGAAGGGATCTGCAGTGTCAATCTCACGCTTCTGATAAAGTTCCCTAGCGTTTCTCGGAAAATGGGTTTGGTAAACAGCCAAGCAATATATGGCTGTAGTCACTACCTGATCATGATTCGTAGTCGAGAGTTCTCTGGCAGCTACCACATCAACTTTTCAACCGTCCGTCGAGCACCCACCGCTGTACGGAGTGCATCTTCACCTCTTGTCGGGCTTCCCGCTCTACCTACAGATTATGTTGTGCGCAAGCCTGTGCTCTCCCAGCACGCCCTTGTTCGATATATTGCTCAGGTAGGGCCGGAATTTCCCAGGCTCTGTGTAACGACACTAGCCCGCGGTAACTCTCTTCTCCAGAAACAAGGGAATTTCAACACAGCACAAGTCACTCAGGTGGTAGACATGTTTCATGTGTATGGCCCGCCAGAACAATGATCCACGTGCTATGCTATATTGAGGGATGATTGCAATCCTCCCAGCCGCATCACGCCGCCGAGCTTGAAATGCATACCCTTCTTCTGGGATTTGCGTCAAAGTTTCGCCAGCTTTGACTTCCGAAAGGTACATAGAGATATTCAGAACCTTTTCATACCAACCCAGGTCCACAACGCAGAACTGACTCCTTACAAGGGCAGGGAGGGAGGAGGTAAGTCAATATCGTGCTCGCTTATGCCCGAAAGTCGTTGACCAGCTCACCGGATTTGTGGTTGTACAGTTGCACAACTCGGCGAGGTAGTGGCCCATGTCTCTGGCATGGTTATCAATTACTGGGGTCCGGTGATACATCACAGGAGAGTGAAGAAATCGTTGGGAACCGCAGTGAAACTGTAATGTTGGCTCAAATTCATGTACTGTACAATACCGAGACAACCTCCTCCTCACGCACGCCTTGACTAGCTTTTCGCCCTTGCTTACCCGCTGTACCCCAATCCCAACAGGAGGGATTCCTTTGTCCCCGACAACAATCAATGCTGATCCCATCCTATATCGTTCGTAGATATTAACTCTTGCCGCAGGTAGCTGCTCCTCACAATCTTAGCTGTGATGAGGTGTTCTGGGGCGTCGTCTCCGCAAATTATTACCCATGGCGCATTCCTTCAACGGGTGGATCATCGAGATCTGACAGGGGCTGTTTGACAGGGCAAAGCGAGAAGATTTGCTGCACATCTGCAAATCCTAGGGTTCAGTGGTTTTGCGCAGCCTGGGATGGTGACTGTGGCCGCCTCGCTACTGGCTCATCTCGTCTCCTGGACTCGCATGTTCAAAGCCATTTTGGGCCAGAACGCCAACGTTGATAATAATAGCTCCTGTACACCACACTGCAGCTGATATACAGCATCGAACGCCGGCATCATCCATGGGTTGGGCTCGTTCAAAGAGATTAGAGCTCGTGGACATTATTGGGAGCTGCGTCCGTACGTTGCCTTGCACAGAGTAGAATCTTACGGCGGAACGCAATGGGATAGGGAAACACATCCTAGGACTAAGTTTCATGCTGTTGGAGACAAAGATCTGTCGGGTCTCACATCACGTCACCAAAGAGAGTCTCGGTCCTCAGAATGGCACGAGGCCGGAGGGACGAGGTGGGATGCAGGCGCCCATATCAAAGTTTATTGGGATGGTTACAAGTCTCGTCCCAGAATTGGGGTTCGGAAGCCGTTGTTACGTGATGATATGTGCAGCCAGGGAGCCTGCAGAGCAATTTATCGTTGCATTTGAAATTTGGTAATTTGCTTGACGTCGAAGGACAGCCATACGAAGGTACAAATGGTAATGTATTCGGTACTTACCCTGACCACAGCACAAGCTGCACGACCCCACCCGCCCCCCGGAGTAATAGTTACTCTAACTCTCTGACATGCTGGACTCCTGGTCACGGCATGATTTGGAATCCGCGATTACAAGCTCGTTCCATGCTCCGTGAGAGGGAGAGAAAGAAGCAGGGACATTTGCATGGCGGGTGCTGAAGTCTCCGATACCATAGATCGCCATTCTCCGAGTGACATTCGCGGAGCGCTTAGGATAGCGGTGGTTCCGTGTGCAACGTTGAAGCTAGCACAGCGCTGTACACCTGGAGGCGGAAAGCCGAAAACATCTGAGCTCTCTGTTGCTCTCAATAGTAGCAAGCCCTCCAGACGTCGAGTGCGGAAGATGCCGAACAACCTCGAGGAAACCATTCGGCGCACGATTGTCCCGTGCCCAGAAGATCACCTCCTCGGCTTCAAGATTTCCGATTACCTGGGCTCCAGAACAGGTTCTGGGATCAAGGTTTCGGCACCATGAAGACTGAGAGGCCTCCTGATCCATTGGCGAACGAATATCCAAATGGACGGGGATGGATGGGCTGGTAATCTGGTCATGGAAGAAGAAAGAAAACACGCTGCATATTGCTATTGATCACTAATAGACTTCCTTTTTTCAAGCATCGTATTTGGCAAGGAGGAGGCCTGCGTACCCATGGCTGCTCAATGGTTACACAGATCTCCAAGTATTGGAATGAATGATGAGCCGCCTGTTACTCAAACACAAACTGGGATCAGGTTGGGTACATCTCCAGCTCTGGTCTCCAAATTGCTGCAAGGTCATGATATCGAAGTTTACGTGATCTTCTTATTCGCGAATTTTCAATTCCCAATTGCGCCTAGTCTGGCTACCCTTCTCGCAGCCCATGTCCAATGCACCCTCGATACATATCCAAATGCCGTTTTAGATACCCATGTTATTGAATTTTTATACCGAATCTCGATTTAACCATGTGGTTAAAGATGACACATGATTAGAAAATGTGGGGTTGAGTAGGGAGCAGACCGAAATCGAGGCTATTGCATCTTGGGCGTAACACTCTCGGGGGAACAGACGATAAGGCACACGGCCGTAGAACCGTTTCTTATGATCGCCATATGACAGCTGTTGTGGGAAATGGCGGTCCCAGCTACTCCAGAACTCCGGCGTACTGCATATGAGTTTTGAAAAGAGGCTTTCGGCTTGTCCTCAAACGATTAACGGGCGCCGACACGGCGGAAAGGCTGAAAGCCTGCGGTGAGGCCGTTGAAATTTCAGAGTTTGAGAGTGGACGTGCAGCGGTGCAGGAAGAGATTTAAGACGCCGGGTTTCAGATGTCAGGACCACAGCCTGCAGAAGCCTCTCAAGACCCCTACTGAAGCCACGCCGAAGACAGCCTAGAAGCTCCAGAGGGTGATATTGCGCTTGTCTGTATTTGGCGAATTTTGACGACTTGGATTTTGTGGCTGGCCATTCTCCAGCGTGGACGACCCCTCCAGTACCGATCTTATCCAGAATGGATCTTTTGATGTCCAGGCCCATGCTCTTCAGAGCTTCGCATTGCTCGATTGAGCTGATGGCTAAACCGAATTGATAGCAGTCGATCGCCGATAAGAAGGCGAAGAGTGCTTGAGAGGGGGGGTTTCATGAGGGAGCAGCAGAGCTGTTCTTTTCTCCTACTAGCCAGTAATTGATCTCTGCCTTCGATATCATGTCTTCCCTTCCTGGACTTGGACTTGCTGGATCGAAAACGACGACGCTGCTGAAAACTCGAGATGATAATCCGAACTTCTCGAATCGATCGAATATCCGGACTTATTTCTCAAAATGGTAAAGACAAGAAAAACGGCTTCCGGGCTGCACGGGAGGATCTGCGTGATTTTACCTGAGCCATCGCCAATCTCACAACGGGCGCCAGGGAGCGAAAGGGGGGTGGCCAAACTTTGATTCAAGCAGCCACCCCGGCTCCCTCATCCGAATTGTTTGAGTTAAACTCTTCAGTGGGCGACTTACAGTACTTAGCCTGCTCCGAGCAATGCATCCGTCAGCCAGGCATTAACGAAGCCAGGCTCTGGCCTTTTACTAGGTGTTTCGGAGTGCCATCTGCAAAATATCCTGCGGACATTTTGCTGATAGACGCACCCTCAAGGTTTCGATAGTCATTGCCTCAATTTGCATCCCCACACCAGCGCCACAAAATGTCCAAATGTGAGAAGCCTAATCGGTAGTACGGTGGTACCTCTACAGCCTTTCAACGGTTGCTCGATTTAGCATTCTGCCCTCGTTACTTCTGGCCGCTGCGATTGGTCAATTTACGAAGCTTTTCGATGTCTTAGCTCTAGGTCTTGGGACACTACCTCCGGAAGGGAGGCTCAACTTATCGAAAATAAAGAAAGAGTACTCCGATTCAGCCTGGTCTTTTCCTGACGGGGAATAGGCGCTGTGCATTTTAGAGTGAATAAGAGACGCTATGCTTCTTATGGCCGAGTTTGCGAGTATCCGCTGCCCCCTTCGGCAGTCTGATCTAGGGACGCCACCAAACGCCTCTTATATACTTGTGGCTCGTGAGATCATGTGGTTTTTGGTGACTTAGATACTTGAGTCTCGTTTAGATATTTCAGTCTCGTTTATCCAGAGTGACACGCGTGACTTTTCATTCTTGATGTTTCATTGATTTAGTAATGAATGTACAGTTAACCTGGACACCTTCCGCATTCGCAGGTGGGTGAGCGGATGGGAGTCCGGCTATTCTGCGTAGGAGCGAGAAGCTGTAATCCAATCGTTTCAAAAGTCTGAGAAATTAGGATCCGAATTGCTCAAAAGAAGTGATCGATTGAAATGTCCTCCTCCATGTGTGTTATGGGTCTTGCCTACAAGCGTTCCAAGATTCCAAATTCTCTCCTTATCCTCTTCTCGTTCCTGAGGCTTCCGAAGCAAGCTGAATGGCCATGTATCATTTCCCTCACGAACCAATTGGCGTACTCAATTGTCAGGACCATTGTGACTGCCACGCTTTCCATGCGCAACTAGGCGTTTTCCACCTTCAGTGATGAGGCATTGATGTCTTTGATTCAGCTGCTGTGCACTTTGATTGATGCTTTTGGTGAACCGCAACACTAGCCCAATATTTGTCCGCGAAATTACTCCCATGGCTCGGTCAACATCGTGCCACGTCGTGGTCAGAAGTTGGGATCTCTCGTTGGGACCTTGGGGGGCTGCACAGCAATTGGCACACTGAGTGCTTCATTCGATGAGACATGATAGTCGTTGAATGGGTAGCGGAATAGGGCTGGCAAAAAGGCAATGATAGCCCGGTCAATCACTGTTGGCCACCTCCTATGCAACTAGACCCCGAGATGTTTCATTTCTCTCCCAACGGCCCTTCCGCTCTGTCCGCACCAATCCCATGATCTTTTCATTGCAATCTGCCACGACAGCTCGGCAGAGAAGACACTATGCCCACCACCATCAGTTCGAGCTGCCCACTCAAAGCCTCGACCCACGCTCTGGTACCTTGAGCACCCGAGAACATATCCCGTTTCCAACTGCTCCCTTCCAGACCACTTCTTGACAGTCCTCAATGCCCACTCCGTTCGCAAATTGGACCACAACGAAGCAAATGGCTTTCTTCCCAACAGCCACCATTGGAGCATGCCATGTTCCTGCACCGTAAGTCACAGCCTGGGATCCGTTCGCGACGAAGGCTCTGATCTTTCCAAGATCGGGAAAACCCCGCCCAGGCAAGAGTTCGTCATTCGGTCTAGGAGGGGGAACAGGTAGCTTCTCATCAGCCAGTGAAGGAGGGAGACTAGGGGCTACAATAACCAGGTAGCGAGCGTCCTTTGCCTCCGAAGATGAAATTCCAATTGGTATAAATGTTTGCGTTGTATATGGGTGGCGTTCAAGTATCTCGATTGGAAAGAGACCTTCGACACCGCTCTCCTGACTTTGAAGAAGACTTCTCGGTGCGCAAACAAACATATTCATGACGGCTTTCGCTTGCTGCTTACTCGGCGCCGAGCTGTAAAAATCTTCCATATGCGTTACATCCAGATACTTCAGTGCACTCCCCTGATTAGCTTGCACAGCATTCGGTGGGATTGACTTGAGGTTTGAAGACGGTATGAGCGAAGGATCAGGGTTCTCAATCACGGTCCCGAATGCAGAAAACGTACTTTGAGACAATGGCTCTGTCTCAAGGACTATCTGTCTATTTGGGCTCCTAATTAAGACAGGCATATCGTCTCCGCGTTCTCTTGTTTGCTGTATTTATATAAAAAGTCGTTCGCCATTCTGCCCATTCTTAAGTTCTTTGGAAGATGCACAGACCTCCCGTGCACACGTGACTTGGTTATCAACCACTCCATATTTAAATCTGAATTTCAATCTAAGCCTTTCATAAATGATGAAGACAATATACAATGTCTCTAAGAGGTTAATAGTGGCCTCAAGTCGCCAAGGTTATTTTTCCGACCATTCTCTTCATGAATTGTTCCATTTGTATCGACTCCGTACGACTGCCATCGTGACTATGAGCAAAGGATCGAAAATGAACGGATTACTTGCTTTAGAGCCGTATCAAAAGTTCCGAAAAGACAATAGGCACCCTGAATAAAATTGAATCTCAATTGTTAATTTTGGCAGTACTTCAATTACCCCCAGCCATCCCAAATTGTTGTCATGGCGAGACCTCCATGGAACTCACTCGAGGACAATAGCTACAATAGACTCCAAGAGGACAATACGAGGCCAATCAGTCTATTGAACCTTCATTACCGCAACAGAATCGCAGAATAGTTACACTATCAATACTATGGCCCATTCAAGCTCTTCCTATTGTCTCTCTCAAGTACTTATACTTTCCGTTCTTCCTCAATCTCCAACTCTTTTTCTCCCGTCCTGCATCCACACACTACAAATTATAGCACTTCGAACACCACTTTCATAACAACAATACCAATTTCAACCTCCATCCATCAAGATGTCTGACTTCGAATCCAGCGCTGCTGCTTCTGCGCGTGTCTACCAAGCTATGGACGCTTTCTTCCGAAGAGCCAACGCCGTCACCATCCCTCAACTTATCCCAAGGCCCAGATTCTATCTTGATTTTTCGGTTTCGGCTTCAATGGAAGCAGCAGTCCAAAAGATGACTTTCATTGCTCATCATCCAGAGCTATTCCACTGTGAGTAATCCCAATTTCTGCATAGCCTGTCGCTGACTGCGGTTTCGCAAGTAACACCATGCGAGCTCGACCTTGGTGATAGGTTGGAGACTCATATTTGTCCGGTGGTCAAGAGAAGGCGGGTTCGATTCCCGCGGACAATTCGGAGGCCGACTGTTGAGAGGGCACAAGTCCCAGTCACCCAGAAGGAGGCAACTCCGCCCATGGAGGCTGCCGAGAAGGAGGCCACTCCGCCCATGGAGGCTGCCGAGAAGGAGGCAACTCCGCCCAAGGAAGCCGCTGAGAAGGAGGAGGCAACTCCACTCATGAAAGCCGCAAAGAAGAAGGCTCCAACCCCTCAACACACCTCGCCAATTCGAAAAGCCACACAGCGAAGGATGACAGACCGGCAAGCGCTGAAGCTCGCCCTCGAGCTCAGCGCCCGAGACTCCTAGATGGTCACTCGACAAAAGGAAGTGGGGATGGGAAAGGAGGCGGGGAATTATCAGGGTGTTGAAGGGGAGAGGGGAAGTTGACGAGAATGTACCAGTACTAGCAATGCAGCTTTCCTCTCATCGTCTTATCGTTCACATGAAGCAAGCAATGATCCTCATTCAACTTCCCCTAGTCATTCAAATGGTTTGAATATCAGAGATCCTCGGGGATCTCAATTCTTTGAGGTCTTTTGAATGATTGAGGTGAATTTTTGATCTTATCTTGTTTCCCAACACTGGTCCCTCATTTCCGAATCTCTTGGATCGGTTTGAGCGATTTAGATAGTGATCATTGCGCTTGTAAGAAGTCAGAACTAGGTAATTAGGCTGAACAGATGAAGTGCTTATTACTCGGTTCATGCCATTGACATCAAACTCGGAATATCTAGATCGTTCAGTGCTTTTGAACGACTAGGGTCCAATAAATTTTGATACATTCCTTGTCTCCCATTCTGGATGTGTGCTACTGCCGGTGCTTAAACGATCTAGGTGGTATCTCATTATATTCTGTTTTGTTTTCCTTTGGCCCAAATCACTGAATGGCATTAGAAAATTGTAATATATTGCTGTAGTATATTTTGGCTTGGGACTGAATCTTTGAGCCCCGCCAGCTGTGGTCCAATCGGCGTTTGGTTTCAAAAGAGCCGACCCTAAGTTGATATTTCTACATCCCCATTCAGCCTCATCAACCTCAAGTCCCTTCCTTATTCGCTGCCTTTCGTTTTGTTCTCTCAACAAGACAGCTATTCAGACTCGTTCACAATAGAGGTTTTTTATTTTGGAACGCGCCTTGCACGCACACGACGTCAGCCTAGCTGTCTCCACGATCGTTCAGACCTTCACCACTACCCACTTGTCAGCCTTACCACCATTCGCCCAGCTAATTGTTACATCGTTGATACACTTGGCGCAGGCAATACCGTCTCTCTCTCGGCGTCTACACCTATTACTAATATCATCAACTTGACTCATCACTCACACCTTTATCCCAATTGTTATACTTCTACATCGCAACTTCCATCCTCGTCTAAGACCTTCATTTTACGACAACCTATACCTTGACTGGTGCACATTGTCACAATGGCCACCGATATGGATATTGAAATGGACATTGATATGGGCTTTTCGGAGCAAGTCCTAGCTGCTCAGGATATTGAGATCATTCCCGAATCTGAAGTCAGTTTACCTATACGACCCTCACCTTGCTTGCTATAAGCTCAATACTGACTACCATTCACAGCCTGCTGCAGATAGATCAGTCCCAAATGATAGCAGTGCACCAGATGCTCTCCAACCTATTCTCACGAAAATTCACCTCCGCGGCGTCGATAACCTCACCACCAACGATATCAAATCATTCGCCTCCGAATACTTCTCCACGTCCAAGCCTACCGTTGAATGGATTGATGACACTTCTGCAAACCTCATATATGAGACGCCCGAGCTGGCACAAGAGGCCTTGGTCGCATTTGCCGCAGTCGAAATAGCAGACATTTCACAGCTTCCCGTCCTCCAAACACTACCTGCGAAATTATTCCCATTACACCCTCAGACAAATCTCGAAGTGCGGATAGCCGTTGTGGGGGATCGCAAGCAACCTGGTGCACGAGAGCGAAGTCGTTTCTATCTGTTCAACCCCCAACATGACCCCATCGAGCGTCGGAAACGAGCAGGAGGGCGAGGAGGCAATAGATACAGAGATCGCGATGATGATGGATACCGCAGCCAACGATATGATGATCGTGAACAGCGTAAGCGACAACGCGATGATGAAGATGCTGGTTTCACTGAAAATCTTTACGACGATGATGAAGCAGCCTTAAATGCTCGGCGTAAAAAGGACCCTCAAATTTCAAATTCATCCGAAAGCTTTGATGGGAGAGACAATCGTCGAGTTAGATATAGAGGACCTGGAACGAAGGAGCTATTCCCAGAGCGAGGAGGTGCAGATTCTGGAAGGTTACGAGACCGGAGTGCCTCTCCTCTCAGAGATCGTGATGGAGATGAAGATGCTCGCAACCGAAGACGAGATATGGCAGCCTCTGCGAACAGACAGAAAGCGCAGATGATCAAAGCGCAACTAAGAGAGCCGGCCACTTCGAAGGAGCTTTTCCCTAACAAGACCACTCATCGTCGTTCAAGCGCTTTTGATGCTGCAGATGCGACAGCCGACTTGTTTGCCAGACAAATGCCTGTTCCCTTTATGGATGGCGGTAACGATGAGCGACCTAACTCTGGTCTTCCCTTGGCTGCGCGAATCTCGAGTAAATCTAACATCGATACGGGGAGACTCAACATTCGAGGGGTCGCAAAGGTGATCGCAACTCATGACTTCGCGATCAAAGGAGCTGCGGATGGTGGAGTTAAAGAGCTGTTCCCATCCGGAAGCAACGCTGGAAAGGAACTTTTTACTAATTTGGAAGGTCGAGGACGAAGAAGGAATAAGGCTGAAGACTTATTTCATTGATGTGGTTGGATTGCAATATACCAGATGGAGATGGTAGATTGACGATCTGGAATGTATAGGGAGGAGGAATGGGTCGGGCTTTGGAAAGGAAAGAAGCATATGGTTGATCGCTTATCATTGCATCAAGGCTGCCCTTCCGGGGAAAAAATCAATGCATAGCACGGCGTTGAGTTGAGCGTTGTTACGAGAAAGATGGGTTCGAGCTGCTTCGATTGAAGAGGTCGGCCAGAGATCAGCAAACTATAGAGAATCTGCATCCCTCTCTCTCTGTCCAAATACGGTGCGATATATTGTGTTCATTAAGTCTTGATTTCATCTTCACATACCATTCATGAATGCAGGTAAAATATGCGCTGGAGATGATATACTGGGTTTATATTGAGTACAAAGGTCCTCCATCACTGGTCAATGGCTTGGATGTGCCCCAAACGCTCGAACATTTATACTACAGGTAAGTAATACTTTCCTTCAGCGATTCGCAAATCCTGATTGCCCAAATGATCTATATGATTCGGGTCTGCTCCACGACTTCCGAGAACCGACTTCCTTCTTCATCGCTTCAATAATCTTAACAGTTCATCTCAAATCATGTCCACCTACTACTTGACGTTGTAGGGACATTGTCGATTGCCTTTTTCTTCCAAAATTTGGCGATGTTCCCTTGCACGGAAAGAGTTTCCTTGAGTTCCTTGACAGGAAGTGACGCGATTTGTTGATACGAGTTCCTTCCAATTTCAGAACTCGGAAACTCCTTCAACGTCGAGCCCTTATTAATTCACTTTACTCGATTAGCCAGTGAGCAGTCGATCCGCGTCGACCTAGTTGGAAAAACCTTCTTCATATACAAAATTTCTTTTCCTACTGGTCACTCTTTGCAGACCTTAGGTTTCTGCTACCGATGTGAAGGCGTCGGCTTGCCCTATCACTCTCCACAACGCCCTGAAGAAACTCCTCCACAAACTCCTTGACATAACGTTACCAAAGTGTAGGAACCATAAGTGTCAAGGTCATCAAGATGGATATGCTATTTCGGCCTGTCTTCACCCGCGTCAAGACGCCTGTCATAGGCTCTGTACCAGGCCATCAATCGAGCGCATCGGCAGATGATAACGAGCCAGAAGAAATCCTCACTATGAGCACCAGAGTCCGTTCCACTCCTCGTATCCCATCCTACATGGGTTTTCGACCAGCCACCCCTCCCATCCCCGCTCCCGAAAGCTTTCCCAACCTTAGAAATCCCGAGAATATCTACCACAAACCATCAGGCGACCAACTCGCTGAGATGTTGAAGGTATTTATGATGAATCGGAGCAACATGGATCCTGTACCTATCGAATATAATTCCACGATCCTCCACGTTCTTGAGGCATATCATGATTTGAGGACGCAGCTCAATGCGAAGGAAGAAGCAATAGAGGTGTTGAAGCAAAGTCATACCAAAGATGTCAAAGACTTTGAGGAGTTGGCTTTGCAGTGGCACCAAAAGGAAGTTGACTACAAAACTGAGATGAAGAAATTGGAGGTTCTTTTGTCGAAAACAGAAGGCGGAATGGAAAGTGTTGCCATGGCTAGGTCGAAGAGCATCATTCATGGTACGATGAAGGCCTCGGATAGTATTAGGAGGGGTATTGGAACGATTAAGCATAGAAACTCTGCTAGAAATAGCCACGAAACCGGCAAGTGACCGAAAATCTGGGTCTGATTTGTGCTAAACTTTAAGCAGATTTCGACTCTCCCGATCTTTCTCCAGTGCAGACAAGCGCCAAACGTATGCCTTTTAGTCCTAATTAGTCTCTCAAAAAGATTCCGTTTTACAGGCTAACACCATCATAGTCCGACGTTCTTTCCAAGTTCACGATGACCGAGATGTCATTGCAAGTGCTAGTTTCGTAAGTCGCCACCTGCGCAGAAAGCGCAACAAGATTAACTCCCACTCCTCGGAAGAGGATTTCTCAACTACATCACGTACCCTCCCACCTGGCGAATCCCCGGTATTACAAGCGGCAACGACATCGATTCAAGGCTCCGTTCACGGAATACAGACCCTCACCAAGGCGCAACTTGAGGCTTTAGAGCGGCAACAGGCTCAAGAGTTTGGCATCAACTTCGAATCCTCGGTATCAGGTGCAGATTCGAGTTCTATAGAATATCGCTCTGATATCCTGTCACAGAGAACGCCACTGCTGGGACTGGGCATTCATGAGAAACCTCTTCCAGAGATCCCATTGAGCGCAAAAGAGAGAGCGAAACAAACCACGTTGGACAAGTACTTGAGCTCGAGACATCAAAGCTACTCCGATCCTAATACCGGAACTCCCGCCAAACAGCTCGCAAATGATGATATGGGTTTCTCTTTCCGGCTAGGGGACGACGATGAAATGCTTGCAAGAAGATCATCCGACCGCGCCCGAGCACAAAGAAATGCTGTGAACGAGCAACTGGGTTATCGTCCTTCTATGCCCAGTCTAAGATCCGGACCCAGTACACCGACATCAAACAGAAAAGATACCGTCAATCGACTGAGGCTTCCACATGGACAAAATAACAAGGCTATTGTCTCTTCTAAGCCCTCTCAACTCCCCCGCATTCAAGACAACGATCATGTACTCGGTCGCATGGACTCTTCGAGCAGCAGCATTATCACCGCTGTTCGAGATAATTCGGGGCGTAGCAGCGCAAACAACAGTCAAGCTGGACGACCAAAGTTGAAACGCAATACGGTGGGCACCAGCAGCGGAAGCAGCGAAGCGGTTGCTGCTGCAACAGCTGCTGCGAGAGCGTTTGCTGCGAGCAATAAGAGAACATCAAGTGAGAGTGCTAGAAGAGCACGTGGATCTGAAGAGATGAGAAGAGACATGAAGGGATATGATGGTGATGGTACTAGTAGTATGACTGCACATCGAAACATCTCTATTAAGAGTACAGGTTCGAACGTCGACGGAAGCGAGGCTGGTAAGGGAAAGAACATTATCGGAGGAGTGAGGAGGGTTGAGACGTCGTGAAGGAGTATTGAGCAGAATTTTGTGGGAGTCGACGAACGTTCGCGTTGTACGGAGTAATATTCGCAGGAATACCTAGAGCTGATGCCAGCTCTTCAAGCCCTTGGCTTTATATTTGAATGAAACCCGGGTATTGTGAACCCTTGACTTTCCCCGAAAGTCCAAGGAAACGTTAAGTAGCGCGGGTGTACAGTGCGTTATTCATATTGGATATGGAAGTGGGAGAGCTCCTTGAATTGCTTAACCCGTCTAGAACACATATAGTCCACTCACTTCAAGTGAACAATTCGGAAATATATCCAAAGGGAGTTCAAGTTATCCAACTCAAGGAAAATCGTGAGGCTTTGAAAGTTCCCAGCTTGCTCTCTCCCTCGAGTTCGTGCAAACCGAGTACACAATCGGGATACAGAGATGGAGAAAGACATTAAGATTGTCCGAAATTTGTTAATCCAAGTGAAGAATTCGGATCCAGCAGAGGCTACGATTTCGATTTATCGAATCGAAATGATCAACTTGATCATAGATTTCAAGATTTATTAAGCTTCTCGATGTACGTCATTTCACATTAATTGACCCAATTCCCAAACTCCTTCGCTACTGAAAGTCACGAATCCTCAATGATTAACCTTCATAATGATCCATAGTAGTGCAGATCATGATCTCTTGAACAATCTCATAAATCTTGATCTGGGCTTCTTAGGCTCTTGATAAGGCTCAAGTGGGTAAAAGGTCGTGACCGGGAAATTTCCTCCCTCGACTGGTCTCGTCCACTTATGCTCTGGTATCTCACCCAGCTTTGTACTGTCCGATGTGAATGACATGATAGATTTCCTATCAACTGGTCTGGGTTGCGGAGCCGCTGCCCTATGAATGGGGATTGCGTAAGTTTGGGAAGGGTGTGTGGCTCTCGGTATAGGGGGCGGAGAATAATTAGCAGGTCTCTGCGAAGGAGGCTCAGGAAGACTGAGCCTTTGCTGGGGAGCAGCTGGCACTTTCGGCGCAGGTCGACGTTTCGGCGAAGACGACCCAATGGACTTTGTGTCCGAAGATACTTTCCTCCCGGGTTTAGGGCGCACCCATCCATCCGACGTAGCTGGCCCTAAGGGTGTAATCGAGAGCTGCGGCGCGCTCCTGGATCTTGCATGCTTTGGACTTTCCAATAAGGAATTGCTCTTCGTCTTTCTCTTGTGTCTGCGTTTCTCATTGTGCTTATTTGAGGGATGGAGAATGAGGGAAGATTGCGAGAGGCGCCGGGAGAGTTGCTCAAAGGTGTAGATTGCTTCCATCCGTGAGGCATTGGAGAGGTTCACGAGCGCTTGGTAGTCCGTGGCGGTGCTCCGGCCGCGGGTGAACCGCTCGATTACGGAGACAAAGCCGGCATTCAGGCGAAAGAGGATTGAAGACAGTGAGGAGTGTGCTTCAGCTGTTCAGTCATGTTCTGATTAGCCTTTGATCTCTAATCCCATTGTTGATTAAGACCAAGGGCGCTCACCATCTCCAGCAGCGAAGCCAGGCCCAAAGCGGGCCAAATCTTTCCCATACGCGCTATACACGTCTGCTTTGCTCTTTTTCAAGGCCTTGTTCAATCGAGTCTCAGCCGTCTTGCGTGTTGAATCGATTGAGAGCTTCTCTATCTTCCGACGGGTTCGTTGTGTTTTGATGACCGCTATGCCCCTGGCGAAAGCGTCAAGGAGCGCTGATACCGCATTCTGGAGCTCCCCCATGATGACTTCGATGATCACAGCCTTGCGGGTTTGTCAAACTGCCTATTCCGTGAAAGATTCATCGCCCAACCTTGTAGCCTCGTCTCATCGCTTCCCGTCGCCGTCGTGGGGTCGACAATGCAGGAAGCCTGGAAGAGGAAGGAGTTATCAATGAAAAAGAAAGCAAGGCTTACAATAATGCATCTCGGGCGAGAAGTTCGTGATGTTAGAATCCGCGGCTGCAGCCACTGAGGATAAGCGCCCCGAGGCGTTAAGTGCAGTACTTCGCATCATGCAGGCAGACTTCTGGACCACTCCGATTGCTCCATTAGCGCCTCATTCTCTTTCCAAGGCGGACCGAGCCATACATGTGATTGTGAGGCGTGATAGGATGATCGATTGCTCAGTCGCTGGAAAGGCCTTGAGAGGACGAAAAACCTTGGCATAGGAAGCTGCCTGCGCTCAGAGATGCCCAGCTGTCAACGTTCGTGAGATACTCCTGGGAGCAAGCTGTCTATTACCTCTACCTATTTTTAGCGGCAACCATCCACCAGGTCCCCGGACCCATCTTCGAAAGAAACTATTTCCTATCATCTGAAAGGACATTCAATAGCTTTTAATGATTCAGATGACTTCAATTCTTGTCAAACGCAAACCTCAATCGTTCCAACATCTTATGAATTGTATTCGACGGAGAGACTCCGGGCTTTAAAAAGGCTCTCCCCGGAGACGCTGCAACATCGTCTCTATGTCCTGGCCAACCACTTAATCAACAGTTTCTGATTCTCTTAAATGATCATCTGAACGTGAAAAGCTATGTCTTATATGCGGAAAGCTTCACGGGTTTTTTCTCAGTACTTTGTTATTGAGGGAGATGATAACGACATGAAAGACGCAAAGACACTATCTGTCTTTCCCAGACCTCACCCTGTGTCTATTTTGAGCCAGACAGCTTTTAATTTTAAGATGCTGCTGTAGTATGCAAGGTCAGGGCAATGCTCTGTAGAGATATCTGGGTACCGATTCTTGGTTAGCCTCGAAATTTGTTCCTCAGAGACATGTATTGGAATTTTGGCTGGCTCGGATAACAAATGCTCAATAATGTGTGTCGCCATGGGAAGCTTCGGGCGCAGTTTTTACATTGCGATTGAAATCCTAGGCGCAGGTGTATCCGGTACGTTTCCGTTTGCTTTGGTGACTCCGAGTTTGTTTCGTCCTCGCTGGAGGAGATCCGTAGCGGTCTAAACGCAAGAAGAGATTTGAAACCAGCGTGGAACCCATCCCATGCCAATGAAGGGCCCAGTATCCGAATCACGCAATTATTCTGGATGATTAGGATGCTGGACCCGTCCTTACGGAACGAAACCCGGGCATCCGAACTGCTCAATTACCTGCGCCAACATTGAGAGTGCAATCAACATATCCAAGTAGCCCACTTCGACAGAAGGATTACTTACCGGGTGCTTTCATAGCTTGGGCACGTGATCGCCGACAAACTTCACCTACATACCGGTTTTCCAGACTTCTGCGGACATATCTGACTTGAGGCTCAATCCAGTCCACTCGCTACTCGTATCTCCTTCAAGATAAGGTCCTCTCCCTGCAGAGCAACGACCAACGATATCCTTCCACCAAGGAACAATCCATGCGTACTTTTTCGTGCATCGCTGAAAGAGGGAAGGCGGAAGTTTGCTGTCCGGTGAATCGGCGATGGTGGTAGACTGGCTGGGTGAACTGCCTCAAACGTGGGGGCTGATGCAACTACAGTACCGTAAGGCGCCGATGATCCTTGTATGACGCCTTCCATTGTCGTGATCGGATCATACTTATCGCATGTCTCTGCTCTCGTTCTGACACCTCCCCCCAAATTGAGGATCCACCCTCAAAGGGGTTTCTTATCTTGCCAGGCCCAGGCCGTTCCCACAAGTGTCTCGGCTTCGACTCGGCAGCTTGACCCACAGAGCGGTACCTCCGTGTTGGTTACCGTTCGAGATCGACAGCGACGACGTTTGAGTGATCGTGCTTGCGCTGCTTCAAGCATCTAGCATCTAGACTCGGGAATGCCGCTGCAGCTTCCAACCCCAAGCTGTCGAACTGCCGAAGAAGCAACACATCCAATTATTTACGTATGGAAATTGCTCGGGCGTGGGCGATTCAGTCCTAATATGAGAGCCGGCAACATGCTTCGGTCGATATCCCGCGGGATTTTCGGTCTCTACTTCGGTGCTTCTCCTCTTGTGGAGTTCGGAGCGCAAAACACCCAATTCCTTCCACACGGATCATCTCTTGCGGTGACGGGTGATACCGTGCAGTTATTATTCAGGGATCGCGATTGATGCGCAGCTTGTGCACGTTGCGTGATTCGTGAGGCAGATTGGTACAAGTTCTCTGTATGGCTGGAATCTCTGATAGGTTGACGACTAGGAGATCCTGCTGACGGAGGTAGATGTCTGTATTGCACAACTCGCGAGGCAACATGGATTTTAAGCTCCAGATTATCGAGATCGAGATTGGTGAGAGGGGGTTACTGTACAACAGGAAAATAGCACACTCACGTAAAGCGGGAAGGGGACATCAATTTCTGCGGTCCTTATCGTTTTGTCCTGCGCCAGCCAGACAGCTGTGTAGGCTGGGTTCATGCTTTGGCATGGGCGAAAGCTGGCCTGTGATGATACTTGACGATAGGTGCTTCAGATACGACGATGTGTGTCATATTGCGCAAGCAGGGCTGATAGGGAAAAGTGGTGCTGCTGTGTTGGTTGTACTGTAAATTCTGTCGTGGACTGCGTGACGGGGGTATTTGATAGTACCATTGGAGGGTCAGTTCCCATCTTCTTGCAGGGGAATACTAAGAATTTTGGGGGCTCTTGGAGAAGAACTACGCTCATGACTGTACTACAGTAGCTATGCACTACTACTGCACTGAGCTGAGGCATGTGATCGGGACGGAGGTGCTGGCGATCCTCTTGTGCTTTCGGAGCGACGGTTCGGAGGGACGACTTCAACTCTGATATCCATCCCAGTTCCCTCGTTCCCGAAACAGACCGCATTCGACAAGAAGGGACAAGGTACCAGTGATCGTCGAGTAAAGACTAGATCGACACATGACGACTGACAAGGAGCGGGTATCGACTATCCCCAATAAGCCACAAGACCGTTGACCTCCCGTTGATATCTACCTCCACGAGGCTGTTTCTGTGGTATTTTCGAACGATCGATTGACCAAAAAAAGAATCCCACATCCTCAGCCTGTCTCTTCCACGGAGAGGGGAGCTAAGAAATCCGGCTCGTCCCGCAAGATAGCTCTCTAAAGAGGATGTCTGTACTGTAGAGGGTTTTTCTGGTTTACGAAGTATTTCGTAAATTTGAGCGAGGAAGCATCCGTCCGCGAACGGAGGGAGGAGGGGCACAGCATTAAGCTCACCATGAGGACCATATTTTTCTGCCTGGATACTATCATGCCCTTCGAGGCAATCTGAGGCAGTTGACTCCCAAATGCAACGATATAATACAATAACAGAGCATGTGAGTTTGCAAACTCTAACAGCGTCATGTTGGTGGTATCTGCGCATCTGTCTCGACGGCCAGTCGCTCGCTGTCGGGAAGCCCACCCTTCCCCCTGCTTATCTCTACCCACCCACATTCCCACATCCCATATCCACATCCATCCACATCCACAATCCACCGGCCCTTAACCCTTGGCTTCTTCCTCGACCCCCTTTCCTTTTGCTGCTGGTGTTTGGTTGCTGGCAAGGGCCCGACATGGGCTTGCGCTTGCCCCATCACTGATAAACTTGCAGTCTCTTAAGCACCGCCCATCCGCACCGCCATGGCTATGGACCCTTTATTGACGAAGACCGTGGTACTAGACACATTACACAATTCTTGCAGACTTCCCAGGTAACAGATAACCGGCCGCCCAGCTCTGAATAGCTACCTCCTATATCGCACTTCTTGTGATACCCTTTTATCTCCAGAGTTAGTTATCTGACCTCTATGTGTGGTTACTCAGCCCAGCTTTCTACCAGAGTTACCTTGACAAAAACGATTCGAGCACCCTCCCAGACAACTTTCGTCTCTACCGATCGGACTCCTATGCCTCCCATTGCCCTTTGGAGCCATCGATTCGGAAGACCTGGCTATCACGAGCATGTTCTCGCCGCCTCGTCCTGAGAAGACTCGAGTAGGAGGGGAGGGAGGAGACGATTCCCATCTACCGAAAGGAGACTGTCGATACATATTACTGCACCCAGAGTTCAAAGGTTTGCGTTGTGCGTGTGTGGGGTTTGCTCTCAACCGCGCCATACCGGGCAGTACTTGTGATTGCGGACACCAGGCTTGCTATCATGTCCCAGAGAAGGAAGCTGGCTCTGTTCAACGCCATGAGCTTGAGGCTCTGAAAAACAAGATCAATTTTCTGGAGAATGAGCTGGATCGTGAAAAGCATGGCGGAAGGGAAGGGCTTGTGGAGCGCCAGAGCCGGTTGGAGGAGCTTGTTGACAATCGCAAAACAGATAACGACACAGAGATCAAGAACTTGTATCGTGGTATTGGGGGACTTTGGCAAAATGTTGGAGCTTTGAACAAACGGACACCATATTACGATGACCATATTGAAGGGCTTGTTGACGATGTCCTACGCATGCGGAATCGCCTGATTGAGATTGACGATGCGTCAATGCGACTGGAGGATAGGGTCGAGGCTTTGGAGAATTCATCCTCAGAACCCTCCCTCTCATTTAGAAGTCGACGGAGGAGGGCTTCGACGCCGCCTTCTGTTCAACCTGATCCACTCGCTGAGGACACCTTAAAGTCGGAAGAATCGCGCTCCAATCCTCACATTCCCTTACGGATCGTAACAACTGAGGAGCCTCTTCACATCCAGTCCTTTCGTGAACGGGTCGCCTCCGTAGGTTCTGGATCCCAGGCCTGGACGGTGCACATTTCTCTTCTTCCAGCCTTATCGCAACCCTTTCCTTTCGAGAAAGACACCGCCGCATACAAGCGATGTTTATCCCGAGGACTCCATCGAGTCATCGCCGTACCAGATTGTGACAACTACTCATTCGTCACCGCCATCGGCGAGAACTTCGCCGAAATACTGAAGGGCCGAGCATGGCAACCTCTCGTCGCCAAGATCTGTGATGCCAAGAACCTTCGCGGTCTTCCTATGCTTCGTCAACTCGATGACTGGCTTATCGGGAATGATTACGATTATGAATTTCTTCAGAAGCAATGTGCAGTGACGGACGAAGTTGGCAAGATTCTGGACATCTACATCGCTATGTCCGAAGACTCCATCTCCTGGAATGACTTGAAAACCGTCACTCCCTTCCTTGATGGCCTAGAGGCCTCCTGGACGTATGACTCTTACCTTGACGGACCATATATGGACTCTGATAGTAACGGCCACGACTCCAATTCTGGTGTAGAGAAACGACCTGCTGCTGGTGACATCATATGGTCACCGACAAGCACCAGAACAAAACGAAAGGAATCCGAGATCTCTCGGGCCGCAAGCTTCGGCTCCACTGACGGAGAAGGCAAGCGGCCCAAGATGCGACGGCCCACCAATGCGAGCGTTGAGGTAGTAGGACGACGGGCGGAAGCAGTCTGAGATTTGTTGCATACATTAGACTGTGATATAGGAAGGGTCATTCTGCTTTTCATTTGTTAACGGTATTTTGGGCTAGGAGTAAGGAGACTGGCGCATAGATGGAAGACATATACCTGAGATGGTCTCATTGGCATTGAGAACTATGTATCGCGTTGCTTCTTGACAGCCTGGGCTGAGAGTTGCGACCACACTTTCTCTGAAGACTTTGATAGCGACTTTGGGTAGCCATTAATTCTTGGCTTGAATTTCAATAGAAGGACTTGCGATTTTTTGATAGATAGAAAGGATTTAACGCCCACGTGCGACGATGTCCATGCAATAAAGCAAACTTGGGAGGATATGTATGTACTCCCTTTCAAATGATGGTTCTCTCTGGCAAGCAATTGTCAGGTCGTCATCCCCCGTCTCGGTTGAGTTCATATGCAGTGTTGATCACAATCGAGGTATCAGTTTACAAGCATGTATTCGCTCAACCCGTTTGATCAATCCGGACCCAACATGCACCATCATATCTCAACGGAGTTTGACTATCATTGTTGAATTGTAGGGTCCCGGAAATCTGAAAGGTGACCATCTTGCAAGATCTCTACTATAAACTCTAAACTGGTAAAAACCTTCGAGCGTTTAGGATCTTGTAAGCCACTTACTACAGTGTTCTATATTTGTGATTCCTTACCTAATTTGAACATTATTTAGAGTCCTAGTCACTTAGAGAATCCTGAGCTTTGAGAATATTGTAAAGAGATGCCATTGAATGTGAAAGGCTTCTAAGAGTCGGAGTGGAGGACGTCCCTTGTGACAATTTAAAGGAAATTCTCACTTTAGCAACACCAGATAATATTACTCTAGTGATTGAATACCTTCATCGCTTGATCACATCGCTTGATTACTCTTGCATGAAGGTTGTTGATTCCAGAATTCAACGATCCTCATCTTCCAATCACAATTGAGGCTCATTCAGTAGGCGGAAAAGATCTGTTGGATAACGGCGGGGGCTTAAGTAACCTACAGATAGGCGTCCCGCAGTTTACCCCACCGAAGCTACTGTAGCCTTAGCAAGGCGGGACGTCACTTTTCAAATCTCTGTTTCTGGTTCAATCGCGTCGTACATCAACAGACTGCAAGAGTTTCTTGAATTCTGGCTTTGCTGTCTCGAACAGCTACGGCCTGATCGTTTTGACTTTTGCTACCAGACATCGCGCGCATATACTTCCGCAACAAACTCAAATAGCACCTGCACATCTCAAAGGAAGGACGCCTCGACCGCGGGAGCCACCTCCCAAAGTCATCCACTCCGCTGGCATGGCAAGAATCAAAGTAAACCCTAGTTCGACTATGTCCGATTCTACCTCCTCCCCGAACAAGCGTCGACGAACTAAAGGCTTTTTCAAGATGAAGACAAAGCAAGGTATGCTTCCAAACTCGATCCGTTCTGCGAATTGCTCCTCACTCATGGAAGAAGTACAATTAGTATGGCCTCCTCACGAGCTCCCCGTCGAGATCTTCCAACTCATTGTCGAATACCTCAGCCGCTCAAGCGTCCAGACTATGCGTTGCGTAAACAAGGAGTTTGAGGAGAAGGTTTCACCATATTTATTTAAGGTAGTGGTGGTTCCCTTCAAACCCGAGATTTACGGCATTACAGCAGAACCAAGGTTGGCTGGTATTGCGGATTCTCAGACTCGCGCACATGAGACTTTACAAGGCTCCGTGATGCTGCAGGACAAAGGCATGAGGGTGTTCCAAGGCTTCGGTGATCATATCCGGAAGTTTGCTATGTCGTTCGAATTTGACGAGAAGATTCTGGCGAGCCCTCCCACAAAATCGGAACAGCAGGCTATCAAGACATTTTGGGGGATTTACCGATGGCCATTCAAGGCATATAACAGATATGCACAACTTGAAGGACTTGAGCAGACCGCGGATGAGACCAGAACGATGGCAAAGGCCCTACGCTTTATTTGCAACGCAAAGGAACTTGGCTTGTCGATAGATGGTGGCTTGGGTTGGCTAGCAGGTCCGGATCTCAATCAGAGAGTTGTAGAACGTGGTGGAACGGTCTCTGTGTTTGGGGAATCGAAATTCGTTCCAGAGGATCCCCTGGAGGTTATACAGGCGAAGAGCAAACTTGCGTCAAACCAGTCGAGCGAAAGCTCAAGCCATGGAGAAAGTCATCAACGTACCCAATTTCGGAGAATGCTCCAAGAATCTGGACACCAGGGACAGGGTCTTGAGGCTGCACTGCATATAATGCAGGAAGGAGAGCATATCACGGACTATCACTTGCCACAGGAACCTCTTGCTTCGAACGCATCCCGTGCATCTAGTAGCTTCAGCGAGAATGACTTTGATGTAGTGGCCACCCCTGCGTCTGCGCCTGCTGGTACTACCAATTTGTTCGTTGGCGGCTATCTCAACTTAGCGGGAAACACGAGAGAAGTCATCAACCTCGACTCCGACTCTGACGACGTGGATGGCGAGGCCCAGACGCCCGCCCAAGCCGTTGCGGATGCTTCTAAGTCAGGCAAAACCAAATCCGAGCGTTGTCCATTGAAGCCAAAAGAGCTTACCACCCCTCAACGAGAAATGCTACTTGAGATCGAGTGGGCACAGCGTGCTTTTCTGCAGTCATATGCCATTGCAATTATTGATAACCCTAAGACATTTCAATACATTAAGACGCTCACAATCGCCCGCATTCCAAATCGCCATTTACCTATTCTACGTCGAGAGGACTTCTGGGATGGTCTGCCACAGCTCAACAAGTTCTCACTGGCCGTCATTCCTGACTGGCGTGAGGTTGTCAAGTTGCCAACGAGCTGGGTTCAAGATCTCAAGCTAGCTCCATCGAAATCGGTCAGTGGTGTTTTCCAACTACTCCAGGACCAGATATCTCGCCGAAAGAACATCAAGACCCTCCATTTTGAATGGATTGGTGGAGGAGAAGGAGCCCCTGGCTTATTCGCACGCAACCAACAGGTTCTCGCTGCACCACTGGTACCCAAGGCTCGAGACATGGTTAATAGATCCTACTTCACCCAGGTTCTTACATTACCTCACATTGAGCATCTCTCATTAAAGAATTGCTGGGTTAGCCCCCATATTTTGACCAGACTTAGTTTGGCCATGAAGAAGGAAGCACTTCAAAGCTTCACTTTTGATTCTGTCTCGTTGACAGCGTCTCTGGCTTTAAACGCTCAACCGGCCCCTTCAACCCATGCTGCGCACAACCAAGCTCAGCCTGCTGCCGCAAATAACCTCTTGCTCAACCTGCCGCCGTTAGTAGGCCAAAATATAGCTGCCCCAATTCCGGCGCCAGCTCCTCCGACAAACGGCAACAAGGCTCCGGCATGGCTTACGCCTCCTCGGGTTGGTTCGTGGGCTTCTTTCATCGATACCTTGACTCCTGGCAACACTATAGCACAAATTCGATACGCCCGGCATTACGACTTGTATGAACCTGAACCCCGTGATCCAAGTAGCATCACCAAACTTGAATTCAAGTCTTGTGGCTATATACGTCTCCCACTGGAATTTGATCAGACGATTCTTGATCCTCCTATCCCCCCACCTCCTCAAGCCCAGGCCACTACAAAGCGTATCAACGATCTCGATGCCTACATGATGAAGTCGCATGATTATATGATGGGTGTCATCGTCAATCACATGAGCCACTCTGAGAAGCAGACTCTTGCGAGTGCTTTTCATATGATTATTGGATGGGGACCCTCTCGCTCGGTCTTGCATCTCGATTCTGTGGCGGATGGTATTACGAATGCTGGTCACGGTCGATTCGATGGCCTTATTTGGCAACCGCGAGTTACTGCCTCCGGATCGAATACGTCATTGCCATCGTGATCTTAAGTGTGCCTAAGCTAGAGCGGAGTAAGGATTAAGCTTGATCCGATTCATACTTCCATCTCGCCGATGAAGAGCTCTCTACACTCCGAATGTCACCCTCATATCGTCCTATATGTCTCTTCCTCACGGATCAGACTTTTCGTCACGACAAATATCAGCATTAGAGCAATGCGTTCAGTCCATATTGCTCCTCAGTATCAGAACATATATTTGGTTCAGGTCATTGAAACACGCACCATTGGAGTCTAACCTCGAATATGGTTGCGAGTATGGTCAAGAAACCAGCTCATTGACCTGCACCAAGACTCTTTCACCTGTAAAATTAGGAGAATCCTGTCATGAATATTGCGAGTAGTGCCTTTGGCATAAAATCTGACCCCGAATGCAGGGGGTGGCGGCGTTGATTTTTTAAGCTCTGAATCCAAGAACTATCAAAAGTTTAAATTATTTGGCGTGTGAATGTGCTCGTGAACTGCTGCCGGTACTAGGGTGAACCAAAGGATGAGACCTCACTTTGCAACTCGTATCTGCTATGATTGCAATATTCCTGTGTCTGAACCATTGAGATATGAAGAAGGATGTATTCGGTCCAGTGGTCCTCACTCACACAGGTACTAATCTGCATAATAGCCAGATTGCGTGCTGTCACTAAACAGATTAAGCTTGAGAAATCACTCTCTCCGAAGTTGAAACCCTGAGCAAGCATGTAAGGCTTTTGAAATGAAGGATTTTCCTTCCGGAAATGGAGTTGACCAAGTTGAGAGTCCTGGTGGTTCAAAGATTGGATTATGTATGTTCGAGAGCATCTTCACGGATTCTAGGTCTGCTGTAGAAGTACATCGTCAACGAGTCTGCATCCAACTTGGCCTCTTTTCTTGTGTCGGTTCAGTAATATCACAATGCACATTCACTTAATAAGAAGTCCCTTGAATGTTTTGAAATCATTTATGAGATGACCAGTAATGCGTGCTATAGAAGTATAGCTAGCATTTTGAAGAAAGCCGTTCGCTTCATGATCTCCGCAATACCCATTGCAATCCCTCACATGCCATGCCCAAACCATAAAAACATCTAAGCAGCAGTGATAGCACGACGTTGACGAGCTCCACGTTGTCTGGCGTTCAATCGGACCTCCTCACGCTCAACTACCGCCTCGGACTTCTGGACTACTTCCTCTCCCTCTGTGAGAATCAGTTCGATGTGGCATGGGTTGGACATGTATGGGTTGATCTGGATACTGTTAGAACTTTGGTGTGGCTAATTGAAAAAGGATTATTTACACGACCGTGAGCACGGTATGTTCGGCGGCGTTGCTTAGGGGCTTGATTGACTTGAATGTGCTTGACAATCAAATTTCCGGTATCGAGGCCTTTGGTGTCGGCATTTGCTTCGGCGTTCTTGAGGAGACCTGCAGAAATTGAGCAACTTAAACAAGACGCATCGATGTATGGTTTTCTTACCGAGAAGGAACTCGGCGGACTTTACGGGCCATCGTGCGCGAGAAACGCCAAATTGTTTTCCTATAACGTAAACCAATCAGCATTTGCCTTCCAAGTTCCTCTCAAGGAGATTTCAATCTATCCTCGTAATGGTCATAATCGAAATAGAGGGTGAGCATACCCTGTGCAGCACGTCCAGTTCCACCAGCATATCTTCTCATTGGGACGGCCTCCTTGTGTTCTTGAACGTTCTCAAGGAACTTTACGGCGCGCTGAAGCTTCCATCCGTTGATGGCTTGAGCGGTCTCGCGGGTGTTTTTGAAGGAAACTGCTGGGGGTTAGCACAAATATCGTGGGAGTATTTAAGCGGTTCGAGTCGTCTGGGCCGAATCGAGCGTCTTGACCTGTTTCAAGACTCTTGAAGAGGGTTATAATGCGGAGAAAAGATTCCCACGAACCTCGTAGATATGCACCTCTCGCCCGGGCACTCTTCGTAGGTGCGATCTCGGTTGCTGCGTATCGAACCTGTTGAAGATGTAATCAGCCTCAGTCCTCAACCTCAACATGCAGCGCCTCAGTTCCATCAACGTGGAGACTGTTTAGTCGTCCCTCCAGATCCAAGCAGTCCTTCAACTCCACGTCCGGAAGCCCGTCTTAATGCAAGTATGCCATCGGTCCTATTCTCCAGCAGATGCAAGCGTTATTGTCGCGCAATCTGAGACCATTTATCGCCCACAGCCACTCATTTATATTGAAAGTTTCCCCCGTCTGCAAACGGCCTGCAATCGAGAGATAGGGAGAAAGAATTTCTTACCATCTTGACGGCGTGATACGTTGATTGGCGTTTGATTTGGTGTTGAACTCCAGTTCAGAAATTCAAGACCGAAACTTGTGTGGGAAATTTCAGCACGGACTACAGTGTCATGTGATCGATAGCGATTTAATTGGTTGGTTAGCCGACCGCACAAATTCCTCCTCGCTGGATTCGAAAGAGAGACCTTTGAACTTTCATCTTCACATCGACAACTGCAACATTTCGTCGCATCGACGTAAAACAAGTAAAACAGCATGTCTCTTGTCAGTGGTATGTTATATCCTTCGACTTCTCTATATTATTATAGAATATATCATGGGTTGCAGCGAGGCGGAGTCTTCTCTGAGCGTTTTCTCCTCTTCGCAAGACTCGTACTTCCCGACCCTTTCCAAGAGCAACGCTAACAGTTTCGTAGGGGAAAAGAGCAGTTTCCAGTTCATTCTGAGATTGCTTAAGTATGTTATCATCCCCATCTATCGCTGAGTCTCTGCTGACTGTCCGTCTTATAGCACCAATGTCGAGGGCAAGTAAGTATTCTGCCTCCTATCGCCAACAGCTCTCGAATTCTGGCTAAAACCCTTATGGGCAAAAGGTTATGTACGCCTTGACGAAAATAAAGGGTGTCGGGCGTCGATACTCTAACTTGGTCTGCAAGAAGGCTGATGTGGATCTCAATAAGCGGTATGGATGGCTTCAAGGTTTACGAGGATGAAGGCCTAACATATAGCAGTGCCGGTGAGCTCACCTCCGAAGAACTCGAACGAATCGTCACGATTATCCAAAACCCTACGCAATACAAGATCCCATCGTGGTTCCTCAATCGTCAACGCGATATCGTCGATGGCAAGGACTCGCAGATTCTCGCCAACGGTGTCGACTCGAAGCTTCGTGATGATTTGGAACGCCTGAAGAAGATCCGCGCTCATCGTGGTCTTCGTCATTATTGGGGACTCCGCGTTCGTGGACAGCACTCAAAGACAACTGGCCGTCGTGGTCGCACCGTCGGTGTCTCCAAGAAGAAGGGTGGTTAAGCTTGTGCAGATACTGGTTCGTTGGGTTGGATGGAGTGTGGCTACCATGGGGATTCATTGCATTTGGCTTTTCTATGCTTCGGTATGAAGCTGGTACTGGGTGACTCAAATGCAACTAGTAGAACAAAGCAACATCAAATACATGCCTCAGTGTGCGATGATTCTTGCCATTCAATAATGACCAATGGATGCTCGTAAAGTCATCAAAAAAAGACGAACAGAGACATTTCATCGCATATTTTGATTCCCAGAACGCCGTTAATGCCCGCTAACTATTGCCAACTCTATTTTCAATAGGGTATCATCAATCTTCATGAGTAACAGCCATATCCAGAACCTCTACCCTACCTTGACCTTTGGTCTCACCACCAATGAAGTCTCCAAGTCCCTTGAAAGCACCGGGCTCAACAAATCCCACAACCTCCCACTCGGAACCCATAACATCCTGAGTCTCCACCTGCTCAATGTAACTCAAGATTCTGTCCTTAACTGTCCCCTTAGTCTTATCCTCCCCATCTTCCGCGCTTGCATCCTTTGGACCAGCGGATTTAGCAGCCTGCTTTAAAATGCTGGTGGGGCAAGTAATTCTCAACCTCATCCTCGCTCTTGCCACTGGAATAGGCTGGCTCGCAATCAACGCTTTCATAGCCTCCAATGCCTGACTTTTTGCACTCTTCGTAGCCACAACTCCTGTCCAAATATGACTCCTCTCCTTCGGCTTCGCCTCGCCCTCTTCTCCCGTAGCCGGTGTGCCCGTTCCACTACCACTCTTCTCAACCTGCGCCTGACTACCCTGACTACTCAGCATCTCCAACGCTTTCTCAATCATACCCGTTGTATAAACCCTCTTCGTCTTCGGATCCACCAACTTAGCAGCCACAATCCCTACCACCTCATTATGCACCCTCTCCAACTGCGCATGTCTTTCCTTCTCTCCCACTTGTAACTCCCCCTTATTGAGAATCTCAAGAATAATATCATTAACTTGGGTTTTTGCACCAAACGCTTTCGCAAGGTCTGCTGAGGGTGCCGTTTGACCCTTTGAGACGTTCAGGAAGACAGAGTTTATTTGCAGGACGTTGTCTAAGTCGGTCTCGATTCCGGAGCGCCATTCTAGGACTTTGTTCTTGTAGCAGGCTATCTCGAACCGCTTTTTTGCTTTCTTTAGGCGGACGAGGGAAACGTTTGTGAGTTTTATTTGGTTGGAGGGTTGATTGATGGGCATTTTGGCGGATCTGGGGAGTTTTCTTTGGTTGTTGAATGTCAGTCAATGTGGGAGCGTTTTTGATATGCATATGGTAGGTTTCGCTTACCCCACGTTCGTTCCAATCTTGGCCACGGAGTGGAGCGTAAGTAGTAAGTCACATTCAGCTGCTCTACATGAAATATTGCTAAGATCTCTGACGAAATCTACAAATGATTCAATAGCAATTCTATACTAGATAAATTTACTAAAGGCCATCTCTACATCGTTTACACTAATCCCAAAAATTATCACGTGAATGCGCAGATGTACAGGGATTATGATAGGCAGCAGCTGATCGAATAGCGCAGGATTACGTAGGAGCGGGCGGCGTACCTGGAAACGGAGCTTGTCGTGCCAACAGAGGTCCCAACGCATGAAACCGCATCCAACCTTCACAATCTCTCATCATCCATAGTTCCTTATCACAACATCAACTCAACGTGATCTGGTAGTCGTCAAACTTCTTGATTGTCTGCTTTGATCTTATTCTGCACAAGTATTGCGATCTGGTATCCATTCAGCCTTATCTATCATTGGCCTCGTCATGAAGCTCCTCGCATCCGCCGTCCTGCTGGGCGCTGCCTCAGCAGCTGCCCCTCAGCAGCAGGTCTTGGGAAATCATGTCCAAGGCCAGAATCCGTTGAAAGAGGCCGCAAAGCCTGTTTCCGATGCCTGGTCCAAGTCTCTCAACCACCTTACTGAGTCGATGAAAGAGATGACTTCGGAGGCGAAGGCTATTTGGGATGAAGTCTCAATGATGTTCCCGGAAGCTATGGAAAGAGCAACCTTCTTCTCCCCCCCTAAGCCGAATACCCGGAAGCCCGATCACACCTGGGACTATGTTGTGAAGGGTGCCGATGTCCAAAGCGTCTGGATTGAGAACTCCAACGGCGAGAAGGAGAGAGAGATCGATGGCAAGCTCGAACAATACAATTTGAGGGCAAAGAAGGTTGACCCTTCTGCGCTCGGAGTTGACAAGGTTAAGCAATACAGTGGTTACCTTGACGATGAGGAGAATGATAAGCATCTCTTCTATTGTGGGTATATTCTAACCGCCTGACTTTCAATAGCTAATAGTATCAGGGTTCTTCGAGTCACGAAACGACCCCAAGAACGACCCTGTAGTCCTATGGCTCAATGGTGGCCCGGGTTGTTCGTCCCTGACCGGACTTTTCCTCGAACTCGGCCCCTCTACCATCGACGAGAAGATCAAACTTCACAGCAACCCATACTCCTGGAACGCAAACGCTTCCATTATATTTCTTGACCAACCAGTCAACGTCGGATACTCATACAGCGGTGGCTCCGTCAGCAATACTATCGCAGCTGGAAAAGATGTCTATGCCCTCCTTACACTCTTCTTTAAGCAATTCCCAGAATACGCTAAGCAAGATTTCCACATTGCCGGAGAATCATACGCTGGTCACTACATTCCTGTCTTCACCTCCGAGATCCTTTCCCATAAGAAGCGCAATATCAACTTAAAATCTGTCCTTATCGGAAACGGTCTCACTGATGGATTGACCCAATACGAATACTATAAGCCAATGGCTTGCGGCAAAGGTGGATACCCTGCTGTTCTTTCTGAGAGTGAGTGTCAAGCGATGGACAATGCTCTTCCCCGCTGCCAGAGTCTCATCCAGAATTGCTATGATAGCGAAAGTGTTTGGTCTTGCGTCCCTGCCAGTATCTACTGTAACAATGCCATGATCGGCCCATACCAGAGAACCGGTCAGAACGTCTATGATGTCCGTGGGAAGTGCGAGGATGAGAGCAACCTTTGTTACTCCGCGCTGGGCTATATCACCGAGTACTTGAACGACAAGAAGATCATGGACGCACTCGGAGCTGAAGTCAGCGGCTATGATTCTTGCAACTTCGATATCAATCGAAACTTTTTGTTCCAAGGTGACTGGATGCAACCATTCCACCGCCTTGTTCCCGGTATCCTTGAACAGATCCCAGTTTTGATTTACGCTGGTGACGCTGACTTCATCTGTGAGTTTCTACTATTCTACATGTGCTAGACGACGGCTGACCTCCATTTTAGGCAACTGGCTCGGTAACCAAGGTTGGACTGAAGCTCTCGAGTGGCCAGGCCAGAAAAGCTTCAACAAGGCTGAAATTGAGGACTTGAAGCTTGACAGTGGCAAGAAGTTCGGCAAGGTCAAGACCAGTGGCAACTTTACATTCATGCAAATCTTCGGTGCTGGACACATGGGTAAGAATTATCCATTTTCTCAAACTCATCAAATTGCTAATGTGTTTTGTTAGTACCCATGGATCAACCCGAGGCGTCCTTGGATTTCCTCAACAGATGGATCGGTGGAGAGTGGTACTAGATTTGAACGAATAATAATGTAGCCGTTGGATAAATGTACATGCATTGGGAGAGGTCAGAGGCTGGGACGGTTCTCCTTGTTTTTAAAGTTCTGGCTCTAGAATCACTGTACTTGGATACATCAATGCTATGATTTCCATTGAATGGTCTCGATCTCCAAATGCATCAATTGATCCTTCATACTTCGTCATATTGCCAGGATTGCTTTGAATAGAATTTCAAGCCACGATTCATGGCACCAATGAAAATCGATCTTCACGATCAGTGTGACTGATACAAGGCTGATGCGGGGATAACCGGCTATTTGCCGCAATGTTCAACTCCAAGTCTTCCTACATAACTTCGCTCCTCGATCGTACTCGACTAATCCGTCAGCTTCTTATATTATACACATCAATTGTTTGCCTTCGTACATGGCCATTATTCTCTTATCAATCTACGTAAATCAATCTCTGCGTCATGTCCCCACGATCCGTCAGATTCAAGTCTTGGAGTTGCCTATTCCAGCCTGGCTCAAGCTTAGTATTTGACATTGCAGCTCAATTTTCTTCACCTACTATAGCATGTGCGACATAAGCAGGAATTTGTCTTCCTCTGTCTGCATTAGTTCTGCAGATACGCGGTGTACATCTTTGCCGACCTGGCACTGATAAACTGTATCGCATCAGGAACTAAGGATGCGTGTCAGGGAGCTTGACATGAAGCGATAATTGCTGCCGCCTCGCGCTCCAGAAAAGAATATGTTGGTGTGCCTTGCTACTTATCTTTTTCTCTTCCTTCCTTTTCTTCTTGTAATATTAAGGGCAAGGTTCAATTGAAGGAGTCCCATAAGTTATGGCGTTCGCGACTCTCTTGCTTTTGTGTGGGACGGTATGTAGTGTCACAGCACAATTCGTCACCCCACCATCAGCAACAGCATTCACCAACGCTACAGGCTATGCAGGAGTTCCAATACGCTACAAAGAAGTTCCCATGGGCATCTGCGAGCTTGATCCTAACGTCAAGAGCTATTCTGGTTATGCAGATGTATCCGAGAATCAGCATATCTTCTTTTGGTTCTTCGAGGCTCGAAATGTAGATCCAAAGGAAGCGCCGTTGACAGTATGGATCAATGGAGGGCCGGGCTCTAGTTCCATGATTGGGCTCTTCCAGGAGAATGGTCCTTGTGGTGTTGATGAAAATGGGAATGTATTTTCGAATCCATACAGCTGGAACAATGTTAGCAATATGCTTTATATTGACCAACCTACACAGGTGAGTCAATTGTGTTCCATATGACCACAAATTTATCTCCTCTCATCTCCATACATTGAGGTCCTCTGACGCTTGTGCAAAGGTTGGCTTTTCCTACAGCATCCCCATCAACGGCTACGTCGACCCTTCAAGTGAGGCAATCATCACCCTCCCAGACGCCATCTGTCCCGATTACGCAGAGGATATTGGAACATGTGGGACCTATTCGTATGCGAATCTCTCGTTGACGGCTAATTCTACGAACGATGCTGCACCGAATCTCTGGAAAACGCTGCAGGGTTTCATGGGAGTTTTCCCGCAGTACTCGAGGCAGGGTTTCCATTTTACGACGGAGAGCTATGGCGGTCATTATGGGCCTATCTTTAATGAGTGTGAGTTTTCGTCTTGCTACGAGGCGGAAGGGCTGTATGTTTGAGGTTAAAAGTATGAGGTCCTTGCTGACTGGTTATTTGTTGGAAGACATCGAGACGCAGAACGCGAAGAATATCTCCGGAGCTCACAAGATATCCTTAGAAACAGTGATGATTGGGTACGTCCTCCTACTCGCCTAGGTGAATGAAAGTTGATCCATCTAGAAACGGATGGTATGATCCTCTGATCCAGTATCAAGCTTATTACAACTTCACCGTTTTCCCTGGAAATACTTATGATTACTCCCCTTTTAATGCATCAGTTCAATCTCAATTTTACAACAATTTGTATGGAGCAGGAAACTGCTTAGATCAAATCAAAGACTGTGCGGCCCGCGGCATTGATGAAGTGTGCGAAGCAGCGGTCAGTGTCTCTTCTCCTTGTACAGAATCAAGGTCATCTAATTTGAAACAGGATGCATTCTGCGCGGATCTCGTGGAGTCCGTTTATGACAATTACCTTGACAGGGACGAATATGATATCCGCGAACGTAAGTTTCTGGCGAGCAGGAGAATCCCTAGTTAGGACTCTTTGATATGTTCTTCTCTGTACTCATGTCTGAAAAATATCTTGTACTCCTACACGAAACCATTGCTGACTATTCGATTTTCTACAGTTAACCTCGACCCTTTTCCCTACGCCTACTATATCTCGTACCTAAATACACCAGAAGTGCAAGCAGCAATCGGCGCCTACCAAAACTACTCTGAATCCTCAGAAGCGGTATACCAAGCTTTCACAGCTACTGGTGATGACAATCGTGAATATGGGACTGTGGAGGCGGTAAAGAAGTTGGTCGACCAAGGTGTTTACGTATTCATGTATGCGGGAGATGCAGATTACAAGTAGGTCTTTATCCTTCCTGCCTTCCCTCCCAAATTCTAGATGCGAAAAACTTAACGTGTTCACAGCTGTAACTGGCTCGGGGGCGAAGTCGTAGCCCACGAAGTAAATGCCACAGGCTTCTCACACGCAGGCTACACCAACATAACAACATCCGACGGAATCGTACACGGACAGGTCAAACAAGCTGGAAAATTCGCCTTCGCACGCATTTTTGAGTCAGGGCATGAAGTTCCGTTTTATCAGCCCATTGCTGCGTTTGAGATTTTTGAACGGGCGATAAGCGGAAAGGATATCGCCACTGGTAAGAAAAAGCCTGGACCGAAATACTGGACAGAAGGCACCGCCAAAAGTACGTATAGAGAAGGCAATAGCACTATCCAGTTCGAGGTCCTGCCAAGTAACGCCACCTATAATACGAGCACAGGGGAACCGGGGAAGAGGGAGTTGAGGAAGAGGACGGTGGAAGGGAGGTTGAGCCAGAAAGGGAAAAAGTTAAACCTTGATTTCTATTGAGGTGAGAAGGCACCCCAAATACACACTGGTAGGCTTGCTCTGGTGATCATTCGATAATGGCCTGTAGCTGTGCTTAATGAAGCATGTTGCTGATATCATAGCAGGAAATGATCGAATCATTCAAGTGTTAAGAACGGTCAGGATATTGGCCCTACCCGAGCTGTTTGCCTCAGCGAACTGGGAACGAAGTCCTCCGAAGACCTGTTCTGGTTATGCGTATCTCTTTTGAATTCGAAGTGTCTATACAATGTAAACCACAATTGAGACCCGCTGTATGATCTTTTACTTGTTCAAATAAATGATTTAGGCACAGTTGCTCAAACTCTCGCCAAAGGCGATTTTCACTATGGTAGCGCGAAATCAAAAGACGATCTAACAAAGTGTGGCTTCTTTTTACTTAAGTGCAAGCTACGGCAATGTTAATTTGGTGGGAATACAGCTAAAGTCACCAAACAAAAATCTCTATTCCAAGTGACAAAGCTGTTGGGAGTTTACAAGGGCCTCTCTCTAGCTGACTGCTGACACCGTCTAGGGGCTAAACTAGCGGTTGCCCTGAGGAGGATGTATATTTTAGGAGAGGATGTTTTGCAAAGTGTCACACCATTATCTAGCAACAACATTTATAACTTGAAATCAGAAGTCAGCTCTCGATTCATCAGAATGTCAGTTGCTCATTCTTGAAAGGTATCAGGGCCAGGATAACGGCCTGCACATAGTAAGCCTCCCTTCCAATAACATCGCCAGTAAGTAACCCAACACTTCCATTACTCTGCTTCGAATTGGTCCTCCCAAAAACAGCATCATCCGCATGACCCAACTCCATACCGCCACGAACCAGTTTCGCTACTTCCTCCGGTTGATAGAACGCCGCAGTCCGCGCTTTTCCAGTTCTCCCGCCTTCACGGTCTACCACAACGACCCAGGCGAAGGACTCCAGAGTTCCTGCTGTCTGTTCAGGTGTATCTGCGACACCACCTTCGATGCCGACCCAGTAGTCCGCTTGCGGCTCTTGCTCTTGAGCATTCTGAGCGCGGTTAAGAGCACCCTGGAGAGTCGTAAGGTCAGAGAACGGTTGTTCGGGGACGCCTGATGGAACAGATATACCATGCGTTGTATATGTGACATTCGGAAACATGCGCTGGAAGCCTTCGAGCGCGGCAGCGATCTTGACGGGGTTCTTGGAGGCCACGACAATCTGTTTCGAAGGTGATGTGGTTTGTGAGTTTGCGAACTCCATGGCTTTGAGACAGTAAGTTTAGCCAGGAGAAATGAGCTTGGTGAGGAGTCGCATCTAAATATTTCTTCCAAAAAGACGAAGATTTTCGGGGGAGTCACGCCGGTATGTACTTGGCTGGTGGCTGCAAACCCCAGTCGCTTCACTGGGGCCCAGAACGTACACGGCTAAATTACAGGCGGAACGTTCTGTATCCCATGTACTTGCAGGCTGCATGACGCTGGGTTGCCACATACTGCTACTCAACCAATTTCAGCCGCATGAGGAATTTCTTCACGCAATGATGAGGCCCGATTTCCTCGAATTTCTTGTGTCTAAGGAGTCCAATGGCTAGTACAAATCTATTGGCAATTTTTATCCTCAGCAATCAGAAACCAGGATATGGAGCAGCTATGCTGGAGACAGTACCACTTCTTTATACTCATCGGCAATGAAGCACCGCAACGCAATGAATCATGAGAACGGTTTGAAACGGATGAGCCATGGCTTAAGTGAGAAGAGCGAATAGTATTGACGATACAAGTATAAGGTTGATGCACATTGGGTGAAATCTTCATACTACTATAACATCTTCATCACTCCTTTCAACTCAAATTTTTGATTTGACTTCTTTCTGGCTCTCCTCCCAACTTTCTAGAACTTTATTGCTATTGCTATCTAGTCTCGCCTGCGTGGTCTTGTAAATTCGTGGCACTCCCGTGTCTTCGAAATTCTTGCCCTCTATTATCATAGAAGCAATGCCTCGAGCTGAAAGAAATATCTGAGGCATGCCATGTCCTGTGAATCCCGCAAGCAGGAACTGTGAAGGCTTGGATGGCACGGCGCCAATATGAGGGAGACTGTCGGTTGAATATCCCATGACTGGATCGAAATGTTAGAGCTATCTCCGTTGCGTGACGGAGGCGGGGTACTCACTTCCAGTCCAGATCTTGTCAACCGCAGCACCGCTGTCTTCCCAGCCTCTGAAATGTCGTTGCATATATCCATCAAAATAATGTTTTGCCGAGTCCATCAACTTGCTGTCATCTATGGTATTGTACCAATTGTTCAAATCATCATAGTATACCGAGCGTGCACCTCCGACGACAATACTTCCGTCACTTCTGGGAATGAGGTATTCATAATCCCATCCACTCGATCGCAGAATATAGGAGTTGGAGAGATAGGGAGCTGGTTTGGGGGTAGTAATGCGACAGCAGATTCCTCGAACGGGGACTATCGAGTCTTTGTATTCAGAGAGGATGGTAGAAGTGTACGCATTGCTGGCATAGACAATCGTCTTAGTTTTGATAGTACCACGAGCTGTGGTGACAGTCCAGTAGCCTTCGGCATCTTGACTTGAGGAGACTTGCTGGACCGGCGTGTGCGTCTGGAGATTTACGCCTTCCGCGACAGCTTTGGTAAGGAGGTGTAAGATGAATTTGTAAGGCCAGAGATGTCCAGCTGTGTAAGTGAAGCATGCTCTGGCACCTTTCACGCCAGATATCTATGGTCTTATTAGAGACCTGGTATCGAGCCCCAAAGTTCAGAACTTACACCCTCGGCCTTCTCCCCATCAGTGAAGGAAACACCCTTGAATGGAGCCGCCCCGCTCTTAACCAATTGCTCATAACCTGCTTTCAACTTACCTTTGATACGATCTTTGAGAGCAACATCTGCTACTCTCGTCACAACGAAATCACAATCTATGTTCTCTTTCTCAACAACTTCTTTAATCGCATCAACGTGCTCGGCTTCGAAAGCGGCGGCTTCGGTAGCGGCTTCGATGCCGAATTCAGCAGCGATAGAAGCCGGCCTGTTGTGAAGATCTGGTTTCAAGTGTCCTCCTACCCTAGAATCAGTGACAGGTCCAAAAACAAGACTGTGGTTTGGAACTCGTACCATTGCGACCAGTTGCTCCAGAACAGGCTTCCCGTGCTTCAAGAATCACTATTGAAGGCTTGTGATGGGAGGTTTTACTCTTCTCTAACAAAAAGTACACAGTAGATGCTCCAGCGTAGCCCGCTCCGACTACGACAATGTCTGCATTCTTTGGTAATTCTTCAGTTGTACGGTGGCTGTCCAAAGGATCGAGCTGGGTTCTCCAAAACGCCTCTGTGCTATTCTGGACAGGGAACGGAGGGATTTCGGATGGCATTCTGGAAACTGGATGACTTTTGAGAAGGTGGTGAAATATGAAGTTGGCTTTAGAGAGTCAAAAAGGCCCGTGGAGCGAATCGAACTTGTCAGAATGCCTTTCAGTCTGTAATTGAAAGATGGTATTCGACTTCAATGGATGAAACCAAACAGGCTAGTGTCTTATGAGTGTGGCTATCTGTAATACACCTTAATGATCAACAAGCTCAACGATACAGGTCTCTCCGATTTTTCGGTGTACTTTCTGCCTGGTGGTCTGATGACACTACAATAGAGGTCAAAAGTGGGAGTATCTCCACCGACAAGTGAGCCGCGGCGTAAGTAGGCAATCCGGCTCCAGGCCAGGTATGACGGGATCCAACAACCGGTTCTTATCCTAAAAATAGCCAGTCTACGCCGTTGTATCAAGGTGATAAAGGTTTTACGATTGTAGATTCGGTTCGATGTCTGGGAATCATAAAGGATTCTGTTGGTACCACGTGACCACAATAGACCGGATAGCGAGTCCATGTATTCATCTAGTAAAATGGCCTACAATTAGACTTAAGAGAATCAGACAATGGAAAGCCCAATACTTGCTGTATTGTCCACTATTTAGGGAATTTGATAATGCGGCAGGCCGTGGCTCTGATTAAACTAATAAGTTTACCCACAAGTTCCTCTCACCGCTGATTCACAGCATCATAGATTCGGGATACAACTGTTTGACAACATTCAGAACATGACATCTCCGAATATATATATATATATATCTGTAGCACCTAGATCGGAATACAAGATCGCTAAATGTCGCGAAAAATTAAGCGAATCGCCTAAGCATCGGCTCGCTTACGGGCACTCACATCTCCCTCCGGTCGAGATTGGTGGAAGCAAAATGCAACAAGGACCTTCGATGCTTTGGCGTGAGTGTAGGACTTTGCGTTCTGAAGACTCATTCCGCTATCGAGGGGCCAGGGCTATCAAAGGAGTACTGATACTAACGCGTAGATCGCTGCGGACGACGATAGGATGCAGAAACATTTGACTATTTATAAATGCTAAATAGAGCACACTGATTCAGAACCATGGAATGACGTTTAGAAGATGGTTGAGAAGAATTATAAGAACAAGGAGCTGAGACTCGTGGCTATAAGTACACAGATATAATCTGGAAAGCGACGTTGCCAACTCTTGAGGGGCTCTAATTTTGAAAGTTATAAGGAGGAGGTATCGCATCGATTCCTTGCATCGAATCCCCGCCATGCATCATATTATTCCAGAAGTCCCAACCCGTACGCAAATCTACAGGGAAGCTTGGGTGAAAGACCAATTGAGATTCGATAGAGAAGGGTAATGGGAGTGGTGCAGTCTGAGTGAAAGGTTGCCCCGTACCAGATGTATTTAGGTCGAGCGTTGGGAGTTGGGGTGCCATCTGTCCTGGATACTGCTGATCTTCAAGAGATATCGGAGACGAGTCATCTTCTGTGACCCACCATTGAGGCTGTTTTCCAGCTTTTATTTCTGCGAGCTGCTTCCGGTATATGGCAACAAAGCGTGGAACGGGGAGGGTTTGAGAAGAACTCTGAAAAGCCGCTTCTCGAGCATTCCAAGCTTTAATGGTCATCTTGGCCACGGCCATATGGATGAAGCTGAGCTTCTTCTTGGCGTAGGTTTTGAAGTCATCATTCAGTAAACGCTTTTCTCCGCTTTCGCTAAGTTCTTCCCAGGCCCTTTCTGCGAATTCATCGTTGGTCCGGTAGCGAAGGGCGGCGAGTAGATAAATGTGGGCTGGGAATGGAAAATTGGTATACTTGAACTCAGAGTCAGTATTGCTTCTTGAACATAGTTTAAGAACTTAACGAACATATCAGTGCTGAAGATACGACTTAAAAGATAGATCATGTCTTGTTGCCCTTTTAATTGACCAGGAAGAGGGATAAATAACTCTGGGAGCACCTACTATATGCCAAATAAAGCGTTGTATGGCTGGATTCCTCATCCCTGCATTGTGATTTTGGAGCATCGTCAAGCTGAGTTGAAATAAAGAGTCTTTCTCTACTGATGAGAGACTATTGGAATGAACTGATATGGAGTGAGGGTGGCAAAGTCCTATCCGTAACTTGCAGAAGAATGATTTAGCCGTCATAGTGGACATTGCACTACGACTGAATTAGTACTGTAAACTGTGTGTGGATAGCATGAGATCTGGAAGACTCGAGGTCTTGTTTAGCAGACGTAATGGCCCCGTGTCCCTCTGATGTCCTTCGAGATAGCTCTCATCCACCCGTTTTGTCCAATCCACTAATTTAGAGTGAGATAATACTTACTGGAGAGGAACGAGCGGATCACAGTGGCTGAGATAGTCTCGATCAAGCCTTTGCTCAAATTCATCGATCAAGTTGGGTTGTGAGCCAACGAAAGCACGAGACCCTTCCCGGAACTCCTCAAGGAGTTGCCGCCCTTCACATCGAAGCCTGACGAATATCATTTCTGTTAGGCCAGGGCGTTCGACTGGCGGATCACTCATATCTGGGAAAAGATCGCTATCATTGACGTTGGAAGGAAGCTTGGTGGTCCAGGTGTAGGCTAGGACAGATGTACCCGCTCCAGACAACTCGGATAGACGAGTATCTACGAGAACAATCTGCCACCACAGTCTTCGTCTCATTTCTGTTTCGAAAGGTGGTATCGCATAATGGGTTCCATCAGTGCTAAGTCCCATTCTCTGAGCGATACGGATGGCGACACCGGTAAGGCAGAATAAAGTTCTGGGGTCGATGGTCATTTGGAGGCAGGAAAACTTCAAATGTGTTAACCACTAAAGTCACCTTAGTGCGTAAGGGATATGTACTAGGTAGAGTGTAAAAGCTTGAAGAACGACAAGATCGGAGGAACGGAGGTATCCTGCAATTCGAAGGGCTTGCCTAGCGCTGAATTGGAAACGAGTCAAGACCTCGTCCTTATTCTGGTTGAAAATCCTTTGACATTCCTCATCATTCATCGACATTGTAGCAGCAGCATAAATGCAAAACATGAGCGCTTGAATGTTCTTGGGAACGTTGTCTAAGTCTGCTGTAGCATCGAGAATCTGCTGTTGCACACTGGGTGCGTGGAATATCTTTATGAGTGGCTGTGAAGGACCTAGAATAAGCATTTACTCTCAAGGACAGAAGGAGGAACCCCAATCTCCAAGAGAGCAAGCATGTTTTGGAATGAAACATGTATCGCTCTATATGGGACAAGATGGAAGAGAGATAGAAAGGTTGGAGAACACCCACATTGACATTGTCTAAGAAGGTCTGCCAAAGCCGGAAAACTTGTACAGGCGCGGGGTGTAGAGATTTCAGACTTGCAGCCGTATTGGAAGCGAAGAATATATCACCATCTTCCCCAATGTCACCACCAAGTTCCTCGAAAGCTTTGCTCATTGGTTTTGAGAACATTTCGTCGTCAGACGAACCTTCAAGGAGGTCTTCAGCATGACGGAACTGTACTAGGTCAGACTCTTCTTTCAATTTGTCTGTGGAATTATATCGGTTCCATTGGAGCGGAGACTCACCTCGTCACTGATCCCAAGATTCAAATTGCTTAGTCCGTTAGTGGAGTCACCCAAGGTATAGAAGACATTGCTTACTTGTCAACATGCCTGAGCGATCTCCTCACAGATATAGTTCTGAGAGCAGGCTCTGGTGATATAGAACGGGTCCGGGCTGGAGACCTAGGAAGTGTTGATTTGATAGCTGCGTTGCTTAGCATACCTGGAGATGATCCCTCAACTCCACTCTCCCTGTTGATCGCATCGAGGTCTGCTCCGTATGCTTTCAAGTGGTGCTCGTAGCGTCTGATTCGTGCAAGTAGCTCGGCCTCTGGAAATCGCCGTTTTCTTTTCCGAGGGGGGAGTGTAGCGGAGGAAATACAGTCAACACCAGCTTTTAAGCAGTTTTTACAGGGCTCGCTTCGATCGCACCTTACTTTGCGCTGTTGGCAAAGAACACAAGGGTGTTTTCTATTCTCTGCCTGGACAACCTGTCCGGATTCATTGGAAGACATTGCAAAGGGTATGAAGACAAAAGATCATCGAAGGGATGTGTCTCGCTGATGAGGTAGAAAGAGAGTCAACACGTGACCTACAAACAGGGTCTATCCTTTCGTATAGATCATCTCAAGAGTCAGGTTATGATTCACACTCAGTAGAAAATCAGGTAGACGAGAAGGCGTTGGTGATGCTCGGGGAATTGTAAAGACCGTTGAATGGTTGAATGTAAGATTCTCGGTGGTTTGAACCTTCCGAACAACCTTCCGAGTTCGACGCTATGCCTCTTAGATATCATCAACCCATGCTCAAGCCACGAATGAGATAGGCTCACGGTTCGACTCAGCGTACACGGTTCCGAGCACCAGCAAAACCACCCGATGCTCTATCCAACACAAACTCGACAGTCCGTCATGGGTAGATATAACTGACATGATACTTTTTCTTCATCAGCCATGTTTTATACAAAGAGAGCCTCATCATCCTTCCATTGCTTTCTCGTGAGACGGCACGCCAGACAGATATCATGGGATACAGGTACTGCATCAGCTGAAGCTATGCACTGCAGCCCTTTTCAGCCACCAGCCCCAAACTTCCAAGTGATTCGATACCTGCAGAATTAAATCATCAGCCAAAAGAGTGATTACGCTTCTGTATTCGCCAACGACATACTTCTTCTCTTACAACCATGTCTTCTGCCGCCGAAAAGCCCGACGACGTTTCGAGGGTCGATGTTTCAGTTGGTAGTAATGCTGAAAGCGTTCCTCAAAACCCTCCTGCTTCAAAAGATGAGGAAGAGCCAAAATATCCTAAAGGATTAGCCCTTGGCTTAATCATGGGTGCTGTCTGGATTTCTCTCTTCATCGTTGCCCTTGTAAGTGCTTTGAAATTCCTGTAATGATGCTGTTACGCTGACAGAATAACAGGATCGAACAATATTAGCAACAGCTATACCTAAAATCACAGATCAGTTTCACTCGTTGAGTGATGTCGGTTGGTACGGCAGTTCCTATATGCTTACAAACTGCTCGACCCAATTGATTTTTGGAAGAATCTATAAGTTCTATAATACGAAATGGGTATGTATTTCGCAAGCTCTGATTTTTTCTCCTCTAACCTTCCCAGGTATTGCTCATTTGTGTCGGAATCTTCGAAGTGGGCTCGATCCTGTGCGGAGCAGCTCCCAATTCCGTGTCGTTCATCATCGGACGCTCGATAGCAGGTCTGGGATCGGCAGGCATCTTCTCTGGAGGATTCATGATTATGTTCCATACTGTACCTCTCCATAGGCGACCAATGTTCGCTGGATTGTTCGGTGCGACATTTGGCGTTGCTTCGGTAGTAGGGCCACTTCTCGGCGGAGTCTTCACCGATAAAATCACCTGGCGATGGTGTTTTTACATAAATGTCCCCATTGGAGTCATTGCCTTCGCCATTATCCTCCTCATCCTCAAACTCCCTGATCCCACAGATACGAAACTCACACTCCGCCAACAACTTGCTCAACTCGATCCTCTGGGCGCCCTCTGCTTTCTCCCCGGCATTGTCTGCCTGATCCTCGCTCTCCAATGGGGGGGCACAACGTACGCCTGGTCTTCCTGGAGAGTAATCCTTCTCCTGACTATCTTTTCCGCCCTCATCGTCATCTTTGGGGTGATTCAAGTCGTGAAAGGTGACACCGGAACAATGCCTCCTCGGATCCTGTTCAATCGTAGCATCGCAGGCGGCGCTTTCTTCACATTCTGCATGGCAGCGTCCATGATGTTGCTTGTGTATTATATCCCGATCTGGTTTCAAGCCGTAAAAGGAACCTCGGCCTTTGAATCAGGAATTCGTTTAATCCCTATGGTACTCTCCCTCGTCGTATCTGGCATCATCAGTGGACAAATCACAACTCGGGTTGGATATTATGTCCCACCTATGCTACTTTCTCCTGTCGTTGGCAGTATCGGAGCTGGTTTGATCACGACCTTCAAACCAACGACCGGACATGCAGATTGGATTGGATATCAGGTACTTTTCGGCCTCGGACTCGGAATGGCGTTGCAAGTTACGGGCCTAGCTGCTCAAGCCGTCTTACCGCGGGAAGATGTTTCCATCGGAACAGCGATTATGTTCTTCTCGCAGCAGCTTGGCGGAGCCGTTTTTGTTTCTGTTGGCCAGAATGTTTTCATTAATGACTTGGTCTCTGGCCTCGAGGGCGTGGCGGGTCTCAGTCCGATGGAGATTGTGAATACCGGTGCCACGGATTTGCAGAAGACTATTCCGGCGGAATTCCTTCCAGTTGTGCTAGACAAGTATAATCATGCGCTGACTAGGACCTTTGTTATTGCGACCGGCATGTGCGCAACGAGTATCATTGGATCTCTTGCGATGGAGTGGAAAAACATAAAAAAAGGTAAAAAGCCTGCTACTGAGAAGGCGATACATGAAACGAAGGGAGATACGAGTGAGAGTGCAGCGATAGCTGGCAATCAGAAGGATGCAAACAAGGTGCAGATGAAGGACGAGACTGATGTAGTCTGAGTCGACCGTTGGAAATCAGTATGTTGCACTCAGCGGGCGTTTTGCTGATGAGCCTCCACTCGTCCATTTGTCTTCTCGAACTTGTTGAATATATGTAATTAGTAGAAAGATACCCCTCTTATCGAGAAATGATCAGCCGAACCTCTACCATTCTCACGTGCATCATCAATTGTGTCACTCTAGCAACCTCGTTGGGACTCTTCAAAGACCTTGAGCAAATGTCATCAATATTCTGCTATTCATTCGCACTGGCAGTTGGAAGCGCGGGGATCTTCCTTGGCACAATATCTATAAGCCAGCCGTGTTGCCTGTGGAATCGATCTTTAGTATATTGAATATGACGAGTCCTAGATCGTTCATTCGAGCATTTTTCTTACTTTTTAATCATACACTGAAGGTCTTACTTGCATGTTGAGCTGCCGCATCTGGATTTTGCACTTCCTTACGGTCAGGGGTCCCCATTCTGAACGCCAACATGCCCTGAAAACTGGGATGGGTTGAACAAGGCGCGAGATTGAATCATTGCACACTAGAACTATCAAGCGATTTTGATACTTCGATATCTCTTGCTGATTGTTCGTATGAATCCTGCTTCTCTGATTTGTCGCTAGACGATATAACATGGAAAAGAATGAGAATACTGGAGCACTAGAAGGGCATTTCGTCTACCTTACTCACAACATCACGTGATACTACCATCCAGCCATTTCCAATTACTCAGCCAATCAGCTAGTCCACCTGATCGGGAAGGTCCACGAAGCCATTCGTACTACAATTTCCAAGCCTCAACCCTCAAAGATTAACGGCAACCTCATCGTCGTCCTCTTATGTCAAGCTTTTGGAAATTCGCTGGTCTCTCCAAGCAGTAGATCCGCGTTGCAACACCAGCACTTCGATCTTGGACGGAATAACCGCTACGCTCAGAGGTTAAGGGGGCCATCTTCAGATATGGAGTTCCCCAAGAACAGCAAGCCAGTCATGGCGTCAGCCGCGGGAATCTTACTTCTGGCTGGAAGAGCATCTGCACACGGAGGACACATGGAAAAAATACCAGAAGGAGAATACATAAGCGCCGATCCCATCGTACGTGGATGGTGTTGAGGAACTACTGTATACGGATATTGACGGAAATGCAGGACTCGATATTATGGATTCATATCATATTGATGATGTTGTCCTTTGGGATTATCTTCCCTACTGGAATGGTTCTAGGGGTAGGTACTATCATTGCAGTGACAGAGCAAAGACTGATTGCCTATTCGAACAGATCGTCCGAAATCGATGGCACGTTCCGCTACAGGTTTTAGGCACAGCAATCGCAGTGTTAGCATATTTCTTGGGACATCTACACAAGGGGCGAGTCTTTGCACATAGTATTCATGGCTCATTTGCGAATATTTTGATGCTTATGCTCGCCGTACAAGTCGTTTTCGGAATCTACCTCAAGTTCCACATTACGAAGGGTTTCCATGGCAAGATTCGGAAAGTCGCTGTCCACGGCCATGGAATTGTTGGAAAGGCAATGCCTGTCGTGGCATGGGTACAGATGTTATTTGGAGGAATTACGACTTTGGGATTTTGTCGAGGTGATCATCTGGGACAGTGCCTGGCTCATTTCATTATGGGCAGTGCATTCATTGGATATGGTATCTTGCTCACGATTATCATGCTTGTCGGACAAGTTTGGTTGAAGAGAACGGGTCGATCTCAAGAGTTCTTCGACTCGGCTTTAATTGCGGCCTGGGGTTGTGTCAATACTTTCACTGAGCACAGATGGGGTGGACCATGGGTCGCAAATGACATCCAACATACTACTATGGGTGTCATTTGGTGGTGTGCAGGTTTGACAGGCGTCTGGTTGAGCAGAAAGCAAGATGGTAGACCAAAGAGGAACTTTATACCTGGGTTTGTAATCTTCATCACGGGATGGGCTATGTCTGCTCATCCGCAACATCTACCGCTCAGCACTATGGTTCACACCGTTTTTGGATATTCATTGATGGCTGCTGGAGCCTCCAGAATCGTTGAAGTTGCGTTCGTCTTGAAGGATGCAAACACGATTTCTGAACACGGAGAAGCGAACAGCTGGCAATACATCCCACCGTTTGTAAGTCCTACGGTCCTTGTCCATAATGATAGCACTGACTTTGATAGTTGCTTTATGCTTCTGGATTCCTCTTCATGGGAGCCACTGAGGAACAAATGCAGCTTGTTTCCGACGCTGGCATCACACATGTTTCCTACGTCTTAGTTCTCTACAGCTTCGCCTTCCTGATCTTCCTATTCGTCAACATGCTCTTACACCTCTACGCAGTCAACTCGTCACCTCCAGTCCCACCCAAGGATGTAGAGAGAGTAGAACGATTGCCTCGAGCGGACGGACATACAAGAGGGACAGATTCGCGGCAGATTAGAGATGCAGAGGAGTTTGAATTAGAGGGCTTGATGAGTGAGGACGAGAGTCCCGAGTCTCCAAGTACGTTAGGGAAGAACAATGAGACGAGAGTGGACTAGGGACGCAGCTTCTTTCTTTTGTGGGTATTTGGGGCACTGCATGCATCGGCGTTCTGATTTGGGAAAGTCTAGATGTAATATGAGATGATGGACATTGATGTCCTACAATTCAATGATCTCCGAATGGCCATATTGAAAGAGGCAATAATCTCTTCAGCACCATTCATCCCAGACAAAGCTGGCCCTGCTGAGTTCCTATTCCACTCTCTTCCCCTCAGGGTTCAAAAACACCTAAACAATCTTCCCCTTCAAGCCCCCCAAGCCACCCTCAAGCCATGCCCCCGCCCATGCAAAGACCAACAATGGCCCAAAAATAAACAGCTGCGGGAAACCTGCTTCTGCCCCTCCAAATTCGGGATCTACGGCCAAACTGCCCGGATACAAGATGGCACTTAGACCCGTGACCCAGTAGAGACTACCGAAGATAGCGGCAGTGAAATAGTCGTCTTGTTTAGCCTGTAACGCTGTGACGGGGTTTGGTGGGTACGGTAAGAGAAGAAGTGTAGCTGCTGAGCGGTAGGTGAAGTAAAGTGTTGCGAGACCAAGGCCTACGCCCATTGACATTGTTTGGCCATTATCTTAGGGGTGTTAGTGGATTTGAGAAATGAGGTAAATCGTGTACTTCAAAGCTTGAGATTTGTTCAAATATCATTATTGCTCACGATTCCCGAGAGAAATGCTGAGGCTAAGAGAGAAGATAACATACGGAACTTTGCATGGGGCGGCCAATTGGGATTCTTGACGTGAGTATGGTTGAAATCCGCCACAAACGGCCCAGCGATTTGCATGACTGCGGAGATGGTGAGGAGGGCTTTGCCGAGCATTTTGAAGTTGTGTCAATTGCAATCCCGTGGAGTTTCGAAAAAGCGTCTATATCCTAATGATTAATCTGAAAAGCACTGTGAGATTGGGGCGGTAAAGGAGAGATATAAACGTTCGCAGTCATTGACATGCCACAGGGCTGATCAATCTTCTATATGATCCAACCAATCAGAGGTAGAATTTGAATTAAGAGGGAGGCTCTCAACGGTGCGCTAACTATTGGTCACGTCAGCTAGACTCCGCTCCGGTGGCTACGAGGCTAGGTACGCCACAGCCTCGTGAGCTACAGCAGGAGTTTTGAGAGAGTGCTCGACTCAAGGTATCAACCATTTTGAAGAGTTTAGTGATCACAGATATTGTTAAGAGTCAAGAAATTCCACATCAACTATATCACGGAATTACTTTGGAGAATCCTAATCGCTCAAAATCTTTGGTGTCCTCACAGTAGAGACGACACAGTAGAGACGACTATAAAACAGACGAAAGATATTTAAAAATCTGCGAGCTTTTACGTGACTCGAAGGGTATCAAATTCTGCGCTTTCTATAATCTACATATTCTGTACACATTGTGGGTATCTCTGTATATCTCTGTCTTTCTCAAATGTTTCGGGCAAACATCTGAATGCTAGTCCTTTTGCCAAAGCAATACATATCTTCTTCGGCGGCAGATATGGTTAACAGCATCCAGGTCCTCCGCCATGTCCAAGGTAGATCTTTTTTGTGAATCTCCTCGGGGACCCGAGCCGCTTTGCTGGACTTTCAATTCCCTTCGAAGGGACCCTAGACTGTGAAGTCGTTCTCGACTGTTGATACCTGTGTTTCGAAGCAAGCATATCACCCAGCGGACGTTGGTTCAAAGAATAGGCTCTAGAGCTCCCAATCCTCTTCGAACCATTCCTTCAGTGTGAAAGCATGACAGCAGCCCTTCACTTTGCACCCGCAAGGTGCCTCAGCTCTTCCTCTACCCTCCCAACACAACCCACAATCTTACCCCTGTCCCCCACACTCACCTTCCTCAACACATAATCCGCAACCGCATTCGGCTGCCTACTTTCCGGCCTCCCAATTCCCACCGCAATCCTCGTATAATCCGTTCCCCTCAACTTCTCGTTGATACTCTTCAGCCCATTATGGCCCTTCGGACTGGCATCTCCCCTCTTCACCCTCACATCTCCAACCTTCAACTCCAGCTCATCATGCACAACCACTAGCCCTACATCTCCTCCTTCCCTTTGATTATCCTTAACAAACTGCTTCCAAGCAGCAGCCACCCCAAGACCAGAGATGTTCATGAAGCTGCTCGATTGCCAGAGCGTGAACTCAGAGCCGGATGAGAGGAGACCGTTGCCGTATACACGGGATTTCTGGAACGGTGGGTAAGAGAGCGCGCTGCCGAGGGTGGAGAGCACAAGGTGTCCGGCGGAATGAAGGGTGTTGGTTAGAGGCGCTGGATTACCGATTGAGCAGACGAGGAGGCGGATTGGAGATGCCATTGAGGGGGTGATTGAAAGGGTGAGGTTTGAGGATTCTAGAATTTCGATTGAGGATAAATGGGCATTTTCGGAGAGCTTTTGTTGCCGTCTTTGTTTTCGGGTTGGTTTTGGTAATGGGAAATGCGATGTCTTCTCTGGCAAAACTTTGTCGGCTTCAGGGTCGTGCGTCATTTTGAGCTTGGTCTTCAGGGGTGGAAGACAGGGGTAAAATGACATTAAATGTCTGAAGATTTTTGAGAAAAGATTGAATGAGAGGAACATCCATATTTTTATCTGTCGCCAGGTTCATCTACGACTAATTCCCGGCCAGTTTGAGTCTCTTTTCTCGTTCCTAGGTTTGTCATCCATTTTGCACTGCAGAAGAGTCATCCGGCCAGAGTGGCGCAGCACAAAGCCACGGTTAGAGAGAGAGAGAGCGAGTTCATTGTATTCATCCGTATACCATCTTTCCATTACAATGGTTATTTCACACGCCCAACTCCGACCGTGGTATTTCATCTATCCCTAAACAGTTCCACTAATGCTCAACTCCCTAATCTCCTGCAAGACTTGCTCGACCCGAGTATCCAGATGACCTTGTGCATATTGCTCTCTAGTATCCGCATCCAAGTATTGTTGGACCTGTGCCATTCTCGAGTACGCCTCCGCGCAGAATCGTAATTGGATCTTGACCAAGGCTTCGAAAGAAGGATCGAGGTAGGGGACTCGGAGGTCGATGAGTTGGGGGAGTTCGGTGAAGAGTTGTTCGTTTAGTTGCTCGTATGCTGCTTTGGCCATCTCGGCTTCCTTCTCTGCGCGGGGGAGTTTGGTGACGTCTTTGTCTGGCTTCTCCACTAACTTTTTGACTTTTGCGCGCATGGCATCGTAGTCAAGGAGCTTGTGGTTGCGCTTCTTAATACCTGTACATTGTCAGCGGGTAAATAAATGCCTGAATGTTGTTCCATACACTCGTTGATATCTGGAAAGTACGCGCAGAATCGGGAGATAGGTTCAAGGACAGTTGTGCTATTCACTATTAGCCAGTAGTCCAATGCAAGGCATCAAACAAGCATACCGATATGGTCCATCGAGTGCCTTGATAGTCTCTGCATCCAAGTCCTCAACTGCCTGCTTATAGCTTCTGCTGACACCATCCTTCGCGCCTGCATCGCCGTAGAAAGCGTCGATGGTCTCCGCGATTCGCATTTGAGAAGCAGTCATGGCTGCGCAAGTCAGCAGGAATCCAGCAACCTTCCAGCGCACCACTAACCTCTCAACGAATCCAAGTAGCCCTTTGCCTCTTTCTGTAATCGCATCGAAGCTGCCTCCATTGTTCGGTACCGTCTATGCTGTTGTCAGAAACATCCCATAACCCCGCACCAGTAGTGTTCATACCTCTCCTCAACTTCGTAGTCCCGGTCGTTAGTCTTCTCGACGTGACCTGAGAATGTTAGAGAGTCTTGTGAACTCCAAGAGAGCTATTGGGCGTACCAGTCTTCATCATAACCTGCGTCGTCGCACGATTGACATTCTTCTTGAAGCCTGCGAGCGATAGTCAGAGTCTGGTCAACCTTATGCGATTTAAGCGTCTCATACCTGCCCACGACATGATGACGGCAGAACTCTCACACAAGTATTACGACTAGGGCTTGCCGGACAGTAAAAGTTTTGTAATGTCGCAGGAGCGTGCGGACGTCGAACGAATGGTGGTAGAAAGTGAAGTTGACGACGACTTGTGGCTGTGCGTCAACGGCTGGCCGCTTTCATATGTGCCGGCCCAAAAACCCCGCCTAAAAAATACTTATGTTTTCCCACCTTGAACTTTCACAGTACAGCATCTCCTCAAAATGCCTTCCAGAGGTAACCCCAACGTGCCGAATAAGCAGCGCCGAATCGCCAATCGTACAAAAGTCCAAAAACGCAATGCACAGAAGGGAGTTACGAAAAATCCTCGAGGCACGAGAATGAGCAGCGTGTTGTATCCTACCAGTGGTCCCTTAGCACCAATCTCTGGGAAGAAGGCAAGGAAGCTGGAGAAGGCTGCGAATCATGCGAGGCAGAGAGCTATTGAGAAGGCTTTGGAGGCAGATGGAGAGGTTGAGATGACTGGTAGGCTATTTCATACATTGAGGGGTAGCCAGCGGTGCTGATCTTAGATTTTAGATGCCCCGAAGACTACTGCGAAGAAGACCGAGAAGGTTCACGACGAGAAGATGGAGGTCGATGGTATTGCGTAATATGAGACGAAGGTTACAAGTTATTGCACCAAAAGGATGAGGGAACACTCAATGCTACATTGACTAGGCTGGGGTTTGGCGCATAAAAGATCATAGAGAAGCACGGAGCTACTGGCGTTGACATGTGTTTTCGAGGTATCCAGTCGGCTATGTACAGAAGTCGTGGTAGATCTGAAGGTCTACGGGGACGGGGATAGCTTCATTCGAAGCCAGCAAACCCTCCTAGCCTCCACCGCTCATTTCCAACTCTTCTTTTGTGTCAACCTTGCTTCGACTGGTCCTCTCTCCTTACACCCAACCTAGTCTTTTCCCAACACAGCTTACTCCCCCAACCGCTGCCGTAACGCCGGTAAAGACAATCAAGCTACCAAAACCACTCCCATAAGCAGAGCCAGTCTGTCCTTGCCACGGGTTCCCACTGAGCAGAGCTTCGCTCAGAGGTCCTGAAGCCACAGATCCAATTCCCCTTCCAGCACTGAGCAAGGCAATTACCATACCTATATCAGCGCGTTCATCGTTCTGTTTCACAGCCTTTACAACGCCTCCAAATGAGCTGACGAAGCCGCCAGCGAAGAACCCATACAAAATGCTGAAGATGCACAGCAGTGGCAACGTTGTGGATATTCCCCAGAACAGGAAGACTGAGATCATGGTTCCCACTGTCGATAAAGCTATCACAGTGGTGACGTGAACTCGATCTATCAACATTCCTCCCAGAACTGTGCTTAGAACTCCACTTGCGTTCACTAACGCGAGCAGCAAAGTTCCGATAGACGGACTCAAGTCCAGAGATCGGGCATACGTGGGCAAATAGAGACTGGGGATGAAGTACCCCAGACTCTCCGTTATAGTTCCAGCCATGAAGAACCAAAACGAAGAGGTCATGAGGAATCCAAGCCCATATCGCTGTGGTTGTGACACAGGCGATATGGGTAGACGTGGCCGGAGGAAGTAAATGAGGGGACCGGAAAGGATGATCAATGCTACAGCCCAGACGCGGAGGGTTGTTCGGAAGCCGTAGGTTGAGAGGAGAAAGTTCATTACGAACGGAATTATTAGTCCTGCCGTTCCAGTCCCTGCCCACATTATGCCATATGCAAGGCCTTTCCGCTGTATGAACCATTCGTCTAGAAAAACCAGAGTTGGGTAGTAGATTATTGAGCCTCCGATGGCGTACAGGACGCCTTGGGTCAGAACAAGGTGTATGACTTTGGTCGAGAAGGAGCCGGCTATTAGTGCTGTTGCCATTACGGGAAGTCCTGCCCATTTCGAATTCGTGGCTAAGTTTGGCCATTGCTTGTATCCGGGAAACAGGAGCACACCGATCAAATACATCACTCCCTTAGTTCGCTATCAGTCAACCGCAAGGGAACGAGGTTCTAAACCTACGGTGGCTGTCGTGCCAATGACTGCGACCCCGCTAGAGTCGGATGAGAACGATTCATGTGTGCTGTAGTACTCTTGGAAAACTCCAAAGGAGAATGGGAAACCTGGAGGTCGATTGTCAGCCACTTCTGCATTCAGCCGATGTTGTTAGGATTTGAGTGCCTTTGGCGCGGAATGTGTTACAAGTTTTACTGCCACCATCCCGCTCCAGAACCATTATATACACATCTATCAGCGCTGTGTCTCAGTGCTGAGCCGCAGGGCGTCATACAGAATAGAACTCTAGGTCCCCAGAAGGACTAGCAAGATGGGAGTTGTAAGTCCACCGCCTAAGTCTCCCGATCATAGCTATTTCGCCAGATCTCTGCTCCGCAATATGATCTTGATAGTACCGAAATACAAGTCAACTAACCCCACACGAGAGCTTCAACGACGAAGCAGGCTGCTAGGAAGAGCCAAGCATCCTTTCCACCATCTGCTCGAGGCAGGGAAAACTCATGCTGACCGAAGCGATTTTGGGTTGCCTCGAGACGGCTATCTTCAGCCTCATTGGCGCCCAAGTAGTTGGACAAATCGTGTAGCACGACGTCACTGTGAGGCTCCATCTTCTAGAGCTTCGTTGGGATCTGTGGGGAGGGTTTCTCTTGGGAGAGATAAATCGTTCGTACGGTCTATCGAGGGGGCTGAGATTCCAAGATCCCGAGAGTTGGTATTTGGAATAGCGTTCAAAGCCCACCCCCTCCATCCAGCCCATGATATGTCTAGATTTCCACAATATTTCCACAATATTTCCACAGTCCGTCCACCGTCTGCCCACAATATGTCCACAATATGTCCACAATATGTCCACAATATGTCCACAAGTGAGCAGCCAATCCGGTATCTCAGGGGGCAACTAGCAGGGAACGGAGGATATTCGCAGGGGTTGAATGGCCGCGTCGCACATGAGGCGGGCGCGCCGCACGAGCAGAACCGGTGAGCAACATGAAAACCCTCATCCTCCCTCTTTCTTCCCACGGCCAGTCCAGAGACTCGGTACTCGTCCAACTCGACAGACAAGACGACCGCGCATGAGCTCTGGAAACCAGACGGACTCGATACACAACATCCACAGCACGCACCACACAGCACGCACCTCACAGCACACAGCGCTGAGACCTCGCCCCTATTGTCAGCGTCGATGCCTGCATAAGCCTATGCGTACGGTACATCCACTCGGCGAGCAGCATCAGGATCAGGATCAGGATCAGAACTAGGACCAGGACCAGAACACTCGAACAAAGCCGTAGTGCCCGTGCCCGTGCCCGCGCCCGTGCCCTTAACTACGGAGGTACTAATATTTCTCAGCAATGCACGTGATTTGTACCTCGCCCGCCAGTCCTGCAACCCCGCAGGGAAGCAGGAACCGCATCCATCCCACAGCGATAAAGCCAGAAGCAATGGAGGGAGCTCCCACCCCAATCCCCCGACCTGTTCTTGCTCCGCAAGTCTGTTACAACTGCAAGGTCCGTAAGAGACGTTGCACGAAGGAATTGCCGTCGTGTGGCCTGTGCTCAAAGTGCGTGCACCCTCTGCGCTCTCTCGTCGCTGTATTGAAGATTTCTCATTTTTCGAGCTAATACGTCCTGAATAGACTCCTGTTGAAGTGTGACTACGACTATGGAGTCTCCGGCCCTCCTGTTCTCAAGCTGGAAGCCCCTGCAACACAGGTCAGCAGTCCTGGATCCTCCACCGGAAGCAATCGCTCTATCTCAGACCTGCAAGCCTCCTCTCATTTCCTGGCATCGTTCTCACCCGGCGCCCAGTTGCCACCAGCCGTAGGGTTTGAAGGAGAGATTGCCGCCCAGGTCCTGGAGATCCTCAGCGCAAATGGCGAAGATGTTGGTTCGGTAATGTTGAGCTACTTCCGGACCATTGACACTTGGCTACCCATCATATCTCAAGAGCAAGTTGAGAAGAGCCTCGAGACCATTGTTCCTCATCCCAGAGTTGAGTTGGCTACACTTCTCTTATGTATGCATCTGAGTGTACGCACTCCTGATGCGGGACGAAACATGCAAGACTCGACTTACTACGAAGCCAAATCGCTTGTATCTATGCAAATGTCGTCCGGGAAGATCGCCATTGAGATTGTTCAAGCTGGCTTGCTTCTCTGCATCTATGAACAATGTCATGGAATGCTGCAAGCTGCTCAAATAACCATGGCTGGGTGTTCAAGGCTTGGACTCAGGATGATGGGAGCGCAACGGAAGACAGGCGATGCAGATATACAGAATACAGAGCCGGGCCGCCTTTGGTGGGGAATCGTCATCATTGACAGGTAGGTCCATCCATTGCGTTAGAAGGCTGCAGCTCATCTAAGCGCAGATATATGAACCTTGGGGTTCCTGTAGAAGACATCCATTTCGCGACAGGACAGCCAAGTCATCGGAGGATTCCTCTAGACTTACCTATGGATGATGAAGTAGTCGCTCAGCTTCCACCCGCAGTTTACACTCCGTCGGGGGTTCGTTTTGTCCCACATCAACTTCGCTCTTCTGCACAGACTACCCGCCTGGGTCCATTTTGTCGAACCGCTGAAGCCTCTTGGCTGCTAGGAGACACGCTCGAAGTCATGTCCGCGTCAGCGTATTCCAACTTTGTCAATTGGAACCAATCCCAGTCTTTGGATGATTCGTTACAAAAATTAGCAATGTCTTTACTTTACCAAGCTGTGAATGGCTGGGAAGAATGCTGTGGAGCTATTGGGCTCTGTTTCAGGTATGTTACCCTTTGTCCGTTGCGTCTGCCTCAGTGTCGAGATTAATCAATATTAGCTCCCTTCTCATTCTCCATAAGAGAATCTGGGAGTTGAGTAGTATCAAAGGTGCAATGGACCTAAACAACGACGTTCTCAGAGCCACGATGGCAATCAGATCTGCCACTCGGATGGTGATAGACATCAGCCGAAAGTTCCACAAAGATCTTGACTTCATTGACTTACATGCTCTCCCACCGCCGGCGACATATTGCGTATATTTAGCAGCGATACTGCACATCCAATTTGCGGGACAAGGTTTCATGGCACCGGAGTGGAAGTCAGATATGGAGTGCATGAAGAGCACGTTAAATCACTTCGGGAAAAGGTGGTATATTGGCCGTAAGTAAAATACACGCATATGCGAAATTGGTTTATAAATTGCTGATCTGATTAGAACAATACCTTGCGTTGATAGACGCCGCTATCACTGATGAGATGCAATCACGAAGTCCAGTATCACCAGCCACTTGAAGCGTCTCATGGTGGTCGGAATGAGCTCGCTGCTCACGGATATGTCGAAGCCCAAGGTTCGTACCCTTCGGCGAGAAATAACTTCTCAAGTGCTCGTCGACGAATGCCAACGTTTCCGCCATCAAAGAGGGGCAAGCATATGGCATCATTCAATAGTCTGGGAAAGTCGGCCTCCTTGTTGTACGACGACCTATAATATCAGCCAAGTCTCAAGCTCGACGCGGGAGACTTACACTCCAATTGCCGACATGGCATCTGTCACTGCTTTTACCGCACTATCGGAGCAATAAATCTTGGCTTCCAAAGCAAGCTCGCCACCAAGTCCATTGTCGAGAGCATGGGCTGCTTTCCAGGTCAGGAATCTCGAAGCATCGGTCTTCATCTTGATGTCCATCAGTAGGTCTGAGACGCTTTGGTGGTTTATGATAGGCAATGCCCCTCCACGGGTATCCGACTTCGCAAATTTGAGAGCAGCTTCGAATGTGGCTGCCATGATACCAGTTGCCATGGCTCCGACTAAAACAGCACTTTCTGTAAAGCATTGCAGCACCAGGGGTGCGCCTTTCCCTGGAGCAGCGAGTAGATTGTGGCCGGGTACGCGGAACTCTGTGAACTTAATCCGTGGGCCTGCAGTGGACGTATGGCCGGAGAGCTCTATATGATCAAGGACATCATATGATTTTGGAGAATTCTTCTCCACGTTATCTCTGGTCACAAGGAGTATCATGATTGCATCTGCTGGATTGGCTGATGGATCTTGTTCCTTGCCATCTTGCGAGTACCTGCATACCACGCACTGCAAGTCGGCCCCACGATCATCCCACCCGCAGCAGTTCGTCGCCCACATCTAGAGTCGCGTCATTCATGTGTCCTATTCGACATAGGATGTCATACCTTTTCACCATTGATGATCCAGTCATCTCCATCTTTCCTCGCAACGGTTTGCAATCCTTTTGCACCCCTTTTCAACCAATTAGCTGTACCTGCTGGTTCTGAATGGACTAAGCTGGCCAGCGGCTCACCTTCACCGCTGAGGAAAGGCTTCAGGAATTCTTCCTGCTGGGCGGAAGTCCCATCTACAAGCAGCGGGGAAAGTCCAAGACCGGTCCCAAATATCGTTAAGGAAACAGATCTGTCAACCTTGTACATCTCTTCAACAAGAATTGTTGCTTCTAGCACACCTGCGCCGATTCCGCCGAGTTTTTGGGGTATCATTCCCTTGATGATACCACCTCCGACCGCTTGTCGGTAAAATGGTCGCAAGGACTGAAATCTCTCCCTCTGGGTCGGATACTTCTCGTATGACGATGAAGCAGTCGAGAGTACATTGGCTGCAAACGATTGTGCCATGCCGCGGATGGCGGTCTGCTGGTCGGAAAGCGTGAAATCGATAGGCATTGTAGAGGTTTGAGGTTAACAACGACGGTCTAAAGTCGTGTTCGAGGTTCCAGGGACGAAGCAGAAGGAGAGGGGAGGATAATGGCCCAGAAGAGTTCTCACATCAGCCACTGTGTATGGTATAAGACAAATAGATCAAGGCTTTGGGGTTGAACTTGACAGGGGGCGGCCGCTCTCCGTACGTCATGTGACATTGGAAATGTACGTACGCCTTTTCAGTTTTGGATAATAGGTGAGGCGTTGCGGGTCTTGTGTTCGGGTTCTTTGAATTAGAGATTATTTCCTGCAAGTGCTCAAGGATTAATGGATTCACAACTTCCATACTTCGCTTGCAGTCGAGAGGTGAGGTCTCAATTTCGTATCCAACCCCACCCTAGGCCACGCTCGGCAGGGGTAAGGTAGCCGCACGATTCAATTATTTGCTTGATCAAAGATCCTTGTCTGATATTGACGCTTGTGTCTACGAATTAAGTCTTACGAACTGTAGAAGCGGTGTCCGTTGTCAGCAATAAGCTAGATTGTTCCTCCGCTTGCGCCGCTCAATGCACCTCTTGTTGACCCGGTCTAATTGCTCTGTCCTCGCCACTGATCGAGTCGTTTTTAACCCTTCAAGAGCCATGAGACAGGCTACCAGGCCTGTAATTTGCGGAAATACCAAACCATTATTGTGCCAGGAACAGGAACTAAGGTCAAGGAAGGCGAGTGAATCTTACGCGTGCTTGTGCCGCTCAACGTTGCCGAAGCAATGTTGCTTCTACTACCCCCAATACAACATCAACACAACATCAACACCCAATACTAAGGTTTTACCACAATTAAGAAATTTGAGAGATAGGCTATGATGTCAGCGGAATTGAGCCCGTGGTGTCAGCGGAATTGAACCCGCCAACTGTGATGACTGATGGAGCTGGAATTGGTGAGGTGTTTTAAAGTTCAAGACGCCAACCTTAGTAGCCGGGGATCAATACTAGTTCAAAGTATCAAGCCAATTTGTTTCCGTTTTCCTTCTTGGCAACCACAATAACTGTCACTCTAACTCTGGAAACGGACGTAATTGCGAGAGATTAGAGTTAAGTGCGGAAATCTTGGATCCCTCAAGTGACATGTTATCACGGCTTTTGGAAAGAGTTTGCGCTGTACCATTGCCACTTCGAACTGGTCATTAGAGACCCGCTATCACGCCTGGGGTCGTTCCAGCCCTATCTCCGTTCGGAAACTTTACTACGATCAAGCTTGTAGCTTTTGCAGCTTGGTATGTTGTACTTGCAAGAGTTCCCGAGACATGTTACCCGAAACTTGATTCCCATGTCCATTCTCGTCGGTCTTCCAATTGGTCAGAATGGAAGATAATTGGAAGCCGGCCGCAACTCACAACTCTATTCACCTAGCCCGTTCTTGGAACCTTGGGAGAAGCTAGTGTTTGGGATACGGCTGTTGATCTGGGTGGGTATATACCGAAAATGTTGTCAATCCCAGTACTGACTACATAGGCTACAGTGCCTTCCCCACCGGGCTATACAAAACATTCTTTGTATTCACCGCCGTATTATGAGATACGCTGCCTGCATCGGTCGTCGTAATCGACTGCGACGGGAGGGCAGTGGATTTGATAGCCGCGTCGGCTCCCACATAAGACATCTGACTTTGTAAGAAGTGAAGCGAAGGATTCGCGGAGACGAGTCTCACCTCTCTGGCATTCTCAATCTTGAGAATCACTCTGTCCACAGAAACTGTTTGACGGAGGATTCGGTGATTGCTACTTTCAAAGTGGGGTTGTCAAAAGACATATTTGAAGACCAACTCTTGCAGAGATGGTTCAAGTTAGAAATCAATCGTCATACCACTCCTCGAGAACATATGCATCTTATCGGACAGCTGTTGTTCATTCTAACCATTCGCTTCCAAGCTTTACTTCTTCGTTTTTGTCATGATAGATGGAGACTTACGAGATGAATACCTCATCATTTGCCAAGTAAAGCAATGCGAGGACAATTTAGATTATCATGCAGCGCTGTTACAATTCTACTTTTGCTTCCTCCCTTCTTTCGGATCATATCCGCTGCCGTTTTAGCCTGAGCGTAAGCCCTGGTCGTTGTATTGAGGGCTCATTGAAGCGGGATCACACTTGCATTTACGACTCTCAAACTCCTCGTCCCCCAAACTCTCAAAGCTGTTTCAACACCACTACCAAATCGCAGTGGAAGGCTCAGGCTATGTCACAAACGTCGCGTAAGAGAATTTACGTTCCAAGTCCAGCCATTATAAATTCAATCTGGACTAGTATTAGCAACAAATATACACGCCAAATGCTGGAACACTTTGCGCTCAATAACATGATGTTTCGAAGCTTCTCTGATACATTTCTACGTCGAGTTTTGATGAGGAGATGTTTCTATACTTTCAATATCACAGTAGAAGACTTCCTCCGTCTGGATAGAGTCTGCAACCGACGTCTTGAAAAAAGCAAAAAAATTTAAGCCATGTCTTCGGTAAGCGAGACGATGTATGTGGGCCCTCCCAACGACCGACTAAAGGTACTGGAAACTGGTGCTATACTGACTCCCTATATAGGCGCTTAATTATATTATCACTACACCAGCAGCAGCATGAACTGATTTTCCGGCACGGTGTAGACTCCTCTAAGTCCTGAATAAAGGAGAAGTCGCTGCTGAGTCTTTATTAAACAAACTGTTGATCAATGGAATAACAAATGGCTTAATCCCGGCTTAACGCTCTTGGGACTTTGGGGAAACCGACTCACACTAATCAGGACAGCTCGTTACCCCGTGAATTCCGATATTGCAGACTATCTAATGTGGACCCCGGAAACATTTAAGATTCCCGAGGCATCCATGACTTGGCAGTTGAGCATGGAGATGAATAGATGCCTCATGTATTACTCATGGGGGATTCCCGATCCTAGACTGCTTAAGAAGAGGGCACACCTTGGCCGCCTAACCCCAGAAAGCGAATTTCAAGGATATAACAGACATCGAGCTATGTGTTGGACTTCAGCAAAGTGATACTAACATTATCTCCGCTGACAGAGCTTGTTTTAGGTAGAGATGTTAGTGAAAGGCGTGAGAGGCTCTCCAGCTTTGCTGCTGTGGCAGCTTTCCTTCAATCAATGGTCTATAGCCCAGAAACTACTATTCTCTGTGCTTATTGCGTTGCTATTCTTGTTAGTGGACTATGGCCGTATGCTTGCACTACGAAGGAAGATGGTAGGTAACACTTGAACATGCGACCTGAGCGCAAAAACTGAAATATCTCTCAGCCACCTGGGCCATTCCCAATGCCTATCATCGGAAATACCTTCTCCCTTCCGGATACAAAGCCGTGGATTTACTTCGAGAAGCTTTCGAAAGAATATAAATCCCCGATTATCACGTTCTGGATAGGCCGTAATCCAACGGTATGGCTAAACGACGCCTGGTCCGCATCTGAACTTCTCGATAAACGAGCGGCGACGTTCTCCTCTCGCCCGAGAATGGTAGTCTTTGGAGACTTGGGATTCGGCCAGTCAAGCCTCGTTACAATGAAATATGGCGAGCGCTTTCGAGTACATCGGAAATTATCGCACATGGGCGTTGGGTTGCAGCAAGTTCGGAAGTACCAGTCCCTGCAGAGCGACGAGAACAAAGTGGTTCTTTTGGACCTATTGAGTAGCCCAGAGAACTATGTAGGGCATTTGGAGCGTTATGCTGCTAGTGTTGTCTCGATTATTGGGTTTGGAAGGAGGATCCAAACAGTGACGGATCCTATCATCACTGAAGTAATTGCATTGATGCAGCATGCAGCTGAATTAAATGTACCTGGGAAATCATTCCCGATGTTGATGGAAACTTTCCCTAGTAAGATTATTCTTGTATACACTATGATATGCTCTGACAAATCCAGTTCTGGCAAAATTTCCCAATTGGATGGCGCCTTGGAAGCAAGGTATGAGAAGGATTCAAGGGAGGAACTTCTTCTATGCGCTTGCAGAAGAAGCGGCAAACAATCCCGAGGAAAACAATTGCTACTCCAAGAAACTTTTCCAAGAGGCTCCAAAGTACAACTTGACTGAACTGGAGCTGTCAAGTCTTGCTTCAGCGTTGTTCGGCGCTGGCAGTGATACGTCTAGTTCGACGCTCATCAGCTTCGTACTTGCTTGCTGCGCCTTTCCGGAAACAGTTCCCAAAGCCTGGGAAGAACTGGACAGAGTAGTTGGGCCACACCGGAGTCCGACATTTGAGGATGAGCCCAATCTCATCTATGTCAAGGCGTTCATGAAGGAGGTCCTGCGATGGAGATCGGTTGCTATCTTGGGCGGGCAGCCACATGCTCCTACACAGGACGAGAACTATAAGGTATTAAATTGTTCCTGCTAAGGCACTTTCACCTTGCTGACGAGGAAGGGCTGGTTGATTCCCAAAGACACATGGGTGCAAGGCAATCTATGGGCTATTCATCGCAACGAGCGGGACTTTCCCGACCCTGATCGATTCAATCCTGACCGATACTTGGAAGACAGCCAGTGCAGCCGACCATTTCCCAACGATCGAGGCTACATGGCCTTCGGCTGGGGAAGGCGAGTATGCGTTGGTCAAGCGCTCGCGGAGCAAGGCACCTTCATCAGCATTGCTAGGCTACTGTGGGCCATCAGAATAGAGAAGGCGGTAGACTCGAGTGGTAAAGAAATTCCAGTTGACATATTCGACTACACGTAAGTGCATACGTACGGATATATTGGAGAGAGCTGACAGCATTGGAGCGACGGCCTGAATATGCGACCTAATCCATTCAAATGTAGAATCAACGCAAGGAGTGACGAGATAAGGGAGACCATTGTCAGAGAGGGGGAGCAAGCGCTTGAGGACCTTTCGGTCTATAATGGAGAGACGAGATACAAACTCAGCACATTCTATACGAATCAGTAGACTGTTCATGAAAGGTCATGAAGGAAGTGGAAGGAATTTTTAACATAAAGCAGTAGAAGGGTATTATGGACGTTTGCAGTTTCATAGGAAGATATCGGTGATAGAAAACCGGTATCAATTCGGTTCAGCTGATAGGAAAATAGCTAGTGTTAGCCGATGTTCGAAAGCCCTATATCATGACTTTCATACTAATACAGCCAGTATCAACTTTGATGTGTACTCCAGGAGTTGATTTGCGTGGACTTGTATCCATGAATAAGTTCTCAAGGAGATCAAAATAGGACAGCGAAATTCGTTCGTCATCCCCAACTCACCACTTTCATCTTCCAAGACTTGCTAGTCGTCACGAACAATATTCATAAAGGACTCGGTTTGTTGACTCTTCGGGCGCGAAATGGGGATTCTAAGCAACGTATCTGCCAGTTGCGAGTCCAATGTCCGGTCTTCAAGATCAAATCTCTATTTGAAGGTCTCTTAGCACGGTGTATGACAAATACAGTTTGATAGATTCAAATATGAATCACGAATCTTCATTCATAGGCTGAAAATTTTGCCATATAGGCTTCAGCCACCTTCATTTCCTCCTCCAGCACTTTCTGTTGCACCTCACTCCTCGCCCGAATCTGGCATTGGAACGGACGAGGACGAATATTGAAACCATCCGTGTAGTCAAACGTATCATACTCCATCGTCGGCAGTATATCAAAGGACCAGACGAGCTTTGAGAGGGCAATAAAGAGCGAGTTTGCCGCCAGGTCTGCTCCCGGACAGATTCGTCGTCCCCAACCGAACGAAGAATGTCCAGCTTTTGCCGGATGAGATTTTGTGCCTTTCAAAGCAGGATTGAATCTGGGATCTTTCTCGTCCAAGAATCGAGCGGGATCGAACAAATGAGGATTCGGATAATAATCCTCGTTCAAGTTGATCGCCCAGGAGTTGCCAAGTATGGTAGTCCCAGCTGGAATTCGCCATTCTTGATAAATGTCATCTTCTATTGAAGCATGAGGTGTTCCGCCGAGCACTGCTACGGGTCTCCACCGAAGTACTTCTTTGCACAGAGCACGCACATAAGGGAGTTGGGGTTCATCCTCGAGCCTGGGAGTCCTCTCGAAGCCAATGACCGAGTCAAGCTCGGCTTGGGCAGCCCGAACTGCTTGTGGGTGTGTGACGAAAGCTAGTATTGCGGAGCACATTGTCGATGCTGTCGTATCCGATCCAGCACCAAACAAAGATGCCGGAACGAATGAGAAGTCCTTGTCAGGAAGCGGAATGGCTTCCTTTTCCCGCACCGAGAGAAGAGTTTGCGTCAGTGATGGAGCAACTTCGAGGCCCTTCTCTGCTCCAAATTCCAGATCTCTCCTGACGTCGTCCACGAGTGAGATATTAGCAGCGGTTTCTAACTCGGCGTGCTCTCTAATATTCCTTTTCCATGGAGCCAGAAAACTTGGTACATGTTTCAGCACTGGGAAAGACTCGGCCAGGTAGGCTCCAGGCACGTTCAGAGAAGCCATAAAGTGCATGAACTCCAAGCGTTGCCGTATGATGGGCGAGTCCAGAGAATCAATCCGATGTCCATACGAAATCGAGAACACGACACTGGCGGTAAAGCGATCGAATTCTCGCTCCCATTTGTCCGGATTCCGCATAACTCCATTGGCCATCCTCGTCGCCTCGGCTTCCTGACACTGCACATAGGTGCGAAGAGCAGCCGGAGTAAGAGCACGATGCAGCAGTTTCCTTCTCAGCGACCATTCCTTGCCATAAGGCTGTACTAGTACCGAACCCGTACCATACATCTCTCCCATCACTACGAATCTCGGTCGTGAGGAGTACTTGTTGCTTCGCTTTTCCATAAGATCAACAGCAACATTGGGATCTGAGATCACCAGAGTTGGACGACGGCCAATCCATATCGTGAAAATGGGTCCGTAGGTCCTCGACCATTCTTGAAACTGGATCCAAGGTTTGGTAGTTGGTAGTTTGTTCCCTATAAATGGAATTGGAAGCGGACCTGCTGGCATGCGTGACCATTTCCAAATGTCACTGAGGAGTATCGAAAATGGGATGACAGCGACAGCTGCCGCTCCATACCAAAACCAAACCATAGGTATCAGAATCATTGTGAAGGAGTGGTGGCGTTCGAAAGTTCAAGGAGGTTCTCGATATGCGAGTCTTCAAAGACTACGGTCCAAAGAATAAAGTCTCAAGAGTTGGAAGCATTTTCACAGACAGTTTGATTTGTGAGCAACAGAGAAAGTCTTAATCTTCTCCCCGAAATCCTCCCCGCGACTTCAATTCTGACCTCTCACAAATCTGCCGAAGTTTGAAGACTACAAGCTGCTTTCAGGCTACCTTCTAAGGGGCCATAAGCATTGCAGGCCTCACTTCACAGGGGAATTTCGGGCTGCAATACCCGGAGCAAGTCCCAAGAAACATTTTGTATTCACTAGAGAAGTTCCCGTCGATGATTCGGCTTGACTTCGATTCCATTGACTCGTTGCGCATGGTGGAGCGGCACTTAGACACGGCAAATGTACTTCAAAACGCAGAAAAGGGCCTCGCATGTCAACTCTTACGACTTTGCAGCATTCCGCAGCCTACTCCACGCATGATACGGAGTACTTCACTGGACATGTTCAACGATAAAATTATCTCCTCTAGTGCCTATTTATTTACGCTGAAGCACTTACTTGCGCTTTCTGAGGGACATTGTACTGGCGTCCAGCAGCCGTGTCGTTCAGAAGCGCCACAGTAGCGGCATAGTTATCTTCCGCATACTGCTCGGCGTCAAAATTCAACAGCCATTCTTCTCTCTTCAACTTCATACTTTCCGGGTTCTTTTTCACTTCATCCCAATCTGCTTTATGCCACGTATCTCTCGTCTGCTCGCCTGTCTTTTGAGCTGCCCTGACTCTCTCGTATCGAAGAGCTTCAAATGCAGCAACGCCTTCTGAGATGCGGCCCTTTCCACACCTTGTCAGGCAAACTGCTATAGTAGCTCCATCTTCCATGGCCTGACTAGCACCTTGGATCGAGGTTGGCAGAAATGGATGAGCAGCGTCACCGATGACCGCAATACGTCTCTTAGGGGATATCCAGGTCGGAAGGGGGTCTCGATACACCAATTTCCAGTCTATCAAGGGCGATGGTGTTGCGTTGAGAATCTTCTGGACGACTGAATCCCATCCTTTCAGAACTCTTTGAGCATCTGATAATGGAGCATGAGCTTGCCAACTTTCTTCCACATCTGCCTCGTCCTTCCTAGGTTGTCAGTCACATCTCTGACTTCTTCGAAAAGCAAAAGTGTCTTACCTTATGTGTGCAAACCCAACTGAAATCTTTCCCATTTTTAATAGACGCAGCAATGAAGTGAATATCTGGGCCGAACCAAGCGCAGTGCTTATCGCCATTGTTCACCATCCATGCAGTGTCTGGATCTTTTGCAAGCTCCGCAGAATCGAACCATGTTCGGTAAATAGCGTATCCTGATGACTTAGGTTTATCCTCATAGCCTAGTACTATTGTTCGTCCTTTTGAACGAACTCCATCCGCTGCAAGAACAATATCTCCTACGAACCTCTCTCCATTTGCTGTCACCCCGGCTTCTGTTTCCGTTTCGAAGTAATCGTCAACTTTATGATTAAGTCGAATGTCAATACCTAATGCAAGAGCATGTTCGTACACGATCTCATGGATCTCTCCGCGATGCCCGTTATAGGCTTTACCATAGGACTGTTGTTCTGGAGCCCAAGTCTGTTTCAAGATATCCTCTCCGAGATACGTCTTCATTAACAGACCGTCACTTTTGTGAATGACTGGATCCAGCTTGGCATCTACACCAGGCCATCGTTGAAAGATGCGACCCGAATTAGGTGCGAAACTTATTATATCGCCTAGAATTTTCAGCTCTGGGAAAGATTCAAGTATAAGAACTGAATGGCCTTTTCGATGGCATTCAATGGCGGCAGTCAATCCAGCAAATCCAGCTCCAACAACGACGACATGAATACCAGAGGGGCGAGGCCGATTGCATGGGACCATCCTGGATATTATTTGGGCAATTTCGAACCGAGTTAAGAAGTTTCTTGAGCTCAGATTTGTAGAGGAATCTGAGTGGACAATATTTAGAAAGGGGTTGGCAAAATTGGCAACCATGTGAACGAGGAGCTGGGGCATCCGTCCGGTGAGTCCAAATTGGGATATGAAGATTCGCTTCGTGACCTTGCACATCGGGGAGGAAAGAGTCCAAGATAGGGGGAGATCAGCTAGCCGTCAACGGGCTTCTGCCGTTACATACTGTGCTCTCCACCTCCACAATTCCCCCGCACCGCACATGGAACTTACCACCCCGTACACTTGCCGCTTGGTTAGCGACGTGTCATGACGGCAGTTCGTTGAACGCGACTCTACATTCTAGCATCTGACAAAATCGCAATGTTATTACTGGCTATCTATTCTCGGGCTCCCTGTCGACACAGAGCATTGAACCCGCTCGGCGAGATCTATGCTATAGCGGACTTGCAGGAAACATTTCAACACGCGGCTCGCAATCAAATCAATGCGTGCGAGGTAGCATCTACACGAGGCGATGAACGATCAACTGTGCCAGCTTAAAGGATGCCACTTACTGGCTGTAGAACGCTGATCAGCTGCCTTCAATCTCTGCTCTTCCACCTGGAAACAGTATATATCTGACGTTGATCCCCGGGTTTCGAGAAAAAGACTGACAAAACTCGCTGGCATCTATACCATGGCGTTCGGCATACTTGAAGACCACAAAATGGAGCTGGTGCCTGGCACAGGTAGGTTACGTCTAATAAGTATGCTGTCGTAGCTAATAAGAAGGAAAGCTTGCATGAACGACCAGTCCGACGTTCCTCGCGAGTACGAAGCAATTCCTAAAGAGCTTTTGAAGCACGGCACTGGTCGACTGTCTCATGTGATTTTGGTGCCTCAGCCTTCAGATTCTCCAAATGATCCTTTGAATGTGAGATCAGATATTCTATACTCAATGAAAAAACTCACCAGAGGACAGTGGCCTGTCTGGAAGAAAGATGCAATTCTGTTGATTGTTGGCCTCTCTGCCGCAGTCGTTGGGGCATTCGGGCCGATGCTGTCTCCAGGCTTTGTCCAAATATCTGCAGAGCTCGGTATCAGTGTCAACACACTATCCCAATCTACAGCATGGCTCATCTTGACAATTGGGTTGTCTTTGTTTGTTGCAAACCCACTGGCTAAAGTTGTAAGTAAACTGGAACCAAACCTTTTGCTCTCGGACTACCTCGCCAGCAACTACACGACGCTCAATCGAAATGAAGAAAAGCTGATTTTCCCGTAGTGGGGAAGACGTCCTGTTTTCATCATTGCTGTTGTGATACTGTTTGCCGGGAGTGTCTGGGGAGCATTCGCAAAGGACTACAACTCCTTTCTTGCCAGCCGCATCATTTCAGGCTTTGGCATGGCTCCCTATGAGGTCCTCGTTCAATGCACAATAGGCGATTTATACTTTGTTCACCAACGAGCTACCAGGATCGCAGCTTGGAACCTCTTTCTACTATGCGGCATATCAGGTGGTAGCTTGATCAGTGGATATATCATCCAGGACATCGGATGGAAATGGACGTTTGGCATTTGCGCCATTCTCTTTGGAGTATTTGTCATCCTGGTTGTTCTTTTTGTTCCCGAAACCGCTTATAACAGAGCAACTATCGAGGAGCGTTACGCAGATGTCATTCTCAGGACTTCTGATGTCGAAAAGCAACGGGTTGAACAGGTTGAACGGGTTGAAGGCGACAGAGAGATGTCAACAACTGAACATTCCCATATCGAGAATCCAGCTCCAACTGAGCAGAAGGATTCATACCTCAAGAGTCTGCGATTTATGAGTCGTCGATACTCCAACGCGCCTTTCTGGAAGATTCTGGTCCGTCCGATTGTCATCTTTTGGTATCCTGCGGTTCTCTGGGCTTTCCTGATCTATGGAACTACTCTCACTTGGATTGTTGTATTCAGCGTCGTCAATGCTTCGATCTTCACGCTTCCACCCTACAACTTCACGGTATCTCAGGTCGGCCTTATAAGCGTTTCCCCCTTTGTTCTGACTATCATTGGGGAAGTGATCGCTGGACCGCTCAATGATTATCTCTGTCTCGTTCTGACGAAGAGAAATCATGGCATCTACGAACCAGAGTTTAGATTGGTCCTCATGTTTCCAGTACTCCTGCTTGGTATCACTGGTTTCTTCGGCTTTGGAGCTTCAGTCCATTACCACACACATGTAAGTTTCCCAGCTTCTCAGAATCCGATGTACTAGATCGGAAATCTCGCAAGTTTTTGATGCCTCAAAACATATCTTGATATCCTAAGCACTCAAATTGTCCGAGCGTTTCAGACATTTATTTATGACACGATTCACGCTCCATTATGAGCCCAAAATTTCGCTACCTGGAATGCTTACTCTAAGAACTTGCAGTGGATCGGCCCCGTTCTGACTTTCGGACTTGCCAATATGGCGATGGCGTTTGCGAATGGATGTGTATTTGGATATGTGATTGACTCTTATGAGGACTTGAGTGAAGAAGGTTAGCAAATGTCCTGTCTACTACGTAATGGTATGCTAACAACGACAAGCCTTTGTGGCTATAAATGCTCGGAATTTGCTCACTTTCGGTTTGACTTATTTCGTCAATGACTGGCTGGCAAAGGATGGTGTTCTGGCAGTTTTCAATGTTCTTGGAAGTTGCTTTATTGCAGTCTGCATGTTAACAGTTCCACTTTGGATCTTTGGCAAGCGCATAAGGAGCGTCATCGCTCGTAACGGAGCATTGAATAGGTTCATGAGAGAATGATGAAGGTCACGTGGGCGTGATGGAGGAAGAGGTTGTGAAGCAAGCACTCTACTCTCGAAGTTCTCGTCAAATTTTTAGACCTCGGAATCATAAATTACAAATCTAGAAAACTTATAATAAAGCCCACAAATTCACGACTACCATTTACTCGGGGAGCATGTCGAAGGGGGAAATCCGTTATATGGAATTCCTCCTTCTCTAACCCCGCCTGCCAACGCCTCCCTTTGACATCCCGTCGTGCAAGGCTTCAGAAGGCCTGCATCCCCTGCATTATTGTTCCAGACGGGTATGCAATCACTCAGATCTGACGAGTCACAGATCTGCCGAACCTTTCTAGGCGAGTACAGACAGCGGTTTGCGAGGAAAGCCTGGAGACGCGGGGTAAAGTTCAAGTCAACCTCCAGCTTCTCATCCGCTCTGCGCCTCGGCGATAAGTTTAGCACTGAACCATTGCTTACCCACGAGTATTGGGCCATGGTGTAGCATCAGGTTTCTCTCAGCTAATCAGATATTGAAGTTTTGGGTTTCATTTATAATCCCAGCTGTCTGCATGCTGAACCCAGTAAATTATCTCCTTACCTTGCTCCTTTCTAGATCGATTACTAGACTCAATCGTAACTGAACTCTACGGAGAATGGCAGACAGAAGTCAAGAAAGTAACCAAAATGCTACCAGCATCGAACAGTCGAAGACTGAAGATGGAGTCAACGTCTCTCAAGTCGAGCGAGCCGCTCCAACGACAGCACCTATCATGAGGCTTGACTCCTATAGAGACGATAGGCATATCAATCTAACTTGGAGGTCATGGATGGTTGTTTTGTGAGTTACTGAACCCAAAAAGTCACTCAAAAATATGTTTGCTGACCGAATTCCACGTTGCAGTGTAACATGTTTTGCGATTATGGCTCAAGTCTTCGTTGTGGTTGCAGCAGGATCTGTCATTGGCTTCATCGTCCGAGATCTTGGGGATGGAGCAATTGCAGGGTGGATAATTCAGGTACCACAACACCAGGTACCCTCCTTGATGATAAGTGTCTAATAAAGATGGTATTGCAGGGTCCATTGTTGATGCAGAGTGTGCTTTCTCCAATCGTTGGCCGACTTTCGGATGTTTTGGACAGGAAATACTTGGCCATGGTCCCCCCCATGATTTCTTTTGTCGGGGCAATCATTTCAGCCAAGGCGACTTCGATGACTATGTTGATCGGGGGTGGCATATTAGTCGGCACAACGCTTTCCACAATCTCTATTGTTCAAGCGATTCCTTCAGAGGTTCTCCCTCTCAAGTTCAGAGCACTGGCAAATGGCTTCGCCTTTCTGGGCGGTGCAGTTGGCGGATTGTAAGTCACCTTTCTCTTCGGAATTTCTACCTTTCAAAACGCTCTTCTAATCATTGCACAGAGTTGGAGGCCTTGGAGCAGGAGCTGCAACCAACGCAAACCCCGGCGGTTGGCGCACTATTTTCTGGATTCAGGCCGGAATGTTCGCAGCAACTTCGCTGGGACTATTTTTCTTCTACCATCCACCTAAAAGGGTTTCAGAGTTCCCCAAAATGTCTTTGAAGAACATTTTGTGGGCTTGCGATCCTATAGGATCCTTCTTGTTTATAGTCAGCGCAACTTTGATGCTCTTAGCATTGGACTGGGCTGGTGGAGTTTACCCCTGGCACAACGCGCATGTTGTCGCTCCTTTGACCATTGGATTAGTATGCTTGATTGGTTTCTGTCTTTACGGTATGTTTCAAAAAGGCGATCGGTATTTCCAAATTTCACTAACGGGCTTGTAGAATGGAAGGGCAGAGATGATGGTCTCGTTGCGCACGTCTTCTTCAAGAGTGGCCCAAATTTCGCACTTTCAGTGTTTGCTTTTGCCGTCGAAGGGTGAACGATCCTGACCGAGTTCTTTTTTTGAGAATTGACTAACTCTGAGCTTGCAGGTGGATATTTTATAGCGCAGTCAATAGCGTTACCCCCCTTGTTGTGCTCAATCTTGGCTTCCAAACCAACTCTTGGAAAATATCCATTAGACAGCTTGCCTATACCCTGGTAACGCTGGTTGCCTCGATTCCTATCACGTTTGTGACCCAATCATTCTGAATTACCTGTATTTTCTCTAATAATAGTTTTAGCTTGTACGCTACTTGGAGAAAAGATCTCAAAAGTCCCATTATCCTCTGTTTCGTTCTATTCTTGGTAGTGTAGGAGACACTTCTCTTGTCTAGGAGCATAAAATGACTCTATATAGTACCATTTGTTACGCAACCATCACTCCTTCAATGAATCATGCGCAGATCGGATTCAATGTCATTTGTAAGGAGACTCGATGCAACTGGTTGAATCTTTATACTGACTCCCGCAGCTGGACTCGGTCAAAGCGGGCCACTCACACTAATCGTAGCACTTGTCCAATTCACAGCGCCGCATGCATATCTCTCCACTGCAACTGGTCTTGCTTTCTCAGCACGAGCGATTGGTGGTGCTTTCGGATCTGCAGTGCTGGACACCATAATCAATGGCAAACTATCATCGACATATGCATCAGGTATGGCTGCTGCCGCAACGAAAGCTGGACTTCCGAATTCCTCTGTTCCAGCTCTTCTTGAGGCATTTTCTACCGGCACCGGGTTCGACGCCATCCCTGGAATTAACAACGGGATACTGGGAGCGGCGACGGATGCGAGTCATCATCTGTATGCAGCTGCGTATAGACTGGCTTGGTCGAGTATCATTCCTTTCGTGATCCTTGCGCTCGTGGCGATTGCGTTCATGAAAGGCGTGAAGGAGTTAATGACTGAGCATATTGAGGCTACCGTTGAGCATGACGAGGTTCAAGAGAAAATTGTTGTATAAATCACTTGTCATCGAGAGAGGCTCTTTTCTCAGCTCAAGTTTATGGATCGCTTGGGAGTGAAATGGCAAGCAAAAATCCATACTGTCGACGAATAAATGCCTTGGATCTATCTATCGTCTGACATTAGAAGATATGTAAATGGAGACGATGATTAAGTACCACCTCTTAATTAAGCTGTTCTAAAGTCTGATTCTACATACCCATAATAATATATAATACTCAGAGAGCCACTCATCTGCTCCAAAGGAAAACAGCTTTGCCTTGCTGACTTCCATCTTAGTCTTTTGAAATCCAATCTAAAACAATAAGAGGCAAGATATTAAAAAAGCATGGTCGAATTCCCTCTCAAGTTGACTTACATGCTAAAAAACAGGAGGGTCGTTCTCGGCTCGGGAGTCCTCGCTTAGCCTTAGTTACACTCACTACTCTTCGAAAAAGAAACCAGTCCAAAACAGCAAAAAGTAATTGAAATCTGCCGCCACCCAGAATCTGAATAGGTTAGAATGTTTACTTTAAGGTTGTTCAGCGATGGTAACTTACTGAACTAGGGATCTTCGCATTTAGAAAGCCAAGAGTGGTGTAAACACAGCATACAAGTGCGACGCTGGGATGAATTAGTGACTGTTCGGAGAATAGCTTCGTGAAGAGCTGTCTTACCGTTACCACTGCGCCATGGCGGCTAGATAATGTGGCTGAAAATGTCTTATATGACCATATACGAGTATTCACAAACTAGCTGAAGTAAAGTGCGGTCCGTCAGTCCTTGTCACGTGATTGTGCCTTTTCGAACCGATCCGAACAGGTACAAGGCACCGGAGGGTTAAGAATGAGGGATCGGAGCCGCATTTGAATGATATGAGTGCATGGTCTGTTGTTTGATTGTTATAGCTCGATTAACACAGGCTGCAGGGAGATTCGGCTTATTTGTCTTTGTGTTGTTGCACTTCTTCTACCCTGGGTGTGAAGAATTCGGTCACATTGTCAAGTATGGATATCTCGCGAATGGGGTGTTCGTCGAGATAGAGGTCTTTATTTCATTACGATTACGATTTTATTTCCTACCATGGCCTCTCATATGCCTGGCAGACCAATAATACCTCTGACCGCAGGCACTATTCGAGGTAGGAAATACACAACGAAGATACCACTAAATGCTACTAACAAGCCGGTGAACTAGATAGACTCAATAAGTAGGGGAGATTCAAAAGGAGCCTTCAACTTACTTTTTCAAACCACGTGTGGAAATACGCAGCCGTCATCAACAGCATATACAAACTCATCCCTCCGATAGCCAACACAACCTTCGAACCCAAAGTCCACTGCCCAACACCATCAGCTTCCCTTTGCGCTTCCACTTCTGCGCTCTTAACAGCCCCATCCGTCATGTAGACAGTCCTCTCCTGTTGATTTCTAGCAGACTTATAGGCCACATGCAGCACCTCCTCAAATAAGAACATGCTGCCCAAGACCAACAAGAACACATGCCCACTGATATCATGACCACCGTTCCATTTTCCCCCAACAGCTTTACAAGCGACGCCCGTAACAAATTGTCTTGTATCATCCATTGCCACTTTTCCCTCTTCAGCCTTCTGCACAAGATCGCATTGCCCACCCGTAAGTATAAAACCACGATCGATTAGGGGCGGGCCGAAACACCACTGCGTGACAAATATCCACCAAAGCGTCACAATCCCCCATCTCAATGCGCCGCGGATCCGTCGCGGTGAAAGTGCCAAAGAACCGGTCGGCCCAGTCGAGGGATGCGTGAACAGGAAGAAAAAATAGCTGATTGTGACCCATGCCCAACCTTGCTTGACGAAGAACTGATTAAATATGTTGCTCTTCTTGGCAAAGTACGAAGGGGCGGTGCTAGCGAAATGCGATTGTGTCGTTACGTTATAAGGAGCTGCCCGTGCAGCTGGATCGAGCAGGGCGAAAAGGGATCCAACTACCAGAGTTGCTGGGTAAATGGACAGTAGAACGATTTCGAGGGAAGTTGGGAGGAAAGGAGATCTGCGTGATGCCATTCTCGAGGGTTTTGAGGGGGTGCCGTTTGATGTGCTAGAAGAGATCGTAGAGGCGGATGGAGACTGCTTGTGAATGCGCTGCGAGCGTCGCGGTGTCGCAGCCGGTGAATCCATTCTTTGTAGATTAAAGGTATTGATCAAGCTAAAGTCAAGAAATCATTCAATTGAAATCTAAGCCAGCAGCGATGATGTGGAGGCCAGATGTCATTGAAGGGAGGCAAACAGCAAGCAAGGCTGCGCCGAGGGCCTATGACGTTTTGGTTCACTGAAATTTACCTCCAGCAGAGAGAGCCACCACTAAACGGACGGATCAATTTGTCGCCCGGGGTCAACAGCAAAGCACTTCCCTAATGTAGCTTCTCAGGAGAAGGGTTTCATAACCACTGCTTGCCGAACAGTGGTATTTATATCTAGTCCCCGTCGCATACATCTGAACATCGCACAATCAGAATCACAATCAAAATTCATAATACAATATGGTTTCAACTCGCAGACAGGTCGGCGCATTCCGCGAACCAGACCTCACTCCGACGAAATCTACGAAATCAACAAAATCGACGCCCTCGCCCCCCCCCACAGGCAAATGGGCGCATACCCCTTCGAACCTCGCAATCGGATGGCTCCTCATCTCCCTACCCCTCGTACTATGGGATACCGGCTACGTTCTGCTACGGCCACACACTATGCCGGGAGGAAAACTTCAGTGGCCTCTCTACATTCCGTATGAGCTGTATGGACGGGTCGACTACATATATGGTTGGAAGGCATTCAATAACAACAATGGATTTACGTCGGCACAAGGATTGTTGAATCTGCTAGAGACGCTCATGTACATGTACTATTTGTACGTTGTGTATGCGTTTGGAAAGCAATCAACCAAGGCTGGGCGTGGGGCGCCGAACCCTGGCACAGTGGGCATTCTAGGTCAGCAACGCGCTGTGGAGGGCAAGGCCGCCGCTTTGGCTGTCCTGGTTGGTTACAGTGCTGCTGTGATGACAGTGAGCAAGACAGTGCTCTACTGTACGTTCGCACCTTTATATATTGAGTATTTACTGATCTGGTCTAGGGCTGAATGAGTACTATTCTGGATTTTCGAACATTGGCCACAACCCACTACAGGATCTGATTGTTCTCTGGATCCTTCCCAAGTAAGTCGGCTTCCTATTCTTGGAAACTTTATCTAACAAGTTTAGTGGTGCATGGCTCGTTTTCCCCAGTTACATGATTTATTTGACTGGTAGCGAGATTGTCCAGGGCTTGAAGATCGCAGCTGGTGCTGCCACAAGCTCCAATGATGAATGATGATGCATCTCTCATCAAACTCGAATGAAACGAACGGGAATGGCAAAGTTCTGATTAATGCTGACGAAGGCCGCACGTGGGTGGCGTGCTTGTATTATATTCTTCTGGCGTACCCCCTGTGAAATTATGGTTTATATCCAGGCATCTAAGGAGTATAGGCATATTCGCGATAAATCTATACAAGCGGTGCATTTTGCAACATTATAATCACTCGGAGATTTTGAATGCCTTCGCCCAGTTCAAAACACCACTCTTGCCTTCTTTCCCCCACTTTAGACTTAGATAATATGCAACAATAGTAATAACTATTAGGCAATGCACTGAGAGGCTGAAGAGAATGATTGTTAAGCGGCGCCAATGGTTGGAGTCTCATCTGTTGACTTAGTCAGTCATCCATAATTTCAGCAGCTCACTCATATTTGCATGGAGCATTGCTAAAGTCCGTCAGTGCAGAGAGAAGAGCTGGATGACATGACGAAGAAAGAAGATGTGAAAGGAAAATCTCTCTCAACGTTGAGGAACAGCAACGATCAACTCAGCGCCATGGAGATAGAATGAAAATTATAGGAAAGTTAGCTGTCGAATTACAATGTCAAGGTCCTCCTGCTGGGTTTCTAAAAATCACGAGTAAAGAGTCACGAGTGCAGTGTATGGCAGTATATTGATTGGACAGTGAAACTTTCCGTATTGTACTGTATATAGCTCTAGCTAAGTTCACAACTCAGTGGGCTTGCCCTTACCCTTCCTCGATCTCTTCTTCTTCTTCTTGCCTTCGATAATATCTACACCATCGTTTGTCTCTGGGGTATCGACAGGATTCGCAACGGTCATAATTTCAGGTCCATCCTCATTGCCAAAGGTTTCCTTCCTCCACTGCCGCAGTCTAGCCTTCTTCCCAAGATTCTTCTTATCCTTACGCTTCTTTTCTGGATCTCGGAACGAAGCCATCTTCTTTAAGCCCGCAAACTGATTCAGGGATGTATCAGGGGCCATAAGAATGTCCTTTGCAGTAAGGCCAAAAGAAATTGGAGAGGTCTCGCGATAACGGAAAGCTGCTTGTTTCGACTCGAGGGGCAGATCGATATCTAGACGACTATCAACCAAGTCCTCGATTTTCTTTCTTTCGATTCGTGAAGCCTTCTTCTTAGCGGCCTTCTCTAGCTGGCGGCTCTTGCTTGATTTCGGTTTCGGGGTGTCTTCGTCCACATTCTCATCATCTGAATCAGACAGTGTAAAGACCCGTTTATCATTAGAATCATCCTCGAAATCGGGTATGAGATCCTTGATATCGATATCGTCATCCCATGTTGGCTTCTTGGTCTTCTTTTTCTTACCCATGTCTGTCTTCACACCGCTCTCATTGTCCGAAATAGCTTCCTGTTCGGCATAATAATTCTCTCCAAAGCGTTGACTCATTTCTGCTTCCCACTTGTCGTCATCCCAACCTTCGTCCAAGAAATTCGTCCAATCTTCATCCTTGAGAGTCTTCCCACTGATACCCGCAGCCTTCTTGATTTTCTGAAGCTTCTCTTCCATCTCATCAATCTTCAGTCTCCTCAACTGGGCCCTCTCCTCATCTCTTTCACTTTTCCCTCTTTCCTTCTTCTCCCGCTGAGCATCTCTATTCTTCTTCCTGCTGTTTGGCTCCTCTCTTCGTACCGATTTCGCTGCCACAACATCTCTTGCATAAGATTTCAACACCTCGTTGCTGCTTGCTGGATTCTCAAATCGTAGATTGTATGCTTCTTCAAACTTTTCAGCACGCTCGTCCTCTTCCTCATCGTCTGACTCCAGGGGTTGAAAGCGAGCTCCATCACTCGGTACCCAGGCTCGAGCTTCCATGAAATTGGAGAGAAATCGCTCGGGGTCTTTGTCGGCAACCGCTATATCGACTTCCAATTTTGCAGCTCGTGAAGGATGTACTCCATTGCTCGCAGCTTGTCCTTTCGACTTGGGAACCAGAAACCCACCGTCGTCGTGCTCATCGCCTGAGCTATCATTTTCTGCAGCAGCGTGCATCTCCTCTACGATCGACTTCTTGAGGTCATCCTGTTCCTGCGCGAATGTTCTAGGCGCATCCACCTCCATCTCGTCCTCTAGGCCAGTATGGCCCTTCAAAAGATTCTCTCGATGGTAGTCGTTCAAAAACATGGGTTTTTCCTTCTTAGTCTCACCAGGTTCACCATCTTCTCCCTCCTCAATCGGCGCGTAGAATGTGACGCTTTCATCATAGACTCTTGGGTCTTTTGATCGAATTGCTCGCAGGGCTGCAGAGATCTCGGCATCCAACGCTTCTGTAGCGAGAATACCGTCGTCGTCTTCATCCTCATCGTTAGAAGACTCGGAATCCTCATCGTATTTGTCTCCATACTGCTTATTCGTAGCCTTCGCAGGCTTTTCGTACTTTTCCTCCACTGAAAGGCAGTTAGCAGGAGAGATAGTCAATGTTAAGAAATAGACTTACGCCGCATTAGCTCCTCCCGCTTTTTATTATGCTGAAATCGCTTTGCATACTCCTCATTAATCTTAAACCCAGGCTCTTCCAACAAAGCACCCCCACCAGACTCATCTTCGCTGCCGCTATCGCTGTGGTCGAACAGATTCGACTGATTCAACTTCTCAGTCTCTTCATGTTTGACCTTCTTGTTCTCATTGACAGCTGGGAGCTGACTTAGAGTTTCTGCTTTTCTTTTCGGCATGGTAAAATTCTTTGATTGGTGTTGACGTTTTCATGGATGTTCCAGTTTTTCATTCAGAAAATGTCTGAACCCAAGTTGGCGGGCCGCCGAAGGAAGGACGCTAATTGCTGTAGCGCCAAGCCGGCGTCATACGCAACACGTCCGGATTCAACCTCTCAACTTTTGCTTGCTCCGAACACATCCCAATACACTGGTGCACACCGAATCGGAATACTTATATCTACGTAGTTGACTTTGCGACAATCCAGAGCTACACCTGTCCTCTCACGCCGACGAAGAACGACCTCCATCCTCCAAATAAACTCTGTTCAAGATGGCAGAGGCAACAGCGCCGAAGCCAAGTTCGAGCGTGAAGCTGGTTCTGCTCGGCGAAGCAGCTGTTGGAAAGGTACATGCCACGGTGCTGGTTTGTAGCAGTAAACTGACTGCCATAGTCATCCCTCGTCCTGCGCTTTGTGAATAACGACTTCCAAGAAAACAAAGAACCAACTATTGGAGGTATGTGATGGCAACCTGAGCCCTAGGCAACTGGTCAAAGCTGACTTATATTGATAGCTGCTTTTCTGACGCAAAAATGCAATCTGCCAACCCGGACAATCAAATTTGAGATTTGGGATACTGCAGGACAAGAACGTTTCGCATCGCTCGCACCTATGTACTACCGCAATGCGCAATCTGCTCTCGTTGTCTACGACCTCACGAAGCCTACATCACTCATCAAGGCGAAGCACTGGGTCGCAGAACTCCAAAGACAAGCGTCACCAGGCATTGTCATTGCACTGGTAGGCAATAAGCTCGATTTGACAAACGAGGCCGGGGACTCCAGTAACCCGTTGAGCGATGACGGAGATGGAGAAGGAGCTGAAGGGGAGGATGCAGATGGGGACGCGAGAAAGGTTTCGACGGCCGAGGCGAAGTCATACGCAGAAGAAGAGGGTTTGCTATTCTTCGAGACTAGTGCCAAGCTTGGGACCAATGTGACGGAAGTGTTCACGGCTATTGCGAATGCTATTCCGGAGACATCCTTGAAGGGAACGAGAGGGCCGGGCGCTGCACAAGCGAATGCTGGCAGAACGGAGGATCCATCGAGAGTCAACCTAACTGGACCCCGAGATAACGCGTCGAAAGAGGGGTGTGCGTGCTGATGGGCTACGGCGGTAATGGAACCAATTTCCTTTTTGTCTATGGTCGTCGTTCTTGGGATTCTTCACGTGGCCGTTATCGAAGACTTTCGTTCGCACACTGGCCCTTATGTTGATACATTAGCATTGCGTACCATGAAGATCACGTTTATTCTCATGAGAATTCTAATTTCTCTCGTGAAGGTCTGCTCCAAGCCTTTGACCGATGGACCTATGCTGGATACGTATGGCAGGCACCGAGAGGCAAGTTCGTTATCTTCTATGACGCTGTTATGATTGCCTATTTGGGCAGCTTCTCCAACGCCTCCAAATTGGATTCAGTACCAAAATTTCTTAATACCGGTGTTCTATTTCCATATTGATAGGACTATTGGCACGAAGAACTAGAGAATTGGTATATATATTGGTGGTCAACTAGCTAGATTTTAATTTAAAAACCTTTCACTGGCAGGATTGACTTTCGCTGAATTCTAGCTCCTAAAGTCCTCTTAGTTAAATCCATGAGAATTACTTTACGTACGTATTAGCGTATGTCAGTATGCTGGTACGCCTCCATATTTAAATTCTCACCAATGTGTCTTTATTGATTGGCTCTATGTATCCAATGATATCAAAGTATTAAGGCATCGCTTAGATGCATCGACGGACCGTATTGCTTCCGTCACCTTATAAAGCTTAAGCTAACAACAACATGACCACATCATTGCCAACGAGGTCACTGAAAAAATGATCAAAGATTGTGTCGAAGATGTTCTCCGTATCCAAATATCTACCATTTGCGTCTTCTACAACAACGGCACAAGCGCTCGCATACCTCTTCGCCGTTTGTCTATTCTCGATATCCTTCCTAGTCTTCCTCAACAGTAGTGTATCTTTCGTTATAACGGATCTGATCGGAGTTAAGGATTCAGTTGGAGATCTTGTTGGCACACTGGGATTCGTGGATGAGCTTGTTGCTCTTTTTGCATGTCCGCTATGGGGCATTCTCAGTGATAGACTTGGTGTGCGGATTGTTTGTGTGTTAGGATACACGATTGTGGGATTGGCATTGCTACTATTCGTGCAGGCAAGAAATGTCTATCCTCAGCTATTACTAGCTAGAGTATTCTTCAGTGTTGGAGGTGCTGCGACGTGAGTAATGCATGAACGGTGACGAGAGTATTGCTGACTGCGGGAAGAGCAACAATGGTCACCGCGATCCTACCATCCATGACCGGCAATGGACAAAACGATACCCGTGGCGAAGTCGCAGAACCTGTACTTAGCAGTATCCGCGATAGCGTTGCCCCATCTGTCGATTCCCAAATCACAATTACACCTGCGAATTATAATGGAAGGACGAAGCCGGTACACGTCAATGGACGAAGCGATTCCGAGAAGAAGTCATCATCAAGTCCGCCTCGGTTGGCTGGATTAGTTGGGGTCTTCACTGGATGCGGTGCTCTGGTCGCCCTCACACTTTTCCTTCCTCTACCTTCACAGTTCTCTCATATTAAGGGAATAACTCAAGGGCAGGCAGTGGCAGATAGCTTCTACGTCGTTGGCGCCGTATCGCTCTTTGTAGCCCTCTTTTGCTTCTTTGGACTTCGAGGCTTACAGGGGGAAGAAGGCAAAGGGTGGCATCTACTACTTGGTATATCTCCATCTTCGCGAGGATATCAGGCTGCACCCCAGTCAGACGATGAACAAGTTGTAGAGGCGTCCAGCGCTCCATTCTTGCCATACTGGAAGCTTTTACTTGATTCTACAGTCCTAGGACTCAAAGATGCGCAGATTGGCTTGGGATACCTAGGAGGTTTCGTAGCCCGAGCATCTTCGGTTGGCATCTCACTCTTCATCCCACTCTACGTGAATGCCTATTTCATTAGAAACGGCTTTTGCAAAGGATCCCCAAATGACCCCTCGCCTGAGCTCAAGAAGGAGTGCAGGGCAGCATATATTCTGGCTGCAGAGTTGACAGGAGTCTCACAGCTGATTGCTCTTCTCTGCGCACCTTTATTTGGATATCTTTCAGACCGATACCGCAGATTCAATATTCCGCTGCTTGTGGCAAGCGTATGTGGAATTATTGGTTATACAGCATTTGCGAGACTTGTTAGTCCAGAACCCAAGGATGTCAAGGGCAGAGGAGGGAGTCCAGTGGTATTCCTCTATGTTGCTCTCATTGGCATAAGTCAAATCGGAGCCATTGTTTGCAGTCTTGGTCTTCTTGGCCGAGGCGTCCTCGGTGCGGAAGGAGGTTACAACCTCTCATCTCAACTTGAAGCCGCTTCTGCTCGAGTAGAGAGCACGAACATAAATGGAGAGAATACGGCGCTTGTATCTTCTTCGACATCATATGCACCCCCCTCATCAAGAAGCCACCTTAAGGGTTCTATCGCTGGCGTCTACTCTCTTTCGGGTGGAGCTGCGATTCTGATTCTGACGAAAGTTGGCGGTTTGCTCTTTGATAAGGAACCGGGTGCCCCATTTTACCTCATGTCCGGATTCAACGCCATTCTGTTAGTTGTGGGCATCGGTGCCGGGGTTTATCGAGAGATGGTGGCACGAAAACGGACTCCTTAATAATCGTCCGCAGGACTACAATCCTTTGTAGGTGTAAGTATCTAGCTGTAAGTATCAGCAACCAGGGCTATTAGTAACAGTGCTCAAATTTATACGTCAAAACTTCACATGGGGCTTTAGACATGGATCAATCAATCACTTACTGGGATCAAAGATTATTCAATTTGAATGATTTATATTCAACCTTTCCGGAAACTTACCCAAAAAAACACATTAGCCTCCAAAAAGAACGACGATAATGGAAAACGCGGGAAGAGTTATCGTCCGAACCTGCGGACATATTCCTCGTCCCCTTTACCTTTCAGTCCGGTTTCTGCGCGTACGATTCTACCTCAGGGTGACTGAATTCTTTTCCGAGCTTCGGAGCAGTCGCCACTGATAACGATCAGATTGGGTCTACGCGTGCACTTCAGAGCCCGGAGATCCTGCTCCGCCCACGGTGATCACGCTTTCGTTTGGTACCTTGCGGGAGTTCCTGCCTGGCCCTCTTCTCTTTGGGGCGGCACTTCCTGCAGAACCATTCTCCAGCGGGTATGGATTGGACATTGTAGCATTTTTGATGGTAACCAAGATTGCAGTCGTCACAGAAAATCATTTCGTTCCCCTTCTTTGAATGTTGTTCTTGGCAGATTTCGCACAGTTGATCGTCGTCCTCATCCGAGCTGGAGCCATCGTCCTCTGAGCTAGATTCAAACCAACTTTTGGACTTATTGATCTTCAATTCTTCTTTTTCAGAATACCGTCCGACAGCCGTTCTGTAGTCACGGGTCGCCGTTGCATTTCTCGTTGATGGAGTTCTCCTATGTTTCCTTTCTTGGTGGCTTTTTAGATGGTTTCGTGAATGGAGAAGTTCTTGGCAGGTGGGACATTTGTAGCATCCCTCATGTATCGATTCGTAGTGACTTTGTGTAGCCTTACGTGATCCGTGACGGCTTGAGCATTTAGGAAACGCACACCTATATGGTCTGTTATGCTTATCTCCGTTCACTGGCACAAGGACTCTCTGGATAGGGTCAGGAAGGACTTTCCTAAGTTTCCGAGCTCTCCAAGCTTCCACATTCTCGGTTTCTGAATCGATCTCGTGGTCCGCATCTTCCTCCGGATTTCCTTCGGACTCATCAACTACAATTGTGTCATAATCTAGCAATGGCAAGTCGGCATTTTGGTCGCTGCCACCCTGGATTGGCTGGAGGAGGAGGTCAAGCCTAGGGCGATGTTCCGCGAAGTGTTCGGGGTAGTTGTCGTCTTCCCTGTTCGGGTCGATAGACATTCGGGCAGATTCATTCGACCGGACTGTTTGGATCATCCTACCCCCGAAAACCGGCTGATGTGACATGATTGCAGCTGGTTCTATGTGTGTTGCCGACTGGGAGGGGTTGTGGTAGGGTGGGAAGTTGTTGTAGAACCCTCCCATTTGTGGCTGGGGGTACTCGAAGTCATGAGCTGGTGCTGCATAACTCATTTCTGGTTGGAAGTGGATCGGGAAGTTCGGAGCTGGTGCTGCATAACTTAATTCTGGTTGGAAGTGGATCGGGAAGTTAGGAGCTGGTGCTGCATAACTCAATTCTGGTTGGAAGTGGTTCAGGAAGTTAGGAGCTGGTGCTGCATAACTCATTTCTGGTTGGAAGTGGTTCGGGAAAAGGCTTTGGTCGAGTACACTGCCGCTCAGGGGGGTACAAGATGATCCCGCACTCTGCATGTCAACACTCTGCAGGCAAGATTTGAACTGCTCAATGCTTCTGAGCAAATCTGATTCGTCGATTGGCATTTCGATAAAAGCACTGAGATTGTGATCTGTGCTCTGGGTATTCTGGCTGGGCATATTGCCGGAGGATGAGCTGCTGAGGAACATCTGGCTTGGTGGCTCCAGGAAGCAGCTTGCAGGGATATCAGGTAGACCAGCTATCTGAGTACCCTCCGGAGAGGTGAAGACCTGGCTCGCTGCACCGCTCTGAAGAACAGGTGATGCTGGCATCCAACTGGCAGTGTCATTTACGTGCGTCATCTTGTAGTGGATGAATGCGCAGTTCCTGCACTCACCTGGAACTGGAAGTAGAAAATGCTCAGCGCAAATGTTTTCGCTCATATCGTCGGCAGCGAAGTTGAAAAATTCCGAGACGGACATGGTGCTTAATTCGAAATAGCTGATGTCACCAAAGTTTCTCTGTCTAGTTTCAATTATCGATTGAAGTACTTTTTGGAAGATGTATTCAAGAGGTGTGAGATAGTAGTGTTTTGATTTTTAAGATTAGGTTGTTGTCTAACGTACTTTTTGAGTACATTTACCTTCCATCGTTCAAGACCAGCCCCTCACAGAACAATGCGTCGGAGTCTCACGCTTTCCTACGTTCACAATATGTGGTTGTTCAAGCAGAGAGCAGAGAGCAGAGGACTATTGTTCAATTATATCGTCCTACAGTTCTCTCAGTCTCCTTTGTATTTCTCTCATTAAGGCCCCGTCGTTATCTTGTTGAACAACTGGATGTCAACGAAGCCGAGATCCTTGACATATCCTTTGTGAGTCTTGTTGTTCTCTTCCAAAATTCTTTGATAATACCACGCTATTCATTCCCCAGCCGTCCTGTTCAAAGACAAAGCGGTACTAGAGCACACCTCGCGATCTAGTTCAGTTGCTCTCCAAGTCGGAACAAAGCAATTCTAAACCCAAGAATAATTCTACATCTCAATTGTCATCATATCGCTCGTATTAAGTCAACCCTCACTCTCACGCCTCTATGGATACAATTCGTACCCTTCCGAGACAGAACACAATGCCTCAAAAAATATCCACCAATGCACCAATTGAGTTGCAACCAACCCCATCCTCCGAGCCTTCCACCGGCACCTCCTCTCCACCACCCCCAACCCCACCCCCGCGCAGAGCCAGTCTTTACCCTGCACCTCTCTTCTCAGGCCCAACCACTCACCAAGCCAACACCTCAAAGCAGGTCTCTAGCCTCCACGAGCCAATCACACTTGAGGAAACTCAAAGGCGTGAAGAATACCTCCTTAGGCAATATACATCCGTCCTCGAAGCTCTTCGGGAGAAGTATGTTGAGGTCTGGAACCAGCTCGTGGGAACTTCGCAGGGATCCTTCGAAGAGACGGTCTTGAAGGCTGTTATGGAGAGTTTGAGAGCCGCTATGAGGGAAAATGACAAACTGGTGCGAGAGGCCAGACATGATCTTTGGGCAGCTTTTGAGTTAGGTTGGGCTGGACGATGACTAGGTTGAGAGGGCTAGATTTCTGACTGGGCGATAGGGGGATAAGATGTACGTCTCGTGAGAAGCGGCTGGGAGCGAATGATGAGGAGATGTGATTATTTTTGGATTTTCAGAGTCTTAGTCTTTGAGCGATGCGACATGTCAAAATCTATTTTTTGATAAATGGAGAAACTACCTTTTTACGATATAAACGTCTTTGAATCTTGGTGAGATTTCTTCTGTAGTTACTTGTTCTCCGAGAAATTTATTCCTCGCAAACTTGTTTCGAGAAGTGCAGTACTAAGTAGAGGATAGTTGTCTCGAATGCTTAGAGCCTTAGGTAAAGTCTTTCTATAACTCCTTCTAAACCCACAATCTATTTTCCATCATAGCAGTTCCCGGTCATACCGTGCCATAATCTATCTACTCAATTTCTTCTCCTTCATGAAAAAGCTCGCAACCAACGCAAGGACCACAAACCCAATGCTCAACCCAAAGCTCACACTCGTAGCATGCTGGTAACACCTCCTCACAATGTCCCTCGTATGCGGATCTAACTTCTTGATAAAATCCAAGCTCTGTCTCACCCGATCCACAATCTTATCCGCTTCTTTCCCACTTTTCAGATCCTCCCTCAACTGCGTCCTCAGATTCTGCTGTATGACAGTAGCGGACAGACTGACACCCACCACACTACCCAAAGACCGAAAAAGGTATGTGCAGGCTGTGGCTACAGCCTGATCTTTGGGATCAGCATTAGCGATCACGCTGATGAGCGTGGTGGTAATGGTCGAGCCTGACCCGAAGGCGGCGATGGCAAGACCGAAGATGAGGCCGGCTGGCCAGTCAAAGACAAGTCCTGAGCATAGAAAGATCCCAGTGCAACCTACGAGGTGGATTGTGGTGGTACAGATAGTAAGCCAGTAGTATTTCCCAGTCTTTTGGATCACTTTGCCTCCGAAGAGTGAACCTGAGACGGAAAAAACTAAGGGTGGGACGAACCGTAGACCGGCTTGGGTGGCTGAGAGGCCGTGGACCGCTTGGAAAACAAGAGGGAGATAGAATACAGTGCCCATGTATCCAGCGATCGCAAGGAAATTGACGAGGTAGCTTGCGAATAGAGAGCGGTCAAAGATAATGTGGCCTGGTGCGAAGGGGTGTGAGGCGACTTTAATCTCGACGAAGAGGAAGACGGCGAAGACGGGTATTGAAAGGCTGCAGCAGATGATAGCCAACGTGTCGGACCAGGCAATGTTGCTCCCTCGATCAAGGCCAAGAAGCAGACAAAAGACTGCAGTAATAAGCGTCAAAGCTCCAAGGAAGTCGATCTTGGCCAGCTTCTCCCGCCAGTGCGAATCGTCTTTTTTTGGAAGATGCAGAATGAAATATACCGATAGTGACGCCAGAAGACATAAAGGGAATTGTCCCAGAAAAGCCCTATTTTCAGTCAGCCTTTGCTTTGGACATGTCGATTCACGAGATTTACCAGCGCCACCCAATACTGTCCGCTAGAATTCCTCCTAGGGGAGCACCCAAAGAAGCTCCAGCAGCATAGACAATATTCAAATAGCCTTGCCAGGTGCCACGCTCCCTCAGCGGAATCACATCGCTGAGTAGGATAGAAACCACAGTGGTCATTCCACCTCCTCCAATACCCTGAAAAGCCCTGGCAGCAACCAACTGTGCCAAATTCTTACTCGATCCACAAAGCAGTCCTCCGATTCCAAAACCCGAATAGGCGAACAGCAGCGCCGGTTTACGCCCAAATATATCGCTCAGTTTCCCATATAGGGGCTGGAAGCTGGTGAGCGTCAGGAAATACCTGGAATTGTCAGTGTTCGCCGAGGGTTTTGATCTGGAAAGAAATGGGAAAGGAGAGCAGGGACGCACGCAGTAGCAATCCAGCTCGTATTATTCAGCGCATTCAAGTCACTCCCAATCTTCCCATAACTCGTCACGACGAGTGTCTGATCCGCTGCTGCCAGAAGAATCTTGAGGCACATCAGCATATATCCCTTACCGTCGGCCGTCACTGTCTGCCCGTTTCCCAATCTACCAACCTCCTTTCGCATCTCTTATTGACCCCATTCATCCATCATCAGAACTACTCAGAAAACGGAAAAAGAACATACCCCAACAGCGACAGCAGGAATCAATAACCCTATTCTCGTGACCTTCTGGCCCTCGAACAGCGGATTCTCCTCCCCATCACCATTCTCAACTTCTCCACTTTCTACATCAGTATCCGTATCAGCACCTCCCGCAATAGGATTCCCATTCAATCCATTCCCATTCAGTGCTGCATCAGCAGATTTACTCGCGTCCTTGGTTAGGAGACTCGTCGTCTCATCTGGCTCTAAAGCCGGGATATTTGATGCCGCCATCTCGGCTAGCTCGGTGTGTTATTCATGAGAGGGGGAACGCCAGGAGGAGGAAAGGAAAAGAGAGCAGAATCAGAAACAAGAAGATCGCAGGAGAGGAAGTATACTAGGGACGTATTGGGTACGCATTTGTAAGCTGCGAGGAGAGCTGCAAGGTCATCGACCTAGGTATGCTTCAAGTTGGGAGAAGTTCCAAGCAACCTCATGCTGGGAGGTCGCCAGGGGGTTGATTGGACAGAATCCACTAGTGATCCGATTCTCGATAACAGGGAAATGATCTGGATGGCTGGGCTACGAGGATGGCTAGATGGATGGCAATGGGGGCGGATTTGAGTTGTGTTCGACGGATTCTATGCTCATAACCACCGAGCAATGGGACTTCAGCCTGTCGACCATCCACTTTTAATGCTATGCACCAGTTTCTCTATCTGAGTTCCGTCCCGCGCTAAAGCCGACCAAATAGACACGATGCCACCCTAATCCTCGAAAACGCCTCCGAATGCATATTTCTCAACCCTTGTCTCTCATCAGATACACAGCCGCATCTCGTTCATCTCGCATCGGCTTTCATCATCAAAGCCTAGCGCTGCTGACGCAAAAATCCCTGGAGATACACAGCCAACCCCTTCCGATCAGTGCTCGTAGTCATGAACTTGATGAACTCGCTCCCATCAATTCCCATAGCCGGAAAGAAGGCCTGTTGCAAATGCTGCAAGAAAATATCACCCGTCTTCATATAAATTATTTGCTCTAAGCCAGCGATCTCATTCAAAACCTGCTTGGCTTGCGCATCACCAGGTTGAAATTGGGGTTCACGGAGTGCTTCCCAACAGATAGGATGGAATCTCTCGATCAGGAAGCGGTCGAAACCTGGGAATGCAGGTTGAGGTGGGATACTCGAGGAGATAGGCTGAGCCGAGAGAGTCGCAATGTTAGGGCCTCCCCAGAGATCTGCCATACGGATCATCACGGAGAACGCTAATCGGCTAGCTGCGAGGTTGCCAGTACCGTTTGTAACTGTCTTTGCGAGAGTGGTGACCGAGACGATGAGGGGTTCGAAGAAGTTTTGGTTAGACTCGCTAACGAGAACGGAGCCGAGGTCATTGTTTAAGATTATCTGGACGAATGTGAGGTATTCTCGTCGAAGCTCTGCGAGTTGAATTTCATCATCGGTTCCGGTGATTGGTTCAGCCAAGCCTGCAAAAATTCGTTGGAGGAGGGGAGTGAGTAAAGAGTCCAAGACCGTGAAGATTTCTTTCTTGAAACCAAAGACTACTTGGTCCAGTAAGCGTAGGAACATGGCCATCTCGTCCTTTGAAGAGCTCTGAGACAGAAGCCCATCGATCCACCGAGGAAGGAGTGGCAGCATTCCAATTCCCATGACTCCCATGAGGCGAGAGAAAGATGCTCTAGCAGCGGTGCGCACGTCGAAAGAATTCTTCAATGCTTCAAGAGCAATCAAGACCGCCTCCGCAGCACGACTAAAGCCTTCTGTAACCTCCTTAACAGGTGCGTTGCTTGCAGTAGCAGCGTTGCCAGGAGTCCAATCAGAGAAGCCATGTACCAGAGATCCCAGAGCCATAATTACATGATGTATTTGCAGAATGGCTTGAGCATCACCAGATTTGGCTGCTGGAAGATGGCGTTCAATGTCAGAGAATAGCGGGTCCATGATTGTTCTTGCGTATATAATTTGCTTCTCGACAGGTGTGGTAGAGGTTGACGAGATGCAACCAATAGCCTCAAATAGATAAAGCTGGCCATTGAAGGCAGCATCAGCAGAATGATCGCTCTGGTCTGACGACATATCATCATCTGCTGTGTCCTCAGGGACTTCGGCCTTGATAGGCAGAAGATCGCTGATAGATTGAATGACTGTCTCGGCGACATTGCCCACATGAGCTCTCAAATGCTTGACAAATCGATGGAAAAGATACCATGAGCGAGTTCGGACTCTAATATGATTGTGATGAACTAGGCGAACGAAGTGCTCAAGAACTTGGGGAATGAGATTGACTTGATTCTCAAAGAAGGAGCAATATCGAACACAAATCTCCATATACTGCAATTGGATAGCAGGATGAGCGAAAGATGCGATACCTTAGAGCTATTAGTATAATATCCCTTGAACTCAAGTAGAGTCAAGCTTACCAGACTCGACCATCTTAGACATCATAACGATCAAGCGTTGAGCTGCCACACTGGAGGGTTGGCTCTTGGCATAGAGACCACTGTTCGGGACGGTAAGCTCTCCAAAGAGGTACATCTCATGAAGCGCCAGATCAAGATCTCGCCAATCCATCTGACCGCCTTGCTGATCAAGTTGTTGAAAGGTATTACCAACAACGTTGCTCAGGATCTCAACGTATAGACCTTCATCGACCGCAGCAACACTCTTTTGGAGAACCTGGAGTCTCTTGCGTAGCTCCTGAAACTCGGCCTCATCCGTCTGTTCGTCTTCATTTCCCCACGATGAGGTTTCGTCATATCTCATCTTCTGCACTATGGCATTAAGTATTGGCGATAACATGGCGGAGTATGCTGAAGGTAGAGGTTTAGCTTTTCGGAGGAAAGTAAGGAGGTCGGTGAGAGAGGGTATAACTGTAGAGCAAATCTCATCATATTCGTCGGAGAAGAATCGCAAAAGAAGAGAGAGGAAGGTCTGGAGAAGTTGTTCTGCTTGAGCTCGAGTCTCAGTCGCTGCCTGAATATCTTCGAGGACTTTGACAATATCAAAAACCACATTATTGACTAGCTTGGCAACAGCTTCCGCAAGATCAGTATCATAGCTCGATGTGGTGCGCAGATCATTCAAAGCTGGGCTTGCAATAAGTTGTGAAATGACCTCTCCAAGGTTCAAGAAGATGATCATTGCAATCTTATCAGCAGCCTTCATCTTCTTGGCCACAATCTCTGTGAAGGTGTCGATAGCGGCATCTCGAACTTTGTCCTCGCCGTTGGTTGGGTTCGTGCGACCAACGAGGGGGAAAAGCAGGTTGAGGTTTTCTTCGTTCACAACCAGAGAGATATCAGTCCAGCTAACCCACTTCCCAATGACCTTGAGAGTCATCTCGATCACGGCGTCGTTTCGGTCTCTCCATTGTGTCAGGATTTCTTGCCAGGAAGTTGCGACCTTCTGAGCGTCTCGGGCACGCAGGGTATCCTTCAACTCAGTATTCCGCTTTGTCTCAACAGAGTTCCGTGTAACAATGACATCAGCAATCTCGTCGTGAATAGAGCCCAAGATTCGCAAGTACAGCACAATCCCCACTACATTATCTCTTGAACCGTTGTTCTGAGTGCTCGTCAAGCCCAAGAAATCGTCCAAAAAACCCTCCCAGCCTTGCTTGTACATTGATATGAAAAGATATGTCAAGGTCTGCGTGAGCTTGTTCTGAAGACTGGGTTGGTCAACCTGGTCTGGATTGCCCGAGCCATATGTTCTTCTGATGTATTCGAAACAGCTCTCCTTCAAATGAGCCAAAGCCTGACTATCGAGCTGCTGAGTTTGAATAGCATTATTGATCACATCTAATGACACCAGTCGCACAACCTCGGAAGCCTTTGGAGTCTTTGTGAAGAGTGTGAGGCATGCTTCTCGGCCTGAGGGGTCGGATCGTAATTGATTGAGGAAATCGAAGGCTTGAGCTTTAAGGCTCTGGTCAGAGGCGGGATTCCATGCTATCTCAATGGCATTTTCGACCTGGGTCCAAAGCGTCATTAGCAAATGTCAAAATACACGCAGCTTTGGCTCTTGGAGCCAAATCAACACGCCTGGTGTCACTCCGGACAAATCTGGCGGTGTCGTATGATAAATGTACCTGGATATCCATGGCACTTCTGCATCCACTTGCGGAAGCCCAAGAACAGAGTTTTATTCTTCTGTTTGTTCGCTCTGACTGTTATGGTTGTTGCAGCAATTCGTTCGTTGCATCTACCATGCTTTGTGATTTCGCTACCGAGTCATTATTCGCCAGAGCGGAGACGGAAGACTTGAGTAATGGTAGAGAGATATGGGTAAGCGAGTGCTTGATGTTGTGTTCAGAGATTTTAGGTACGGTGATCTGAAGTTGGCATCAGCATAAAAGTGAATTTGTTGTCGATTTCACTATCGTTATGCCAGTGTGCCTGAATTCACTCATGGAGGGGCACCAAATTTCTCAGCCTCTTTCGGCTACTAACCGCTCACGTGCCTCGCCACTATCACTTCTGGCAAAGCAGCACTTGAGCAATCATGAGATCGTCAATAATAGCCTGTTTATGAAAGAAAGTATGAATACTTAAAGACTATTCTCTTTTTTTTCCTCCTTAAAAAAACTGCTAACCACAGTCACTACTGACTTGAAATGTCTCCATTCATAGCCCATGTATGATCTTCTCAGATAAGAAGATATGAACTCACTAACTCCCGCAATGAGATCTATCCTCCCTTCCATTCTATGGCGCCAATCTCTGATGAAGATACAAAAGTACTTTGATGCAACAATACAATCCGATTCCCATGACGAGCAGTGCTGCCAAGAGATCTAACGGAACGAAGACGCCTGCGAGTAAGAGTCCCATACCCAGCTTACGAGCCCATTGAAGATGGTAATCTGATAGTTGGTTTCCGAATCTCTCTCCTTTTGGCCAACCGCTCTCTCTTTTACAGCCGTGCGTTTTGCCGTCTCTTGACCTGTGCTCATCGGCATCTTGTCATTGGAAAGGAAAGCCTCCTGGAAAGCCCGGAGGAGGTCCCGCTCGGCCACCACGTCCACCCATACCGCCTGGCATTCCACCTCCGAAGCTGTGGAAGCCTCCTCCTCCGCCTCCACGTCCGCCGCCGCCACCCATTTGAGCCCCAAACATTTGCATCAGGATCTCTGGGTCAATATGCATGCCTCCACCCATTCCGCCTCCACCAAAGCCTTCCATCGGATCTATAAGGTCCTCACCGCTATCATATCGGGCGCGTTTTCTTCGAAGATGTTAGCAAGTTAAGAATAAAGGATGGGTGAAGGACGTACTCAGGGTCACTCAATGTCTCATAAGATTCCGTGATATCCTTAAATCTCTCCGCAGCATCATCATCGCCAGGATTTTTATCGGGGTGGTGAATGAGGGCAACCTTCCTATAAGCCTTCTTGATTTGGTTTTCATCCGCATCCTTCTCAATACCAAGAATTTTGTAATAGTCCTTCCGCTTGCTCTTCTTCAACTCCAACTCCGCGTTTCGAACGTCCTTGGCAAGAGTGGGGTCGTTTGGCTCTTGTTCTTGTAATGCTTTCAGCTCGCGAATGGCATCTTCCCATTTACCGGATTGACCCAGGGCATTGGCCTTTGTCTTCTTGGCTTTGGTGTATGAGGGATCGAGAGAAATTGCACGCTCGCAGTCTTCAATGGCACCTTTGTAATCTTTCAGCTGATTCCGACACAAAGCTCTATTTTGCAGTAGCTTGGAATTCGTGCCCTTGTTCGTAGGGTCCACTTCAAGAGCCTCAGTATACTTGTCGATAGCTTTTTGCCAACGTGAAGCCTTGTAATCCGCATTTCCTTCCGCCTTCATACGATCCAGTTTCTGCACCATCCGCAAGTATTTGACAGCATCACGGTAGTCAGGGTCACACTCTAGAGCGGAGCGAAAGTGCTGAATGGCCTTGGTGTTGTCTCCTTGAGAGTACAGCGCTCTTCCTCGCAGTACCAGGGCCTCAGGATCCTTGTTGTTGGTTCGCAGTAACGACATTGCCACATTTTGTGCATCACCAAGAGCATTCACATTCCCCATCTTCAGATATGCCTCTCCTCTCATCAATTGCCATTTTCTTGGCTTTGAAGCGCCCAAGCCCATTAATTTCTCAGCCTGATCAAGAGCATGCAGCGTCATCGATCCCGTCGTCCCATTTTTCAGGGCCTCTTCCGCTACCCGTATGTGTTGAAGCATTGCCTTTGCCGGAGCAACGTCTTTTGCTGACGGAGCAGGCTGGATACGGGCATATGTATCAAGGGCATCTTGTGGACGGCCTAAGTTGGTGTAAACCCGGGCTAACCGGAGAAGGATCTTTGCGTTGTTAGGGTCCAACTCGTCTGCTCGAACACAGTCGTTCAAAGCACTAATGTATTGTCCTAATCCTATATATGCGGCGGCGCGGTTGTTGAGGTAGGTAGCAGAGGAAGGTTGTGCTTCGACAGCTGAACGATGTATGTTAGGAAATCTCCTCAATTGCAACACTTTGGGACGTACCTTTGGAATACTCTTCAATGGCCTTCTTGTAATCTCCAGCCTTGTATAATTTGTTGCCTGCCGTCTTGAAGACCTCAGCATCTTCTGGAGTCAGGCTGACGGCAGCAGGAGGGCTCGTAGGAGTCTTGTGCGGGGGAGGAGCAGGGCCTTCTCCGTTCACTTTTGTCCCATTTGTCTTCGGAGTATCGAAGGCGCCCGGCATGTTGGTTTGCGGTGGGGGAGAGGAGGGGGCGTTTGGAGGCTCCGAGTCAATGTCCATGGGAGTTGGTTCGGACATGGTCGATAAAACTGACAATCTATGCTCCGGGGGCCAGTTGAGAGGGTGCTCGTTTGGATCGATTTTGTTTCGAGGAGAATGCCGCTCGGTTTTTCGAGAGCTGCGGTGGGATTTGGAAGACCCTTGCTCTGACTTGTAATTGTCGTCTCGAGCCTTGCTGGATTTCGAATGTGACGATTTCTTCTCTGGAGATCGCGATCCCGAGCGAGTTGAGTGTTGAGAGAGTGTGTCCTCGTCGCTCGTGGTAGACGTCGTCTTCTTAGGTTTTTTGGAGGACTTTCCGAAGAGGTTCATTGAGTACTTCTAGTTCCCGCGCTGGCTTGAAAGATTATTTGGAGCCGGTTCCGCAGCTTGGGGCCGAATGAGAATTTGGGTGTGCTTGGCCCTTCAATCCATGCAGGCGCTCTCAAGGATATTCGCAGGGAATAAAGCAGATGAAAAGATTATATTAAAAGTTGGATAATTGTTTCTTCTTTCTTTCATTCAGAATGCTGATGATTCTCGAGTCTGTACGCAGCAGCAGCAACAGAAGACGTCGGAAGGGTGAAAGGACACAAACGACATTCGCTCATTCGCTCTCGCCCAGTAAAACCGTTGCCCAGTTTTTTATTCGTAGCCTGACGTGCCCTGTCGTTGAGCTTAGAATTCCAGTCTTCTGGAACCTTCCAGGAGAAATAGGGGAGTTCGATTCCTGGGAAGACTCCACTATTGCTCACGTTCAGAGTCCGACGGCAAACAGATGAGCCTACGCTACAACGCACAGTATCTTACACTTCACCTCCTCTCTACAACAACTTCCATTCCCCTGCTTCGGCTTCTTTTTCTCTTTATTTCAAACTCAGGTCATGTGATGATTGTGGGTGGGGCTGCACGTCAGCCTGGCCTTCAGCCTTGTCTTCTGGAGGAGATGCGAATTGAACGGTGGTTGATATATGCAGCTGAAAGACCATAGCCTGCCCCCTTTACCCAATACCCAAAATCAAAGTCTCATTTAATATACACCGGAACACCATACACGACCACAGCCGCCGCATTCAAGAACGGGAGAATACATGCCCCTCTACTCCTAACGACAGCCTCCACCAGACTCGTCCTCTGCTCCTCCTTCACTTCCACCACACTCCTCTCCTCTGCTCTCCTTCTCCCCCTCCTCAATATCTGCTCTTCATGCTTGTCGAAAAGACCCCAGTGCTCGAAAGTACTCTGGAAAAATCGATCGATGTCTTTGTCCGTAACATCCCACAGCGTGGCAACAAGAGCAGGAGATTTAGCATGCATGTAATTGATTGGCGGTCCAAAGGGTTCAAACTTCCCAGTTTCTTTCAAAGCACCACTGCTGCAGCCCATCAACATTGTCACAGCGCACTTCTCCAGTTTCCTGATCTCGCGAGCGCGGATGAACTGTGCTCCGCTGCCGTGACCGAAGTAGAGCACAATATCCCTGGATTTGAGGTCGGATTTGATTTCATCTTCATTGGGCTTGCGTCCGACTATCTTGTTCCACTCCTTAAGACTTTGAAGGGGCTTCTCGAAGGTGGCCTGGGTGTTCTTGAGATCACCTTCTGGATTCAAAATATACGATCCATTATCGCGGTTGATATAGCGTCCAGGGGGGGAGTCTTCAGGTATGTCGTTTTGCTGCTCGAGGATGCGGTCCCGCAGACACCCAAGCGAGGGAAGACGCGAGACTGCTAGCCCGTTCATACAAGGTAGAGACTCCCAAGGAATTGCATGCAATGCTTTGTCCAAGATTAAAATTGTGTGTCGGCCTTCATCACCTAGATTCAAAGCCTTAACGGCCTCATGATACCCGCGCAGGGCATCGTGCGTCTCGACGACAATAGAATCAAAATCGATCTCCGCATACGCATTCAGTTCTCCATGGAATTGGAGAACATCAACCACAAAGTACAGCAAGTCTGTCAGCGGCTCCGAAAAGTCGCACTTCTCATCAGATGCATCTCCTAGCCCAATAAACAAGTCCAAAATCCGCGAGTCCAAATTGATGCGAGTACAAGTATTCCGCTTCGCTTTCTGACGAGAGGGGAGGTGCCTATCCAAAATATTCTGGAAGGATTTCTGAAATTGTGCTAGCAGATCTGGTCTCCTCGAGTGTTGAGAGAAAATTCCAGTGAAACCTCCAAGCCAAACCTTCTCAATGTTCTCGAGAAGATCTCGGAGACGGGAGTCCAGAGCAGTTCGTTCTGTCCACCAAGCATTCTTCGCCTCGCGTCCTTTCAATTCGCCTGATCCACGAGCGCTTTCGTCTGCAAGTTGTATAATATACAACATTTCGGAGAGACCCTGCTCAAAACCGAATACCTCTTCGTCGGCATCGATCGAATTGTTCCGTCCAAGGGGTAAGCGTAGAACGAAAGGGCTATGTCCGGCTTCAAATTTGGCGATTGATAACTCGTTTCGGCTGTCACTTAATGCAATTGATATTGCTGTCCATACCTTGGGAATGATGTCAATATAATCCCTCTGAAATCGTGACATGTCGACGGCTGGTGCCAAGCTAGACCTCTTTGACTCCGGCACATATGAAGATGGCCAGGCAGAGTCCTCGAGATTGGTGGTACCAGCCATTATAGCTTTGCGTTCACGACGGATTGCAATGGATCTAGCAGTTTCTATCAAAGTAAGCATATCAGTCAGAGTGGTGGTGTCCGAGAAACCTACCTATGGAGCAGCTCGCGAAACCAGGGTGCGCGAGAGGCTTCCCCTTGATCTGGCCTGAAGCGGATAATAAGAATGCAACACTGTTTAAGAGCGCTGAAATAGTATGAATCTTGGCAACTGGAGCGGCACTTAGGGCCTTTGAATACACTTCCATCAGATGTTCCTGAGCTTGGCGTAGCTTGTCAAAGAAGCTATCAGGTACCGGAGTCTTCGAGCGATTGAGACCACTGCGACCTTTCGTGTCTGGCATCTTCCTGGGTGGCGGCGATGTCCTTGAGTTAGATAGTCTGTCTCCGCTATGCCTGTCCGATTTCACGAGGCCGACTATAGATGGAAATGAGATCGTCGACTCCTGAAGGACAGAGTAAACAGGATCTGCATGCATCTGTTCTATGCTTTGCAGAAGAAGGTGCTTCGCCATTGCAATACCTTGCTCAAGGGTAGCTGTCCGAGTGTTTGAATAGACATCAGTCTCGTTAAGTAAGAGAAGAGCGTCCGCAAAGTTTTTCGTGGATGTAATAGCTCGTGCTTTCTGACGGAGCACATCGGCTTTGAGAGACAAGAGCTGAGGGCATTCTCCAGCCACTGAGGAGCCGAGCTCAGCTGGAGATTTGGGTCTGGCGGCTGTCTTCTTTTTGGCAACTGTCTTCGATCGAGCCACCACCTTTCGAGGTGCAACCACCTTCGATTTAGAAATAGTTAGGGAAGCCAATCCCTGTTCAAGGTCATCCGCTGGACTAAAACAATCCATTCTGTTTATAAAGTTTGGCTCAGTTAGTATTTGCAGTGTTGCCTCTGCATTCCCGTAAGCCTCCATCTCTGCATCATGATCACAAAGCAGGCCATGCATTTCCCCTAAATGATAGGATAGAATTGCCGATTCTCGATCTTGATCACCAAAGATGCGATGCTGCTTAGCTGCAGTGAGGAATTCGGAAGCTTTGTCCAACCTCCCGGCTTTCAGCCAAATGCTACCAAGTTGTCCTGAGGCTATTGCCTTCAGCCCTTCAGCCCCTACTTCCTGGGCGAGTTTATCGGCTTGTTCGGCGTAGTACAGCGTCTCCTGAAACATACCATGATGGGCATGAATATTTGACAGGTAAGACATAGCGCGAAAGAGAGGCGTGATCAGGGGCCAGAATGCTGTGCCAGACGTCCATTGATGCTCATCTGATGACGCAGGCATTTTGATTGTTGACATACTGAGATTCGAGATTTCGTCTGCAAGATTGTCCGTCTCAGTGCGAGAGGCGGGGCTGCCTGGACGAGAATAAGATTGTCTTTGGTGCTCCTGTATGCTAACCCAGGCTCGGCGTAACAATCTCAGGCTCTGTTTGGCATACGTGAGTGCGATTTGAGGGGAGCCACGTTCCAGTGCTAACATGGACTGTACCAGGTATGCATTGGAGAGGAGCTGTTTCTTATCAGTCCGGTGTTCGAAAGTACTGGGCCATTGGATCTTGGGCTCTTCTCCTCCTCTAGAAATGGTGTGTGCATGTTGAAGATGCTCCTCGCTTTTGTCGTAATTTCCAATTTGGAACAAATACTGGGAGTAAGAAAGATGGAGCTGCAATAACGCGGCTGTACTAATGCCATTTTGATGGCTGTAATTTTGAGCTCTGTCCAAAGTCAGGCCGGCCTTCCCGGAGTATCCAAGGTAAAGCCATTGAGATCCTAGATTACTGAGGTTACGTACAAGGTCATCAGGAGAGACGGCGCGAAGCTCGTCATAGTCTACGATCAACTTCAAAGTTGCAAGTCTGACCGATCCAAGCCCCGTTAGTTGCATGTAATCCGCGACAGACTGCAAATGGGTTATAAGACCTGAAACGTCTTCAACCTGGCCTTGTAAGGCTTCCAAGTTTCCACTTCCACGTCGAATTGAGGACCATATAACAAGACTGTGCTTCAAGGTATCGATGTTTGGCCGGTCTAGCTGAAGCTCAAACTTTGAACTCGCAAGAGTGCCAAGATACATGTGATACCCTCGTAGACCCACGTCCTTGGAATTTTGGATATCCATATTAACAACCCGTAGAGCGTCGAGTTCAGCTCCCATATCGTCAACTATCTTGTCCCGTGAGTCTATATCTAGTGAAAGAAGTCGGATGAGCACACGCAGCCTGCGCAATGGGTATTCTCTTCTGTTGTAAATCGATAGCAGTGTTTCGAAGACCATGTTTCGAAATGTCACCATCGCAGCATTGCCATCAGATTGAGAGGACATAATTTCCAAGTACTGCTCCAGGATTGTAGCCCTTTCATCAGTTGTCCAATCCCCTTTGAGAAGTGAGGCCTGCTGACCAGGTCCGTGGTATTTGAAATGAAGTTTAAGGAGGGTCCGCATCGTGCGGACAAGTGACGATATCTCCTCGCTCTCCATCCAGGCAGCTTGGAACCGCATAGTAGCTGCGGCCGCGGTGACCGTCAGTAAAACTCCATTTTTAATCATTTCTTCTTGGAGACTCAGGAGAGTCTTGAAAAGTTCATCATATCGTCCACTAGCTTTGTACACCTCAGCGAGACGCTCAAGCTTTGTCGAAAATAACGCTGCCATCTTCTCCTGCTGCGACCTGTTTCGTATACAATCGATTGACCGACGAAGAACCCGCATTAGTTGCCCGTCTTTCCAATTAATGCAATCCCGAGACATATTGAGATATTGCCAATAATACAGGTTCGAGATCTTGACATAATAGGATGCCGCCGAAGCAGGGGGTTCCAAAGTACTTTCGCTGTCATTTTTATCGAGGCGTTCAAGCAGTAATACACAGTCCTGAAGTTTCGAGTCCATTAAATCCCAGGTCAAAGTGCCTCCAGCCAGCAGACTCCTGATCAGAAAGAGAACCGAATCGATGGCATTATGGCCAGGTTTGGTGATAAATTGGCGTCGTTGTTCATACCGAACAATGTCCTTCGTGACAGAGTCGCCACTAGGTGGGTTTCCTAGATACCTTAGACATAGCCGTGGGCATAGTAGAACGAGCGACTCGCACATTTCCCGCATGCCCTCAGCCAGATCATCTGCTGTTCCTCGGCTCGCACTTTTGTTCGCAAGAACGGTAATAGCTGCTCTCCTCGCAGAAGAGACCTCAACCATGAGATCATCTATTTCTGAAGATTCTCCTTTAAAAGGCCGCTCAAGGCTTTCAAGAAGGGCGAGCAAAAAATCGTCGTCCTCGGGCTTCCTGAACGGATTCTGAAGAGTTAGACCCGCTAATCTTGCATCGACACAGCATCTTTTGACATCTGAGTCAGTCTCTGAATCTAAAAGATCTTTGATTTTCTTCATCCAGTTGATTGCATCATCAAAGCGATTGGCCTCGCGCGAGACACTACTCAGTACTTTGTAGATTCCTTTGAGATTTGACTTCGGCCAAGGATCCTTCTCACGAAGATCCGAGAAGGTTGAGTTAAGTTTTCGGAATGATTCTAATGAGACATTATATGACTCCTGAGCGTCATTCTTGGTGCGACGAGCGAAAGCTGAGAGACATCGAAGAAATGGATCAAGCAAGTCTTTCGTTGTGTCGCCTTTGTGACCAGCCGGTTGCCACCATAGCGAGCGAGTTTGAAGAGCAAGTACCTGCAAACGGAGAGCTACGTCGGGTGAAACACTAAGCCGTGGTTCAACGGCAATGGCATCGTCCGACGTGGAAACACTTGGGCCGAGGGAGAGGAGGATTTCAGAGAGTGTGACAAGTTGTCGTACGAATTTATCAGGTTTCGAAGTTCTCTTGGAAGCTAAGAGAAGCAAACGTGTTGGAGAGGATGGATGCGTAGTTTGCAGAAATGAAAGAGCAGACTCTATCAGTCGATATTTGCGGGAAGAGACGAGTAGTTTGAGAACTTGCAACTGAGTGGTGATGACTAGTCCTAACTTCGCTTCGGTAACCTTCCATTTCCCAAAATCCAGCAATTTGTCCAAGCTCTGCGGTGCTGTCTCTGCGTTTCCGGTCTTTTTCATCTTATCGTCCCTTGGATCCAGTCTTCGCTTCAATATCCTAAGCTCCTTCAAAGCCAAGTCATTTAGCCCTAGGGAAATAAGCTTTGTGATCAAAACAGACATTCCACTTTCGAGTTGCAGCGGTGGCACATCGACAACTGGTACTTTCCCAGCTTGTAGCGTCCTTAGACAAGCAAAAGCTACCCTTGCGCACTCTGCTGTTGATCGATGCCCGGAGGATGTTATCGAAGCTGAAGACGCAGATCTACTATATTTGTTCGAGACCTCTGGGGAACTTGAAACTCGGTTCAAGCTTCTTGATTGTGGAGGAGAGTGGGACATCGAGTTCGACCTTCGAAGGACTTTGCGAGCGGATGCCTTGACTAGATCTTTGGAAGAGTCCGTCTTTCGTGGAGCAGGAGCTTTTATAGCTTCGCTGAGAGCCCCGAGAGTCGCATTGATGACCTCTGTAGCCAATATGGACCTTTCTTTCGTCGACAATTGCTCTCCATCTTCCTTTTTCTTCCCATCGACAATAGCAACCTTCTTCGCCCTCGTCTTTGCTGGCACAGCCTTCCCACTTCGTCCTTCGGGTTGTATATTTTGTTTTGAAGTTCCTGGATCTGGCCTATGAGCTTTCGGCAATAAGAGATCGTTGAGCATTGTAACCGTGGCGGGTGTACATGTTGAGGTTGATTCGACAGTAGCGCGAATCGAGTCCGCGATGTCGTGTAGAGAAGCCATTATAATAGAAAGCACGGTTTACGGTGTTATTGAAGGTTATACATTATCCAAAATTCGCTTAAGCAATTCGTAGATGCAAAGAAGCAATAATGTTCGAGTTCTTAGACCGGTTTCCTGGTTCTCAAGAATGCAAATCAAGCTAAAGTGGTCGGCACAGCAACCTCCCCTCCCAAGCCAAAATTGCCTTTCTGCGGTGAAATCATCTCTCCGATTTCGACAAGCACCAACCAGAACCTGAATGAATTCGACACGAAAGAGCTATACGTTTATTACTCCTTCTACTGCAGCCTTGAGTCCCAATTCCTTGCGTTTTGAAGTAGCTTCTATAAACCATGAATCGATCCACCATTCTAAAGAGGATCCTCCTCACCCCTCCAAGTCTGCGAAGTTTCCTTATCCGTCGAACATCCTTCGCAGGGCCTCGTGCCTACTCCTCCAGCATCCAAAGTATCACACAACCCTCTTTCTGGACGAGTCTAGTCCCCAAGCCGTTACGTAACCGCTCGAAATCCAAAAGTCCTTCGAAGCCGAAATCCAAAGAATGGAACCCAGCAACGTTTTTTATTTTCATCTTCCTGCTCATCGGCTCGATGTCAATCCAGATGATTGCTTTGAAGAACACACATGCGGCTTTTGAGAGGAGGGCCAGTGCCAAAATTGGCTTGTTAAGGGAGGTGATTGAGAGGATACAGAAGGGGGAGGAGGTTGATGTTGAAGGTTTGCTTGGGACGGGTGATGCGAAAAGGGAAAAGGAATGGGAAGAAGGTGCGTTCTCTACATTAGTAGTAATACCCAGAAGTAGTAATGCCAAAAATGTGGCTAATATCGCATTCAGTACTACAGGAAATCGAGATGGAGGATCAGGCGTGGGAAGATGCACAAAGGAGGAGACCTAACAAAAAGAGCAAGCCCTCGAGCGCGGCTGAAATCTCCAAGACCGACGGGAAACCGTCAGAGATATTGGAAGAGAAAGCAGAGCTTGAGAAGCCTAAGGGTAAAGCTCCAGGAGGATTCTATTAAACCCTGCTTCTATGCAATATACCCAGCCTTTACAAAACTCTTCTCATGATAACATGTCTTTGAAAACCCCACTATTCCTTACTTGTTCTGCAATGCTCTCGCTCTTATGAGTATGAGTATGCTCAAAACCCGTTCTCCTGAGTTGCTCCACCAAATCAGGCAGTACTTTATCCGTTCCCAGCTCTATCCTAACACCAGCTTCTCCTCTCTGCCCTATGGGCAGATCTTTGAAGAAGTCCTGTTCACCTCTGACCCCGCCCAGGTTCAGAATGGCAATGGGCATACCCCTCTCCTTCGCCCGTCTAGCCAACCTCCACGCCGAATATGTAGCCAAACTTGTACCCACCACCAGTAACCTACCCGAGCCATCAATAGCCTTCTCTGCCGCATCCTTGATACCACTCCTAATGCTCTCCCCGAACATAACAACACTCGGTTTCAAGATCCCCGCTGTCGAGTTTGGCTTCCAAGCACCCTCCCCATCAATCTCAACTACTGTCCTGCTTCCGTCCTTACTAACAGGTGGATCAGCCAGGCAATGCGGACAAGCAGGATACCGAAACGTTGAATACGGAGCCCCAGGCAAATCCACATCACCATCAGGATTGGTCTTCATGCCCCTTTCCCTCCTCACACCCGGATCCTCAGTGTCCAAAGCCCCACTCTCGATAGCCTGTGCCAAAAATGCAGCCCATGCAGGATTGAGTCTTGCCAATGCCTCCTGAAAATCTCCTCTCTCTAACTCGTTTCCACAACTAACACAAACTAGCGCTCTTAGATAGCCATGCAATTCGACTGTATTAATAGATGGATGAGCAACGGAGTGGAACGAATCGACATTTTGCGTAACAACACTCCGTATAAGTCCCATAGACCCTAGATTTTTGATCGCATAATGGGCGGAATTAGGCCTTGCTTTATGCAAATTCGTCCAGCCCAGAAAGCTCCTTGCCCAGTACCGTTTTCTTGCCTCGTGGTTAGCAAGGAATTCGTGATAGTAGATTGGGCGGTAGGTTTTGTTGACTCGGTACGTGCCATTCGTGCCTCTGTAATCTGCTAGCCCAGAGGCTACGGATAGTCCTGCGCCAGATATAATGACTGTTGATTCGGGGTCGGTAGGTGTCCCATCTTGGGTTTGAAGGGTAGGCGATGGTGGGGCTGTTAGGAAGAGGGAGAGTGCAGCGAGGGCGCCGGGGAGTGTGTTCGCATATCGTGGGATTATTGAGGGCGCTGGGAGAGGACCCGTGTAGGGTATTCTCATAAGCGGTTTTTGCATTGGGGAGGCATTGAAGTCCTGGTGGGGTTGAATACAGAATAAAAGTTGGATGTGTTTGACGGCGTCATTGATTTGGCTTACATAGTCAAGAGACGAGGCTGAGCCGCAAAGCAAGGCTGAAGAATATATTAGCACTTGACCTGTTCTGATAACCCGTTCTCATCTCTCATTTACTTGTACAGCATGGAATTGCCGACGTTTCGTGAGCAGTTTCCAAATCGTCAGTAGATTCAAAAGAGTATGGTCGGGATCTTGTAAGAAATTGCTGGTAATTATTTGCCGTTATAAAGGTTTTTACTACCAGCCTTCGCTGTCATGAATTGCTGGAGTATGTAGTCATTTCGCTATTCTAATCAGAAAACCTAAAACTAGTTCCTGCCCTGTTTCTTAAGCGCAACAGTCCATCACAAAAGATAACCAAACACCATAGCCATGCTGAAACCCCATTCCACTGGCCAAACTTACTGCTCTATTCATTCTCATTGTTCTCACGGCTAGCTCCACCCTGGATATTCGAGACAAACTCCTGATATTTGAAAACCTCACCCCTCTTGCCTGTTCCTCCCACCGACTGTTTTCCAAACGCCCTTCTCCCTGTGAATCCATTTACCACTCTATCAATATCCCTCTCGCTCAATGCCTGAACTCCAGCTTCAGGGGCAATATGCAATAGCGCATCCCTCATTTCTCCAAGATCTATCTGTCCGCTGTCGTCTTCATCGAACGCCGAGAACGCGGATAGAAGCTCTGAAGATGGCGACAGTGAAACTAGGAGTGAAGCCAAGGAGTTCAGATATGTTGGCAGAGTGACTGTCTGCGGGGTCGATGGCGGGAAGAAAGCTGTTATATCGGAGGGATTTGCAGACATTCCTTCGTCCGTTAGCTCTGTTCCAAATGTTTGAGATGGGTAGACTTACCCAATTGAGTCAACATATCAGCAACATCCTCTCTCCCAATGTGTCCATCACTATCCCTATCCAGGATCTGGAAGCCCTCTCTCAACTCCCTGACCTGCGCAGGCTGTAATTTACTCAACGAGTTGTTGTCCATATTTCCTGCTCTCGAAGTTGCAAGCATGTCTCCAAAGCCTGGGCTAGCATGCGCTCCCCTGGTTGGCGAGACTTCCCTTTCTCTCGCAGTGGGTGTATAGCCTCGAGGCGTTCGCGTATCTGGATCAGTGCCAGGAGTAGATTGCTTGGCTAGTCGAGAAGGTGTTGTTGTCGTCGGCATTGTTTTGGTTGGTGATGGGTTTGGTGTGGATTGTCGCAAGGGAGACGGCGAGTGCGGCGATTCAGGTCTCCTGAAAGGAGATGCTCGTGGTGAGCCATAGGAAAGAGGCGAGGGTTTGTATGAAGTAGACATTAACTGGGGAGGAAAGTACGTCAGCTAATTGATCAAGGAAGTCACAATGCATGTCTCCCCTCAGTACCTCTCAATATCTTTCAGGGCTGGAAGTTACGACCGAGAGCCAGAAACTTAACGAGGCCGGCAATCAATTGAACTGAGTTGTCGAATGATTTGATTGTTGGTCGAAGTTACAGTTAATTGACGATGATGTCGAAATGCGAAGTAAACAAAGACACTTTAGCGCGCCGGCTACTCGAGGCTGCAGCCCGATTTCATGTCGCAGCCCATCATTGGCCAGGGACTACTATTACCCCTGAGTATCGAATTCGACTTGCCCCCTCAACTAGGGTTCCACTCCCGTCTCCATCAATATCTCGTATCCTCTCAATTACCAGACATCAACCCGGCCTCAGTGCTTCCTACTCTTCACCAGCGGTTCACTAAAAGAACAACGATCGGCGCAAGACTACCAGCGTTGCAACAGTGAGCCCACTAATCTACGGCGGGCACGGATCTCCAGTTTCATTCTGGCATACCCTGTCAAGTGGATCGACTCGCGCATTGTCTTCTAGTAGCATAGCTTCTACAGTAGAGGGTTCCAGGGTCTCCTAATCGAAGATGGCGGGAGTACTGCCTTACGCTCCCATTTACTACCAGACAAAAACTACCAAGGTCGCTATCCAAACTATGCAACAGCGTCCGACAACTCGAGGTACTTCTGGTAGGACAGAAACCGTGGCCCCCACTACTGGTTCCAATGGTGGTAGCATTGGTGTCAACCGCCGAACGTCTCTGTCGTCTTTTCCCTCTTCACGATCCCCTTCAACAATGTCGAGACACTCTAGGCCATCAAGAAGTCCCAACCCGCCCATGATCGATACGGATCGGACATCCAATCCGAGCTTGAATTCAAAGACTCCTTCGAGTGGAGTATCATCACAACATTCTTCCCTGTCTGCACCGAGAAAGTACAATCCAGATGCACACCCAAAACAAAAGTTGCGGTCCCAATACCCTCGCGAAGGGACAGAAAATCATGTTGAATACATACTGGTTGCTTCATTTGATATTGATAAAGGGCCGATTATGGAACACCAATATCCCGTGGCAATTACAGGCGATGAGCATATGCTGGCGGAGTTGATGCTGCCAGATCAAGCGCACGTGCGCAATCAGGACTGGACAATATTCTTTCTACATAAGGATACAAGTCAAGAGGAAGAGGAAGCAGAAGAGAAGGAAGAGAGACGACGCAGGAGACAAATGAGGAAAGACAAGGCTGCCCGTATCTCTGAGGCCGGTGATGAAACTGCAACAGAAGATGAAGAGGATGAAGAAGATGACGAGAGTGAGGTAGAGGATTCTAGCAGCGAACCAGGAGGAGAGGGACCTCCATTGATCTACGTTCTGAACCTTGTGAATACGAAGCAGGACAAAACTGCGAAGAGAGGAGCTGTGGTCAAAGCAATGGCAATATGCACAAGGCATCCTTTCTTGCACATATACAAAGTAAGTTTGATTAAAATTCGCTTTCGAACTATTCTCTGACACCAATTTAGCCTCTTTTATTACTAGCTCTAGAAGAGTATTTCAAGTCACCACATCCTTCAACGCTTGCGTTGCTTTATGAGGCAGTTAACACCATGGATTTATCGTTGATGCCAAGGCTGAGTCTTCTGGAAAGATATCTTTTACAAGCAAGCGACAACAAAGACCTTTTTGTTGAAAAATTTGAGCAAATGATACAAACTCGCATGGCCGAGGACAGAGGTGATGTGCCAGAGGATGTTACAGCTCTGGCCGAAAGTCCAGAGAGAAGGACTGACCTGACACGGATTGGGACAAAAGCGCACATCATGGCTCATTCGACGTATTCTGTACCTCGAGACACCCACGAGTTTGAGACGAAAGTCATGTACAACGGGATACCTATCCCAATCAAGGTTCCTGTTGCTATATCTCCTGAAACAGTGGGAGATTTCTCTCTCATCAAACTCATTCAGACGTTCTCCGACACTCACTCTAAATCACCTCAGCCATTTCCCCTACATCTACATCTTACAACAGGGGGTCCATTTACTCACCCAATTATCGTTCTTGCGAATGCCATGCTGACCCAAAAACGTGTCATATTCCTGGGGCACAACCGACCATCCGGTGAAGTTGCTGAAGCTGTGCTTGCTGCCTGTGCATTGGCTTCCGGAGGAATACTTCGAGGCTTCACTCGCCATGCATTCCCGTACACTGATCTTAGTAAAATCGACGACCTTCTAAAAGTCCCTGGATTCATCGCGGGTGTCACGAATCCAACTTTTGAAAATCATCCCGAATGGTGGGATGTCCTCTGTGATCTACCCACCGGTCGACTGAAGATCAGCAGTAGGATTGAGGGCGCATCTATCACAGAGGGTCTTTCAAATTTCCAGCAACAGAACCCTAGTTATGCAAGCACTGTAACTACGGCTTCATCTTCTGGAGTTGGGGACGCTACTGGTGACGCTGGTTTCATGAACGACGTTCTGAGGAGTATTGCTGCTCGGCATGGTGAGGGCGTCATTAGAGCAAAGTGGAGAGACTGGGTAGAAAAGTTTACACGGATCGCTGCAGCGTTTGAAGAAAGCGTGTATGGCGCCAGTGCTCTGTATATTGGAGTGGAGGAGGCTGAGCCTGGGAACGAGAGTGTGAGTGGTCATGGGTACGTTTGGCCGGATGAAGTAGCCAAAATGAAGGAGTTGGCTGGTGGAGTCATGCGGATCGAGGGTTGGAGAAACACACGAAGCTACTATAGTTTCAAACAGGTACGAGTTGCCGAACATGGGTGAGGTACTGGATGCTAAAACAGAATAGGATCTTGCTCAGCTCTACAACTTCCGCCCTCTGAAGTCACTAGATCTCCACCACTTGCACGATCGATTAAGGATGACAAAATTGAGTTCCCTTTCAAGTCGAGAGATCTACTTGGCACTCTCGAAATACACACACTCATATGACGAAATTTGCCAGCTCCTAACTGTGGCCCCAGAATCCCACGCAGGCTTGTTCTATGTTGCCTTGGGGCTGTTTCACAAAGACAAAGACGTCCGAGTGAAGACTGTCGATCTCCTCGAGAGAATCAGCGAACATGAAGCCGGCCGGCATTGGTGGAAAGCGCTCAGCCGCTTCGAGAAGCTAGCCTTCTACCGCATAAAGCGGGAAGCGGAAGCAGAGATGAGAGGGAAATTAGGAGAGAAGGACATTATGAATAATGGACAGGCGTTGGTAGCTGATCGCAGGATCAGCTAGGCGCTGAAATATCTGACGGTTATGAACGAATGATGATGATACGATCTCACAACATTAGAGTTGCTGCGCAACAGGAAAGATACCCACAAGAATATTGGCATTAGCATTGGCGGTGGCGAGTTCTAGTCACGGTTTAGGAAGAGGCTTTGCATAAATTTATCTTCATTGGGCGCTACTGATCTAAAGCTTTTGTCTTGCAAGGCCGTCGCTTCTGTATAGATTAGCTTCTGTCTTCAGCATGGCGGAGACGATTGATCTTACTATGCGAATAGATATTTCGCAGCGTGGTTGATGTGGTCTGTCGAGAATGTCGAGATGAAGAAGTATGAGTGGTCATATCCCTTTTCCTATCAGCATACTGCTTCCATCTGCAAAATCGTAACTTACATCTTGATACCTCAGCGTCAACCCCTTCTCATTCCCCGATGCCTTCGCTGCTTCTACAAGATTCTCGGGGAGCAGTTGCTTCTGCTTGTAAAAGTTGTCTCCGGTTCCCTACTTCTTCATTAGCCTCTCATCTTCTCCATCTCCGCATTTAAAATCAAACCACCCACCACATCAATAAGCGCCTCAAATGTCCCCGCCTTCGCTGCCCTCAAAAGCTCTGTGGCATCATGCTTCTTCCACACAGTGTTATCCTCCCCGAGATACCCCTTAAAAGCCTTCTCACCCCATGGACATTGGCTGGGATTTGCAATTGGCGCAAACGCGGATACGCTCTTATACTTACCCGGATTCTTCAAGTACAACGTGAGCGCCCCATGGCCACCCATACTATGGCCTGTAATAGAGACACGGCTGGAGTCGAGCTCAGGGAAGGTAGAGAATAGGGCTTCGGGGAGTTCGGACGTTATGTACGATTCCATCTTGTAGTTTTCGGACCAAGGGGAGGCGGTTGCGTCGATGTAGAATCCTGCTCCTGAACCAAAGTCATAGGCGTCGTCTTGGCCTTCTATTTTTAAGCCGCCTATTCCAGCATGCGTATTAGCTTCATATTCATCTTGAAGGTAAAGGAGGATGGCTGTAATGGAGGATGAAGTAACATACGCGGACTAGTATCCGGAAACACCACAGCAATCCCTTTTTGAGCTGCACCGTATTGAAAGAACCCTTTCTCGGCTCCATTATCACCCGTACATGTTAAACCCGCCAGATAGAACAGTACCGGAATCTTATGCTGTGCGCTTGCAGAAGAGAAAGTTTGTGGTGGGAGGTATAAGTTGAGCGCCATGTCACAGCCGACGGTGCTGGCGGCGTGGGTGAGTTTCAGCAGCTTACCGCCGAAGGAGGGGATGGTTGCGGTGGTCTTGAGCGACATCTTCACGTTAATTCTATAGGTATAAATTCACAGGATTTGATCCAGCTTTCAATTGAGAGGTAGGGACAGGAGAAGTTAGATTTATGTTGTGAACGAAATGACGTTTTTAGAATGGAGGCCCCTCATCCCCCACCTAAAAACTGCCCCGCGCTGGCGGGCGACGGCTGGACTTACCAACTCTCGGAGAAGATACGGTGTTTGTTCGAAATTCGGCATCTCCAACTCAAGACTCTTATTCGTTCAGGCGAGCCAGTCATCAATATACTGGGAGGATTGTTAACTTCACAAGATTAACAGTAAACCCCTGAAATTCCTAAGGTAATTTCAAAGCGTTCAAGGATTTGAGCTATTGGTAGAATATAGCATTTCTCTTAGCATATATATAGGTCATCTAGCCAAATTCATACAGAGGGGTATCGAGTGCGCCAATTCCATGTAATACTATTACCACTAATCCTCATGTCTCAGTCAATCAATCAATCATATACCGTGGGTTAGTTAGGTTCTTCAATATGCACAGCACACATGACCTGCCCGTCCAGAATTTCACAATCCTTGACCGCACTCGTAGCTTGCTTCCATTCATTATCGTTGCCTACATCCAACCACATACCAGGCCCCAGAACTCTGATAGAGACGTACTTCAGATTCCTATCGTTGATAGTCGCTTCGATATGCTTGACCAAGTTTGAGTAATTAGGGCACGATTCTGGGGTGAGAACAAGTTTGGGCTTGACACGCCGATCGTTCAGCATGATGTTGATGAAGTATTTGAGATTCTCGCCATCTCCTCCTTCGGGTTTGGCATTCGCTGACTCCATGCTTCCGAGTTGAGTTTTGGACAACGGGATATCTTGAGCCGTAGTGGACTCGTCAGCGTCGTAGTGATACTGATTCAGCTTGGGATCGATAGCAGGGTGTGGCAATGGCGATGGTGCACTTAATTGGTCCCCACCGAGTTGAGGGGTCCCATCCATGGTCCCATCCATGGGCGAGTTTGGGGAGCCTTCCTTGAAACCTGCAAGTCGCTTGGCTGCTGATCTCTTTTTGCGAGCTTCGAGAGCATATACGCGTTGTCTCTCGTTGGTAACCGAACGACGGAACAATGGAGTAACCAACGTTACAATCCTAGGCAAATTTTAGCCATTACTCTGTCCCAAGAGATGGAGGATCCCAGATATAGTGGGTCTTGAGCCCAGGAGTTTCAAGCTTGCACTTACTGTTGCTTGAGCTCAGGCCATTGCAGCTTTCGAGGCCTCTCTGCTGGCGTTCCATCTATGTTTGCGGGCGTCGGCTCCCCTCTTCCCCATAACTTCTCTCCCCAACCCAAGTCCTCGAGGAACTCCGTGACACAGCCAAATAGCATTAGCTTGGTCATGTCCGTGTCACCTTTGATTCTGTTCCCCACGCATTCGGGTCGCTCAGGGTGTTTCGGGTCCAACATGAAATTTTTGGCAGCAGCTTGAAGCTCAAGAAACCGTGGCGGAGTGACTTCTAGCTGCAAGTAGACCTTTGCCATAGGTGGTCCTGTAGCGATTTAGTAAGGCATGGGAAAGGAGAGTACAGAACTTACTCGTATACTTCTGAGAGGCAGCAGAAGGTTTGCGGAAGAGAGCAGCAGCAGACTGGACTCCCGCAGCTCGCGCGTCTGAACCTGAAATTGGGTTTCGTCTCCTGGGAGTCTCTCTCTCATCATCTTCATTATATCCAGGGCCCCATATCTTCCGCCCTTTGGCTAATTGTTCCGGGTCATCGTGTTCTTTCTTCTTTTTCTTCTTGGCTTTGGACATGTACACGAGCCCAACATCTGCCTCCTCATCTTCTTTAGATTCCACCTGTCGCTTTCGCTTGGTAGTCTTCGGAGAGCCGACTTGTGGAGGAGCGAATGTTAAAGCCTTGGATTGTTTCTTGCCTCGGCTCTGCGCAGCTGTTCTTCCATCATTGTTATCATCTGCTAGTAGCGAGTCGTGGTCTATGGGAGCAGAAGGATGATCGGGATTGGACTGTTCGCTGTGTGAGGTGGGATGTTCAAAATCGGCAAGACTTTGCAGTAAAACAGCGGTATCGAGGTCTTCGTAAGTGTTGTACTCATCAGTCGACCCATTTCGCGCGTTATCTGTGAAGAATTGGTAAGGTTCTGGCGCGAACTCGGAGCTGTTGGAGAGAGTAGTCATTGCGCGGTCGCAATCTGAGCACTTTGGGCGTGGATGTTTTGCTCGAATAGCAAACTCTGACGGAGGGGTATTTTCTAAGAGGACGACAGCTATTGAATGCTGGGGTGTCTAGACAATCTAGCAGGGTCGATAAATCGAGTTGATGACGTCTTATTGATGTATTAGACGAGCTATTTAAAGCCTGAGGCCGTTATTGATAAAATTAATCCATTTATTCACTACAGCTACATATCTACAACTGTAGCTCTTTAACTTTTTGAAACAATACACGTAGTAAGACAAAGCTCAGTTGTTGGCATGTATTTGCTTGTGTTCAGATGATCTGGATTTGCTAATTATTATTTTTCAAGCGACCATTACCCACCGTTGTTCCTCATCGCTGAAATACGTTGGAAGGAAACCATTAAACGGCTTCGGACAAATCGGCCCAACGTGCGTCACCAGTTGGTTTCGTCGCAATCACTCGAACTTCTGGATCAATTCAAGAGGCTACCTTCAACTGTCCCACCAACCTCCCATCTCGGACCCAATGGAAAGATCCATGCGATTATATCCGTCATGATGGGGATTCCGGCAAATCCATCACCAGTGGGCTCAGAGGTCTTCTCCTTGATCTCACTGCTGATCATCAGTCTTGCAGTCCTCTTGATCTTGCGCCACTACCTACCCTTACGAACAACGCCAGCGTACCTACTCGTCCCTATATTCTTTGCACTCGGATTACCCGCCAGTATAGTACTTCTTGTTCCCATAGACCTAGCATCGAATGCGAGAGAGGAAGATGAGGCAACAAGAGGGATATGGCTACCTGATCGAGTACTACTGGTTTCATGGAGGATATGTTACTGGCTTACATTTGCGTTGACTTGGTGAGTTCAACCCTTGAAGAAGCTATGGAGACTTGCGGATGTGGATCGGCCATTGGGTCATTCCTTTGATCCGAAGGGAAGAGAACGAAGGCTGCGGCGTTCCGTCTTAATAACTGAGCGGTTGAATATTCGGCTGACAAGATTCTAGGTTCATCCTCCCCATTCTTGCCGAATACGCTGATGCTGGATATCGAAATCCTAAGGGACGCCTTTTGTTCTCTCTTCGCGCCAATGCCAAATACCAAGCCATGCTCTTTGGCTCGGCTATTGCCATGGGGATTTATATCACTATATCCTACGGCTTTGACACAAACTCACTCAAGAGTGTAGTAATGGCACTGGCATACGTTTGGGGGTTGGTATTGGCTATATATTTGATGGGCCATGGGCTTGTTGCAATTCCCAGGAAGCTCTTTAGGAATGCTAGCCTCAGTGGAAGCTTAAGACGAATCCAATCAAGAGCGGCGAAAGTTCATGAGAAAATGGAGGATGCAGTTCAAAATTTAGAAGACCTAGAAGCGCAGGTGATGGATCTAAGCCAGCGGAAGACAGGCTCAGCCAGTCACTTCAAGGATTGGATTGATGAACTGGCAGAGGAGTCGCACCTCCCCGAATCGCGGCCACGAACGCTCAGCCGACGAATGTCAGACCCTCGTATCACTGTACCAAATGTGGTCACGGAACGGTATATGGCCGACCTAAGTCGTCAACTTGAGTAAGTGCTTCTCAGATAATCCATTACCAGATACCACCTGGGCGAGATCCAAGCCCGTCAAATATCAGACCTTTTGATATTTTGTTGGAGGATTGCTAATACGGTTGTCCGCAGTCGAGCACGGCACACCCGGGCCAGATATGTTGAAGAATGGGACCAAATACTATACGATGCTGTTGAGACACAAGCGATTCTCGATTCAGCCGCCTCCAAAAGATTGGAAATCGGGCAAGCTTCACCCCATTTCTCAATATTCGACCGCGTCACGATCCTCACGCCTTATACCCGATACCTCTACAAGTACTGGTTCGTGCCTTACATGACAATGTTCTTTGGATTTTTCTTCTCACTGGCATCCTTTTGCATTATCTGGTCCGAAATTATCAAGCCTGTTAATGAAAATGTCTCGATAATCGCTGTCACCGTAGTTCATCATCCAGAAAGTGATCGCGGAGCAATTGGGTTTGCAGGACAGGTTATCGCATCTTTTTGGATCATTTACATGTGTGCCGCTGCGTTGACTTCATTGACCGAAGTCAAAGTATGGCGAGGGCGAGCGTTGGTAAAGAGGAACACCCACGGAGAAAGTGCAATGTGGTATGCCATGCAAGTTGCGAAATTGACCGTTCCCTTGTCGTTCAATTTCGTCACGTTCCTGCATCCCAGCATCTACGAAGCCACCGTCTTTTACAAATTTCTGGGGCAGCTTATTAAATTGAGTGATATTGGGACATGGTTTGATGCCTTATTCCCAATGTTCATCTTGGTCCCCGTCTGCGCAACGCTCTTCAATCTTTATGGGAAAGTCAAAAGCTGCATTGGGTACGGTGGAGTTATCGATGATGAAGACGAGGAAAATGATACTGGATATGGGACTGGAACTTGGAGGGAGGGTCGAGACCTGATTGAGAGAGAATTGAACGACCATTCTTCTCTGGGACGCCTATCAGGAAACTCAGGCAGACCTTCTGTTCCCAACAACCCGAGCAATCGTACGGCACCGAGCCTATCTATACCACCTGCTGAGCGAGCACGCTCATTAGGACATCCATCATCATCAACAGCGTCATCTAGGCCTCGCCCTGATGCCCAGCAACGTTCGGCGAAGGAGCCGGAAGAAGAGAACTTTTTCGAAGGGTTTGCACACCGTGTGAAAAACACATTCGACACTGTTCAAACTCCAAAGTGGCTTCAAAACGTCGGTGACGGTATGAAGAGACCAAAGTGGATGGGAGGAGACGAGGACGAAGGCGAGTCTAGTCGGAGTGGGAATGGTTTCACCAGTCTATTTAGTGGGCGGTCAGAAGGGAGAGTCAGGTTATGAATTCTGTCGTTTCTGAAGCATACCGCGAGGAGTTTGTTGACTAGACTGGATGATACCGCGTATTGACGCTTGATAATTTACAATATATCGTTCTAATACTGACACCTTTACCTCCTAGCTTTCGGCATTTGGCATATTGCAGAAGTCTCTCTTGCTTTTCCAGTCTCTTCAGCGATTGGGGTCTTGAAAGCTATGATTACTTTCGAGTTTTACTCATCCAATTCGTTAGCAAGATCGTAACCGCTAATCTCTAGTCGATATATTCAGTGTGGGGTATCTCAAGCTCTCAAGTTTATTCTGATCATCATCCTCCCTCCCGAAACTAACTCGACCCGTTCTCCTCAGCACAGCAACAACAAGCCACCTCTTCCGTTCTGTAGCATTTTCAATACCTCTATCTTCCACCCAAGCCCTCTCGCTCCCATCAGCATTCTTTTCATAAATACTCTCAATCTCCAACCCCGTCTCTTTCAATAACGCTTCATCGTAGAAACCCCTCATCTTCTCCCTTCCCGTGTGAAACCCAGCAACAATCCACGCCCTCCCCTCCCTCTTCAAAAACCATCTAATACTCCTGAGCAGATTTGCATGCTGCCACGGCATCCACAAGCAATCCGCCACCAACAATTTATCAAACCTCTCCTTCTCCTCTTCGCAGAACCCATCCTCACCATCAAACACCCCCCATTCATGGCCTTCTACTCTAAGATCCCTCACAACTCCATTTTTTCCCGGCCGAGCCGTCACATTCCTCTCAACATTCGCCCGAATATTGGCCAACACTTCCGGCGCAGGATAGTCGGATATGACGACCCTCTCCGCACCCATCAGACCGGCCACAATCCCCGCTAATCCAGTCCCTGCACCGAGCTCCAGCACTTGCTCACCCTTGACGCTCCATTGCGCTGAATCCTCCTCCATGAACTCCGCAAGTTGCAGACCACCGTTCCAAAGAAAGTGGCTGAAGAGACGGCTGCTGTCCTCGCCTTGCGGACTGTCCTCCCAGGTAAAGTCAGCCCTTGCTCCTCTTGGAACAGCGGGAGAAAAGACGAGAGAGAGAGAGAGAGATGCAGCGAGGAGACTCACCTACTCGGCAAGCGTCAACGTGATAGAGCCAAGCGCGGGGGAGAGATAGATGACGTTGTTTTCGCGATCGCCATGTTGGTTCGTGATATCGTCTGGGAAGATCACGCCGAGGGACGACAGGAGGATGTCTTCTGGCTCGTTGAGATCGGGGCCTGAGAGGCGGATCTTTTCGGTCAGCATCGCGAGGGACGGGGATGTGAGGTTTGTTGAGCTGTGCTGCGCTGCGATGGCTTGCGAGGGGTATGTGCGATGGAGGGGTAGCGAGCGAGGGTGCTGTACGAAGGGTACGCCGGGAGGAAGTTTTTTAGGCGAGGTTCTTCTGCAGCTGTCGTCGCCGATGTTGTGTGGCTGTGTCGGGGGTGCCACACGGAGCGTCCGAGGCGGGGAGCGTAGCTTTTGGATGAAGTCACATACAGACAGGTAGATACCTGATGAGCATTTTTAGAAATCTGAAGTCACGTTGGAGGATAATGAGGAGGACTGAGTGTGTGATGAGATCTCTTCTTATTTCATAATTACTTTACAGACCCTATAGCTCGAACCGGCCTGCGGCCGAAAGGCAGGTGAAAAGACAGGTACCGTAGAATGTAGAAACGCTCAAAAACCTTCCACGAGGACAGAAGAACTCTGATGCGTCCATGCATTCCCAATGTCTCAATGGAACAGCAGTTTTTTTCTTCTCCTTAGTCTTTCATCATATGAAGAACTGAAAATGGTATCTCGTCCCAAACATAAATCCCAACACCGGAGGAAATTATGCAAATGGTACTCATAACACATGTCTCATAGCTGCGGAGGCAGCTTACTCGCGCTTCACCTCCATCAGCTTCTCTAGATCAACACCAGTGAGATCATCTGCGATCCACTGGCCCTTCTCTTCATCTGTGGCGCCGTGCAAACCATCTGCTCGTCGCATCGTTTGCACGTCGAGATCAGTGATGTAGGCTTTGTCGTCACCGAGCTTGAGACGGACCTCATAGTCCGTATCCAGCATCATGTCGTCTTTCCAGAGACGACGGGGTCCGTCGAAGACGCAGAGGACTCGCTTCTTCATCTTCATTTGCGATGCTGGGCATCCCCATGAGGAGGGGTAGTCCTTGCGCTTCTTGCGGCCCTTGGAGTTAAGTGTAACTCCGCCTTTCGAATGTGTCAAGCCTCTTGACTTTTGAACTCCATTCGCAGGGTTGCGATTTCCACGCCCTTTGCGCGATTTGGCGCGCAGGGAGAAGTCATCGTCGTTGTCGTCGTCTATCTCCTCCTCCTCCTCATCCTCATCAGCCGAGTAAACGTTAGATGTTGTCGTCGGCAGGGCATTGTTGCGAAGTGTCTCATGCACAGCGTGATCTTGTTCAACCTCCGCGAGATGGCGTGCGTTGATTGCCTCAGAGGGTTCCTCTTGTTGAACGATGCGCAAGACGCAGTCGTCAAGATGCTCATAGAAATCCTGAGCGTTCGAGAAAGTCGCAGAACATGTTGAGCACTTGCCAGTAGCATCCGGGGCGTACCCGGAAAGCTTCTTGCCGCTGTTGATGTTGCCATTGGTCTTCTTCCTGCTATTGGGAGGAGTCTGCTCCACCGCATGCACTGAGGTCAAGTGTCGCTTGAACACGTCTGCACGGTTGAACGACTTCTCAGCCGCCGAACCGCTTCCTGGGCAGAAACCGCAGACCATGGTACCCTTGTAATGGGTGAGGGTGTGTCGGTTCTTATCATACTTTCGAGCAAATCCCTTGATGTGGTAGTCGCATGTTTGGATAGGACACTTCTCTGGTCGCTCATTCTGGTGGGTAAGCATATGCGCCTTCAAATCCTTGAAGACTTTTCCGCATTCCGGATAGGTGCAGCGCCCTTTCTCTCTGGATTCCTCGCTGCTGAAGTTGTCCTGGCTGCTGTAGGAGTGATGGGATACCACGGACGGTCTCCGCGGTGGGGGATATGGGTATGGGTTGTATTGAGGATAAGGAGATTGGCTGCCAGCCTTGGGTCTTGGGCTGCGCGACATGTGCGACAACGCTGGTGAAGCAGGATATGGTGGTGGAGGGTAGACAGGTGCGTCATTTGAGGATTGTGTTGCCGAGGCAGGGCGTCCAGCGTACGGCGCGTGCAAAATTGATGGATCTAACCCAAAATTGTTAGCAGTGATCCTTCGACATTTTTGGTGATTTGAAACACAACGCTGGATAGACAGAGGAAACCAACAAGATGATTCAAGAGGAGGCACAAAATTGCCACTAGATTGAGAAAAGAAAGGAGATGAGTGATATGTTGGAAATGATGGTAGCGACTCGGATGAGAACGAGGATTGCGACACGGCAGAAATAGGCGACCGACCAGCGGCGCTCGATTGGGCGAAGGGATTGGTGCTGAAGGCTTGCGAAGGCCGATGCTTAGAAGCAGGAGATACGGAAAAGGTAGATGCAGAAACAGAAGGAGATTTGAAGCCCATGTCCCGATAGTCCCTCCTAACTGTACTGACGGGAGTGATCGGCGAGGCCATTGATCTTGAAGTCGCAGGACTCTGAATATAGTCGATCGTTTCCGCCGGTGAAGGTACGAACGTAGACAAAGAAGAGAAAGATTCGGGATTTGAGGACATTGAAGCATGCTGACGAGATGCAGACGTAGTAACGTTTTTACACTCACCAACAAAGCCATTTGGTTTGGCTGGATTGAAATCTAAAGCGAACTCTTCCATACCTGGTGCGTTGAAGGAGTACTCGTTGCTTTGACCAAAGCTGTCGAAGCCTACGATACTTGGGTTCAAGCCCAGCCCGTGTGGAGTCCACTCTGGAACAGGGCCCATGTGGCCGTGAATGGAATGAGGGGATCCTATCGCAGAGGATGTTGCGGAAGCTGTTGAATAGCTGGAGGGCGCTTGTGCCCGGATCTCTGGCGATTCGATGAATTGCTGAGCCTCCGCGTACATGGTTGTCGAGTTGAAACCCGTGGCTGGGTATGACTCTTGTCTGGGGAAGGAGTATGATCCATTGTGCTCGCCTTCGAAGTTCTGCAGCCCCGTGAAGGCAAAGGACTGAGGAGAATACATGGCTTGAGGATCTGGGTAGAGAGCAAAGTCTTGCTCTTCACGCAGCATGTGGTAGGTGTGATCTGCGATTGAGACCATTGTTGTGGTAGTGGAAGACGGTGATGGCAGGCTGTAATTGTGGGCGGAAGCCAGTGTCGCCGACTATTGCAGATGAGAACATGTTACGAATGGACTCTGCGCACTGTGAGAGTGATAAGTACCTTCAATGCTTAGGCAACTCCACTCTGATTGGAGTTGTTGAAGAGACTGTGGATAGGATGCGTAGGTACGTCCTCGACCTAGTGGTTAGGAACTGTTCGCGCTGAAGCTCCCGTGTCGCGGGTAGCGAATGCTAGTTCCTGTCTAGTAGAGGTAGATAGCTAGCTGTTGGAGGATGGACTTTAATCTGAGACGGGGAGGCAAATATCCAGGAGAGGGGGCGGTATGCGGAGAATATATATAGCTGGAGTGAGGATCGACAAGAGAGTCCAGGTGGGAAGAGTAAGATTGAGTAGGATGGGGTAAGACGAGGAAAGGTCTCTTGGAGACTAAGTACTGGGCAGGACTGATATGTTTGGATGTCGATGTGGGATGAGCTCTCGAGAATATTGGGGGCACATCAGGGATGATATTTAATATTGACTTTCGCGATCAGTGACGGGAAAGAAGTAACCTAGTCTAAGCCAGCAACACATGGACAGGGGGCGCCACACGAGCAGGGTCGCTGGCGGATCCCCGTCAGCCCAGTCCTCGATGACCCAGGAAGAATAAAATGCCCAGGGCACAAAGTGGATGCCCATCTGCTGGAGAGCAACTCGGTGTGGCGTCCGGTGTCTTAACGCACAGAAGGGCTCTTGGCTCAACGGAGGAAGGCCAGCACATCGTGGCTCTCTACTGCCACACTCTCTCCGTGGCGGGTGCATCCAACTCTGCACCGAATCAGGGACCGCAAGAGCACACACAGCCTTACCGTGAGAGTGAGCGTCGGGTGTGAATGGCTAGGATCTGCATTCGGTACATGCATCCAGGGGTCGCATGCATGGCGAGGTTCGCGATGTCCGGCCTTGTGTGCGGTCAAAGAGAGAGAAGAGGCTTGCGTAAATTGACCCAACCAGAGCAAGGAGTTCATCGCTCTCCCCTGCCCACTCCCAGCGCGAACAACGTGGTCGTATACTGACGGAGGTACACTTTTGTACAGAGGTACGGAGTAGCGGAGCCCTAGCGCCAGAACGGCCCCCTTCAGTAGGCGATACTGCGCACCGTTCTGGGAAAGCGTACAGAGTCGATCTTCTGAATCGAGCAACGTGCGATATGTTTAGTGGGTGGGGAAAGCTTTTTAGAGTTGTGTGCCACCTCTCATTCGCTTCTTTCTTCTTATTTGAGACATTCGTGGACGGCGAGATCTCTCGCTAAAGCCATTGGAGAGATCCTGAACATGAGCAGGATCATTAGGCAATATTTCCACAGATGCAATTATCCGTTGCGATAAAGTGAGTGATCTGGACTGCGAGAGTCGACTTTTCGAGCGAGGAGAACAAGATGAGTTTGGGGGGGGGGGGGTGGAGGTGCGGGTGCGGGTGTGAAGAAAGCCATCCTCGGTAATGGGAGATCTTGCTCGTCTCCCGCTTCCTGGCCAATGCGAAAGTCGATAAAGACCAATATCGTCCAATAACGCCTACTGTGGGATGGAGCCACAAGAAAAGAACGGATCAATCTGCGAGTACTGGTAGAATCGGGGGAAAGCAGGCACCGGTGAGTTGTAACAGTGGACAGTGAACAGTGGAATCAAGCCCCCGAGGCTCTCAAGCTCGTCATCAGACAAGTTGACGGACTTCAACACCGTCTGTGTTGAACCGGAATCCACTCAACCATCACCAAGGTGTGGCTCAGTCAATGGCTGCTGCAGATTCCATTGGTTCTCATACGATGCCTGCCACGAGCCACACCACAATCGACAGAAACAGCGGCCTAAAATAGAATACTCCACATTTGGGAAGACGGCGCAGTCGATCGAGGCTGTGCTCCCTCGAGGTCATGATCCCCATCGCGGTACATGCAGATGCAAGTACAGGACGCTCGTGGAAGGCAGAGCAGAGCACTTTGGTTTTCTCCACATTCTCTGCATCGCTCTCAATAAGCTCTCTGATGCAAGAGAACTGCGTCACATGGAGTGATTTCTGCTTGGCATCAGGGCGGCTGGGGCATTACAGAACCGTCCCCCGGTCTTGTCTAACATCTCCACTGTAAAAACCTCACCAGTTTGGCGGGCGGGTATGGCAATCCCCTTTTTGGGCGAGGCAGACTCAGAGACGAGGACTTGACAATTCGCCAACCTCTGCTCACCGACAGATCAGATGCTGCCCCTTATTTCGCTGCCTGGGACTGTAGGGCTGCATGAGATCTCCGTATTCTCTCAGCTCATCTTGAGAACACCCATCGTCGACACTCCGATCGAGTCACGAACGTCGACCGGAAAATGACTCGATTCAAATGGTCGTCTTTCGTTCCAGTACTTGACGCACGCGTTCGGACATCAACTTGAAATTGGAACTTCAGGGGTCAGCCTTATGGCAGGAGAGGTCGGATCATTGGTCCGAGTGAAATGATACTGCCCCCACCTGGCGTCAGAACTTTACTGGAAATTGCTGCTCTCTGGAGACCGAGTGGTCGCTGCGTTGGGTATCCAAACAGCAAGCCGATGAACCGTCGAACCGCTGCTAATCCCCTTTGTTTTTAGACTGTCTTAGACTATGCAAAGTCACTCCGCAATTTGGTGGCTTCTGAGTTCGGGAAGCCGTGACAAGCGACCACCTTCACACGAAGGATTCTGCGATATTTCTGAATTGAGTTTTCATTCCCAGATGCGAGTGCCGAGAATGCAAGTATCCGATTCCCGGCATGCTCTGAGATCAATGATCCACCCTGCCGTGAGGGATGCGGTATTGACGGACCATCAGCACTCAAAATGAGGTGGCTTGCCCGGGAGGATGTTTTTGGCGAGCGAGCAGCCAACAAAGAGTCGCCTGCGAACGTCTACGTCCGTAGACGAACGGTCAATGGAGGATTTACGTTACATACCTGGAGAAGTGAGAGCACATGTAAAGATCCGATCTCGTGGGGGAGTCTGTGCTGTCCTGGTGCCTGCCCCCCTGATGCCCTGTCCTATCCTATCCGCAGATCCCTGGAAGATGAGACCATCGTAGGGCTTAGCGCAGGGAATCTACCGGGCCAGTGTGTCCCTCCCAGCACTGGGTTCGGCCTCGCCGCCGCCAAGCAGAAGCGATCTCCAGTGGCTCGTCTCACCGCTTGGAATTGCACCCAATAGACATTGCCGTAAATCGACCAATGAACGTCGGCTTTCGTCGTAGGGCAGAAGAAGGGTGTGTTTGACAATTGTAGGCGACGATGACTGCAGATAGTGCCGCCGATGAGCAACATGAGTTGAGCTGATCAGGCGATGGGGATGTCCAACGGTTGTGCCGGATAATGAGATAATGTAACTCTCGTATGCAGTGAGGTGCCAACCAGGCAACGTTTCAATCCAGAAGGGTTCCTCAGCTTCCAGACGATCCTTTGGCGTCTGTATTGTCGCTGCCTGCTTCTCGTGGCATTCACGATTCTCCCACCTCCACAACCTGTCACCGAGTATGGTCATGTGATTAAGCTCCACGCCATTGTGGAGACTGCTTCGATGCTCATAACGCGAGCGTTCTGGGAAATGCAATGCGAAGTCATGGTGGCTGTAACTACATAACTTAGGTATCGACTTGACGGATCGATCCACTTCAACCCACTCATGCGGTGAAAACGTTCAGGCTTTCGTCTGCGGAGGAAGGCGTGTGAAGCGAGTGAAGCGTGTGAAGGCGCAAGAAGTTTTGCATCCAGATTATTCTACCTCCGTACGTAAAACCAGTCACGTTCTCCCAACCCCAGACCAGAAGTTTGATGATCCCATTGGAAAGGTTCTGCCCCCTATCTCGCAGAATGGCAGACCGATGCAGCTTAGCGCTGCTTCACTCTTCCACCTCTCTTCCCCCCAAGGAGAAGCTTGCGAGTGTCGAGCACACCCAACGCCCTCAAGAAATTCATCGAATTATCCTCCAGAGAATCGAAAGTGACCTTGCATCGTCCGACTGTCGCGATAAGCAGCATCGATTATTCAAATCTCTCGAAAATGATTGAAAATGACTGAAAATAGTCCAAGGGTTCACACGGAGGTACAAAGGCGTCATGGGTCAAGGGCGATCATGGTGAGAAACCCTGGCTCGCCTGGATCCCTCGTGTCGTAATATCTTGATCCTCAGGGTAGATATTTCGTGACGGGTTCATCCAAGCCATTATTGAGGCTCTATTGCCAACGAGACGTGAGAGAGCTCCCTCATCCCTCTGGATTTGCCCGACTCGTAGTGTCAACCAATCATAGAAGACCAATGTACTTCCCCTGTCGGGTCTCGACAGCCCAAGTGTCAAAGGGAGGATCATCGCTTACCCACACGTTCGGGTCCTTCATTTACCAGGGTGGAGGATCGCTGGGGATGCTTCAATTTGGAGACAATTTCATGGGTGCTCGTACTTGCTACGCAGGTATCCGTGAGTGGTGGGAGTCCGACCAGATGGGTGCAGGCAAAAGGCCAATTATTGACATCTGTAGCTCTGTGATAGTCTGCCAAAATAGATTGATGCTCAGGAACTTCGGCTATCTGCAAGCCTGTCCTGTATCAGGAAATTGAAAGCCCAACCTCCCCCTCTCCCCCCCCCAAACCCAGAACTCCCAATACTGCAGGGCCATGATGCCGGCAATTCCCACTCGTTCAATGTTGTCCATTGAATGAATCCCGAATCAATCATAGGCGTCGTGAGAGAATGGCTCGTGGTTCGATGGACAGCTCGAGAGACAAATCTCTTCGGGACGTCTCCTGCCGCCCTGCTGCTGGGATTCACAAATCCGTACGGAGATACTGGAGGCATGCTGCGGGACGGTCCCGTGTTTGGGCCACACCGTACGGCTCCTGGGTGTAAATCCTTCGAAGATCCAGCCCCGTCGCACGTCTCCTCGTCGCTCTGCAATGCCTCGAAAATCTCGAGTTATCACAACTCGCAACTTATCCCAGAATAATCCACAACCCCGGAGCCTGAAGGAGCACGACTCAAACTACTTCCTGTGTTCAGGGACCGAGAACACACACTTGAGGTTACAATTTCTTCCCAAAACGCCATCAATAGACGAGGAAGCGCTGCTTTGGGGATGGTGCGGCGGGGTACCTCTGGCTTCGACAGATCCAGGCCTGAGAGTCCCGAAGACAAGTTCCCCATTTGCAAAGCATCTGTGGGAGCAGCATGCAGGGGGATGGTGTACGACCCAATGTGTGCCATGGAAGCAACAGGTCGACCGTCTGGATCCCTCGTAATCGCAGCTTCCGGTACGCCATGTCGAGGGGGTCTCCACGTTTCTGGGTTCGAGGCAAGTGCCGTGATCGCACAAGACCTCAAGGGAAGTCCTCGAGAGCTTCCTGATGCGATTGTGGCTTCTGTTGTGCGATGGCCACTCTTCACTGAGGAGTGGGTGGCGCCGTCGTCGCCGTTCTGGGGCAAGAAGTTGATGCATTGTCGATGAAATCGGTCCCAAAGAAGCAACGAAACCTCTGGTCTGGTCCCCAAGCATCAGACCATCAGACCTCATGATCGCACGGAGGCTGCATCTGTGCCACGGTGATTGCCGGTCGCGTAAACTGGCCAAGCAGATTCGAGGGAAGACATTACAAGAGTGCGAAGATATGCCAAGTCTGGATGGCTGTTGTTGAGACCTCCCAGTTCAGAGTTGGGGTCCGAAAACTAAGGTCCACACAACCCACTCCATTGGATACTCCCTCATTTGTTATCAACTTGCGAAAGGCGCAATACTCTGCGATCATCTCTCTTGTCTGCAAGTGCTCTGCCAAATTCATTTCAACTACAAGGTCCTTTCCACTCGTGCGTTCTGGGCCTCAACCACACCCATCCCAACCGCAAGGTCCTTTCCATTCATTCTGGGCCTCAGACTAAGACATACATAGACGCCAGGTTTCAGAGGAGCCTTTTTTGTTGGCTGCTCAGTGTTGGCATTGCAGATGTCCCTGATGTGTTTCGGGGAGGGTCTCCTGCAGATGACCAGCTCCCAATTACCAATGAATCCAAGAACACTATCATTTTTCGCGCCTCTCTTTTCCCGGTGGGATGGTGTGATGAAGGGCCGACGAAAGGTTCCATTTCTGCATTAAGAGCCGCATTGTGTGCTCGCAGACACCCCTTTTCCATCCCTTTCCAGCAGCAGTGTTAGGAAGTAATGTTGAGAAGAATGATCTGCAAGTTTAGAGCTTCGAAAAGTGCAAATGGCAGCATCTCTGCGATTTTATTACATTGGACGTGACGGTCAGTGTATTGCTCAGGATCTATCCGTACATCAAGCATGCAGTCGATCCTAAATACGCTGTCCTAAAACGATCCATGACTATTATACATGCTTTGCCACACCGTTTCTCCAAGTGACTTTTTTCCAAATCACGCTCTAGGATTCTTGATGATGTTTCTGCTGGAAGGGAATTGACATTAACAGTAAATTTGTTGACCTTCAGGATCAATCAGTCTTCAAGGGAGAGACTGGAAAGGATCTGCCACTCATATACAAGAGGTTGGGGGCCGCTTTGCGATAGACAATTGATAATTTAGCAGGAACAATAAGGTACTTCTAGGATGGTGTTTGTTGATCATGGAATGGATCTGGATATTGCGGAGCAGTTGGGGTTGAATACTTTCAGGACTTGGTTGAGAAGGGAGACCGCAAGTAGAAGCCGTTGACAAGATGGGAATTGCTATTATGATATACCTGTAAACTCACAATTTGCGCTTTCCAACATTGCTTGAGTCAACACATATCGAACTCCGGAAAAATTATCCTGTTCATCTTAAGTCTTGCAGATTAGATCGATGCGTCTTAACGGGTTTCGATTCCTTTCGTGATAACAGATATTTGGACACAAGTCGTTAACCATTGGAAGGAACAATAGTACGATGAATCACTGTGACAATGTAGGCAATGAGAGATGGGACGGTGAAATGACTAAAGTGACAATCGGAAAACATTCTAGTAAGTGGTTGGAAATAGGTGATTTTCAAACTTATTTGGAGATCGGAAAGTTGGTGAACAAAGAAGTCCGTCTGATGCCTTTGATGACATCGGCTCGGCATTTACGGCCGCTTGCCGAAAGACAACGTGTTTGGAAGCATCAACAAACAGATCATTCATGTCACTACAACCCCTTTGGCAGATCTGCGATATTAAAAAATGGGCACGTAATCTTATCATAACAGCAAGGACACCGCGACATAGGATCCAAAGCTGAAGGAATCCGCGACAAGACGCACGTAGCTCTAAAGAGCTGGATAGAGATAGCTTCATCTTATCCGCGACGAACTTATTCATATCATGGGTCGCCTTCAATGGTATGCCGGCGTTTCCACCGCGCTGGCAGCTAGTGTCATTATCTCTGCCTTTAATCAAAGGGCGAATTTCTATTCTGCATGTGTCTACTTGGCGCAAAGCAATCTGTGTTTGATGGTAAGCTCCCGCCTTGAATATCTGGTGGCAGTGAATGCTAATATCTGGCAGATTCTTATCAACCTGATCCTTTTCGTCTATGGATCTTTTATGTACGGACTTCAAAGACTCTGCTACGGTGCTCTACGACCCATCGAAATCGAACAGTTGTACGAGAAGGCGTGGTTTGCGATCACAGAGACATGTCTTGCTATGACCATATTCAGGGAGGAAGTTGGAGCTTGGTTTCTGGTCATGTTTGTTGCACTGTTAACAGGTAAGGTTTGGGGATGGATTGGAGATGGAAGGGTGGAAATCCTCGAGCAGCAACCTCCTACGAATCCACGATTGTTCCACATCCGGCTATCGATCTCTCTGGCCGCGTCAATAATATATGATTGCTGGCTGATGTCATATACCATCAAAACTGTTATTCAACAAGCACGCCCGAACATGATGGTCATGTTCCTCTTCGAATTTGCTATCCTGACGACCTCTTCGTTCTCGACGGCATGCCGGTATTGCATATCTTTAGTGGAGGCAAGGGTAGTCAAGAAGCAGACGAGTGACAGGTTGAATGAGAGACGAAGAGAAGTACGAGAGGAGAGATTGGCAATAAGCCGACAGAGAGCGGCTGCGATTGAAACAGCAGCTGCTGAAGGACTCGAAGCGCCCGTCTTTACCGAAGCTCTCCCATCTGAGGATGATGTGGAAGAGATGGACATTGAGGTTCCGGGATGGGAATCAAAGGGTCAATATGTTTTGTCCCTAGATCTTGCTACTGGTAAGAATTTTGCTCCATTTTACAGAATCGAATGGCTAACGCTGACCAGACTTCATAAAACTCTGCATCTATCTCACGTTCTTCTTCATTCTACTTATATTTTACGGCTTACCAATCCATATAATGCGGGATCTGTTCATGACCACACGATCGTTCGTCAAGCGTCTGACAGCATTTATCCGGTACCGAAGAGCAACGCAAGACATGAACACTAAATATGAGGACGCTACTGTGGAAGATCTTGAACGAGAGGATACGTGTATTATCTGCCGTGAGGAAATGAGACCATGGTCTGTCACCAATCCACAAGCTCCTCATGTAGCTCCAGGAGCTCTCCCACCTGCTCGGCCAGCTAGTACAGCCAATGAACGATCAAGACCAAAAAAGCTACCTTGTGGCCATATTCTTCATTTGGGATGTCTCAAAAGCTGGCTCGAACGCCAACAAGTATGTCCTACATGTCGACGATCCGTTACGGACACCAGTCCCCGAGCTGGGCAAGCTCCTGGAAACAATGCTAACCCGGCTGCCCCGGGTGCCCCACCAGCTGCGCCTGTTCAACAAAATGGTCCTGGAGCACCTCCACCGCCGCCTGCTCGAGCTGGACGTGGGTTGAGAATGCTCAATTTAGGTCCTATTCGGGTAGGCTTCGGTCAAGCAAATCTTCAGGATATGGCAAATGGTCTTGCACAAGAGAACGGTGTGGCTGGTAATGCCCGAGTCTATGGGTTAGAGTTCGGCTTTCCACAACGCCAACAACCTCAGCCTCAAACACAAGGAGCAAATCTGCCTGTCTCCTCAGAGTTGATACAGGATTACCTGCGACAACTCGAGCAGCAGATCTCGGCAGAAATCCGACAATTTCAGCTCACGCAGCAAGAGCTTCAATTAGTACAGCTCTTGCAGGTTGAATTGAACCGAATTCGACTAATGCAAGACGGTGTTGCGAATCCTTTACAGGTGCCTCCATTGCCACAACAACAAAGACAGCCAACGCAGCAACCGCAAATGCAAAGGCACGGAGCAGGACCCAATACGACGACCATACCTGCTGGCAGTGCCGACTTGCCCCCAGGATTAGTTATACCCGAAGGGTGGTCAGTTCTGCCGTTGCAGAGATTAGAGACTCCTTCCACTGCAGCCGCCCCCACAGCCACCACGAATCCAATACTTAGCAGTTCTACGAACGGCACTTCTAATAATACATCCACCTCGACGGAGGAAGTGAGAACCGCACGTCAGAAAGCATTCACCAATATGGCGAATGCTAGCGGATCAACCTCTACTTCTGCTAGATTGGGCAAAGTTGCCACAGTGGAGGATGCAGAAGATGAATCGGATGCTGAACAGGTAACACAGCCTCGACGCGAGGACAAAGGAAAGGGCAAGGCTGCCACGGTGGAGGATGCAGAAGAGGAATCGGATGCTGAACAGGTAACGGAGCCTCGACCCGAGGGCAAAGGCAAGGGCAAGGCTGTCACAGTGGAGGATGCAGAAGATGAAGCGGACGATTAATGATTGTGCAAATACCATCAGATGCATTCATTCACGGCGTTAAATCGGAGGGGTCATCTGTGTACCGCTATACAGTCTTCCCCAAAGCATAGTTTCTGAATACAAAACATGCCCAAGCAATGTTTCTTCCATCCACTCATCACTCCCAAGCCCTGCATCTCTCCAAAAGCCGAACGCTGTCCACAATTGGTCGACTCACAGCCCGCTGCATCCCACTCCCCCTCCCATCTCACGATCACCAGCCACAAGATATGCTTAATCCATCCCCCATCCCCGTGTCCCCATTTAGAACATGTGGCATTCCACAACGGTCCTGCATGCCATGCCCACCCACACGGATCCCAGCAACGTTACCGACCTTTTGATCCCACATCTGAACCCTACCTCACATCACAAATCGCCAAACGCCGAGATGTTTCTTGCATCTGTTTAGTTTTGTGTAGTTTTGAAAAGGAGGATACGAAGAAACGCCGGAGGATTCATGCATATAAGCCTTTACGACCCGAGAGATATGATTCGCTGCCGGATACGCATAAGCTGGAACGAATTGGAGGCGTCGGATGTAAGTAAGCACCAGGGGCTTTTGCTCGGGACTTGGTGGGGATGAGATGAGCCTTGTACGTTGATCCTTTGGCGGGTGTGGATGTACCGGGAAGTTCACTGGACGTTACGCATGGCTTTTTGGATTGATGAGAGGGTTACGGGAGATAATTTGGTAAGTTTGCTAGTGGATTGCATGAATGATCCCTCGTTGTAGGTCAGGGTCCGCGGGGTTTGCGCTCTTGCGTGAGGGTCTGACTGTGTGAGGTTTCGCTGGAGGTGAGGTGAGATGGGGTTGAGGGTATGGGAGGGTGATATTACTTTCTGTTTGGAGTTGGGAACAGAGGTTGCGTGAGTGGATGGACTTTGAAGGGTGCAACGGGATGTGATATAGAATTGAAGAGCTACTTTGTGAGGGTATATGACATCTTCTACTTGTTCTTGTGCAATCAGGAAGACAATATCAAACGCCATGCTCAACTTCTCAGTGCCTTACGCAGTGCGATTGTAGTTTCTAATGTCCTATGTGAGCCAAACTTGCTAGTGAGAGCTTGGGTAAAATGCCGTGGCTATCATGGTGGACTGCTTCCCATAAGTATCCAGTAAGCATAATTGTAATAGTCCAAAAATCCTCACCACCTTGAATCTCAAGTCGCAGGATCATCCGCCAAAGCAGCCAAATACTCCGGACTCGACTCTGTCAACAAACCCCAATCCTTCCTGCACGCACTTAGTTCCGCATAGAATACCTGGACCGAGATATAATTCCTCAAGCTCAACATCTGATTTTCGTGCGTAGTAAAACCGATGCCGTTCTGAGATAAGAGACTAGGCCCTGTACAAGAGAAGGCCGCTCTTGGAAGACCAAGGTCAGTACTGGCGGAGAAGATGCGGTTGGTGGACGTGAAGGACATGCTGTTTATGTACTTTATGGTTGACCAGCGTATCCGTTGGAGGAAGAAAGTGCAGCCTTGAGCCGGTTCGGTTTGGGGTCCCAATTCTTTGGCTGTTGGTCTGAAAGGGTCATGGGGTACTTGATAAAGGTTGCGGAGATAGATTGTAAATGTGTGCCTTCCGTATAGGATCGGGGTTCCCTCCTCATTGATGCGTTTGCAGGTGCGTAGGATGGAGATGGATGGCGGTTCGCGCTGGCCATCATTCTTCATACTGGGACCTTTCTCAGTGGGGTGGATTGAGATGTTATCTCCAGCTAGGACCAGGAGGTTCTCGAGGATCTGAATGGTTGTTACTTTATTATTGACTTTCGGCTCCCGACCAGTTCTCAATGGCTCATCTTGAATACAACTTCGGGAACAACGACATACCTTGAGACGAATCTCCGTCGGTAGATCCATCAGGCAGAACATGCGTGGTGTCTTGATAACGTGAACCTCTGCCGCAGAGGCTTCTAATTGATTGTCGCTCTCGAGCTGATCCATCTTGTGGGGATCACTGGGAGGACTTGCGACTTCATCCATGCCTTCAGTGGATGTTCAATATTCAAGCAACAGTCAGCAACTCATCTCCTTTCAGCGATGTAAAGCGGGAGGCTGAGATGCAAAGATAGCTTGTCATAGAGGTCTGTAGACAATATTATGTGGCCGTAAAGCGCGGACTGGTCTACAGTCCTAGTGAGATTGCTCTCCTTGATGCGTTCACTGGATGGACGACATTCGATCACGTGTATGCCATTGTTGAAGCTTCCTGCATGCTCGAATAGCGGTGGCTCAGTAGGTCTCTTGAAAAGGTTGTTTGTCAATATGCGCCTCTTCAACCGTGTTGCACTGCAGGAGGTTCTTCAATAGTGGGGTAGCGGTGAAGCGCCCCACGCGAGTGGAAGTAGAAGTCCAAGTCGAAGTCGGGTCTGCGAGAGAGTCTCGCAGTATTGTCGGTTCCTCCAGCAGTACAAGTGGAGTAGCCGCTTCAACTGCTTCAATGATGGTCTAAGTCTCACCTGTTCTTTCAATCCCTCTTTGCTCTGTCACACGACGGATATATCAGCTGTCTCGGGGAGGCAATATTCATGCACAATGACCCTTTGGCGGACTGAGGGTGATGCGGGGGACGTTGACAGCAGCCAGTGAGAAGCTGGTGGGCATGGATTGAGCTTCCGAAGCGTTTGTCCTGTTTGGCCCCCGTCATAGGCTGATCTCTTGGAGCCAATATTTCGAACATGAATGAAAGAGCGCAGTCTTCAACTCCTGCACTTTTGGATTATTCGGAGAAGAAGCTATAATTACTCCAGCTCCAAAATATACCCTTAACGCTGTCAGTTCTTTCTCCCTTTCATAGCAACTAAGCCTGCTTCTTCTTCCTCTTCTCCTTCTCGCTTGGTCCGTCTTTCATTCACCCTGCAAAGCCCGTGCTGTCAGTCCCTCCCCCCCCCCCGCTACTCGTATTGTTTCCCGCTTCTCCAACCCCCCCAATCCTCTCCTCCTCTCCTCCAACCTGCCTAACGTCAATCGAGGTTTTTCTAATCTAGAACTCACAACGGAAGATCCTCTCCCCCAAATCATTGCTGTCTGATTGCCCAAGACAAGCAATGGCTTCTCAGGGAGAAGATGTCTACGCGACAGTGAGTGATCCCCGTTAAGCGCGTCATGGTTCGACCCTACTGACTGCTCTTGAACAGCTTCTGTTGAATGACTTCTACCTCCCAGGTACCTTACCCAGCTCCTATTGGGTTAAACTCTAGCTTACTGAAGCTTCACTGCAGGTGCCTTAGTGCTGGCCCATTCTCTGAAAGATGCTGGCACAAGCAAGAAGTTGGCAGTGCTCGTCACTACCGACGGCGTTTCTGCGGATGCCATGGTGGAGCTACAGGTGAGACCAACACTCCCAATGAGCCCGTGGGAGCCTCTGACATATTCCAGAAACTATTCGACTTCATCATCCCCGTCGAACGAGTTGACAACGACAATCCAGCCAATCTCTACCTCATGGACCGAGCCGATCTACAGTCTACCTTTACAAAGATTACGCTGTGGAAGCAGACACAGTTCCGGAAGATAGTATATGTGGATGCAGATATGGTTGCGTTACGTGCGCCAGACGAGCTGTTCGATATCCCAAAACCGTTTTCTGCGGCTCCAGATATTGGATGGCCTGATATTTTCAATACTGGATTGATGGTTTTAAGTCCGAGCATGGGTGATTACTGGGCATTGCTCGCAATGGCACGGAGAGGCATATCTTTCGACGGAGCGGATCAAGGTCTGCTGAACATGCACTTCAAGAATACTTTCAATCGCCTGAGTTTCACATATAACGTCACTCCATCTGCCCACTACCAATACCTGCCCGCATACCGACATTTTCAATCTTCTATAAGCATGGCGCATTTCATTGGCCAAACCAAACCATGGACACAAGGAAGAGATGCCAACAGAGGCTCCACCCCGTACGACGAGATGGTTGGGAGATGGTGGGCTGTCTATGATAGACATTTCAGAGAATCCGTACGCACACCTACCGCTACCGGAGATCTTTTGCTAAACTTCAAGCAGTCAGTCGATAGTACTGCCCAAGGCATTGCCCCTATAGTTCAGTATCACACCCAAGGCGAGTTTCAACCAGTAACTCCCATCGTCTCCACGCAAGCGATTGAGAATGAGACCTACAACCCCTCAACAGAAGCTCCGTTGCACAAGACAACCGAAACACCCAGAGAAGTGGAAGAAGCTTATGTTCCACCAGTAGAGACGAACGTGGAACGAGAGCAGAAAGAAAAGGGAGACCAGTATACTGCTTGGGATGCTAGCCGGTAAGATCCTTTGGCGATCGGGATCTTCAGATACTGACAATTAGCAGAGCTGCACCACCAGCCGATTCGCAACCCGAAGCCCACAATTTCCCTGCGACACACTATGAATTTGCATCTGATCCTACCCCCTTCAGAGCTCCTCAACGATATCCCGACCCACCCAAGGACATGTACTACGAAGTTCCGAAAACTCCAACGTATCAGAAGCCCACTCCAATTTTCCCATGGGAAAAAGATTCCCCAAAACCCTCCAGAGTGTTCGCCGACGATAATATTGAGACAAATATAGAACCGGCCAGCACCGATTCCGCCTCCGCCGCCGCGCCTGCAGAGGAAGCCAAAGCGGTCACCCCTATCACTCCAACCATCTCACTCACGCCGGCTGATGCTTGGCAGACATACAGCCGTGGAAACGCCTGGGACGATATCCCTGAAATCGAGAGGTACATCGGAAACTTGCAAAAGAATCGCAAGGGCAACATTCAAGTACTGCAGGGGTATGGCTCAGGTATAGAACAGGTGTCCAGCCCGGGCGGCAGAAGGCATTCCATGAAGCTCACAGACTTCCCAACAGAGCTTGAAAGGCCCAGTCTACCCGTGACACCGGCTCCAATCCGGAGACCCAGCTTCTGGGGCGAGGAGAGAGATGACGAAGGCGAATTGCCCGCTGCGGAAGGCGTCCCATCGCAGGCGGAATGGGTGAGGGCTTTGGTGCCTCTGATACTGACATGGCTAAATTTCAACAGGATCCTTCTGCTCAGCTCGAGGCCCTCGCTCGAAGGCAGTCAGATGTCCTGGCCAGTAAACTTGGGGAACATGGAACAGTCCGCGAGATTCCCATGAGGCCTTTGCCATATGGCTCGGAGGGAGTGACTTCACCCACCTACGTTCCCCAAGGACCAAAGGATGGAGGAGCAACGGGATCAGGATCAACCCCGCGGACTATCATCGAAAAGCCAAGCTATCATGGCCCATCCGCTGCGTGGGAGAAAGACGAGACATATCCTACTTTCGAAACACCAATGCCGCCGTCTGAAGAGGAGAAAGACGTGTTGGATACTTGAACCTCATGATTTTCTTTGTCACGCGAACCATGTACTGTACAATAGCTTCACATTTCACATATTGCAATGCGGCATCGTCAAGTTTTCACATCCTCTCTTCTTTTCTGGCGAGCATAGTGGACTTGCATTAGCATTCTGCTCATTTGTGCGGCTGCACCTTGCTTTGCTGCATATTCTCTCATCTTTTGGGCATATTTGAGCGTCTTACCGCGTTACCAAGCTATATTTTGTGGTTTACTTACTATGTGGATTGTGGATGGATGGAAAGTAAGGGAGGAACGTGTAAGGGAGGGGACTTTGCTCCAAGTTAGCTAGTCTGATACCCTTGAATTTTTTGAAACCTGAAAGCATAAACTCTCCTCTATCGAACTCTATCGAGTGGTGAGTCAGCCTGCTTTGATCATTCCTCAACTTGTTCGTTCATCATCTTTGCCACTAGAAATAGCTCTTACTGTTATGACGGCAAGGTGATGAGATTGCCTCTCAGAGCACTAGATGGCATGATGCAAATCGATACTAAGTCCTTGTGCCCGTTGGAATACTTGCACGACGTTCATCATTAAGAAGAGCAGTCCCTGAATCCTAATGCTTCACACTGCTGACTCCAAACAGTGGAAGATTTCGAGTGAGAGGGTAGGAGGGGCCTGTGATGGGGTGAGGTCGAATGGGAAGGGGGTCTTGAGTCAGACTGACGTTGTCTAGAGGACATTAGGGAATTGTTTCGTTGTTTGTAATTAGGGACTCGATATCGTAGCGGCTCCATAGCTCGTGGTTGTTGCCTTGGGAGTGTTGAAGGAAGAAGTTCATTAAGAGAGGCTGAAGCCTGTGTCACAAGCAACTTGAGTTGTCAATTTTTGGGTAGCTCTGATTGCTAGATCAGTTCATTTTTTGGGGGGGGAATAGGCCAGTCAGTTCTCTACTCTAGAGCAACTCGCTACATCGTCAAATTCCGTGTTCGAAGAGGAGGTTTCAACCACATATGTCGGCCCCCTGCTGTCAGCGAATAAGAGCTTCGTACAAAATGAAACAGACTTATCATACTTATGAGCACCTGAGACTACGGTGGCATGATATAGCGTGGGTAATGAATTGCCCTCGGAAGGCCAAGAAAAGGGGGGCGCTCGCGTAGTAAAGGGGAAAGGGAAGGACTCGGGCAATCTCGGATCGTACCGGGCTGACAGAGCCTCAAATACCATCAGATATGATAAGATCATGCTACTGCGTGCAACATTCCAACCTTCATAAAATCATGGGCTCTTTTTCCGATCATCATTCATATTCAATCTTCTAAATGGCCTCAAAACTATATTCCCAAGGTGAAGGTAAGAAGAGCGTTATCTCCGCAAGAGATCCGCCTGCGCCAAGCTCTCCACTCACACGGCCTTGCTGACAGCTCCGTTGACCTCACCTCGCTCAACGAGTGTTCAACCAGCATCATCGACAGTATCCCTCTATGCTGTCTTATGGTCCGAAAAGTTTCTCATTCCTCTGAATCCGTTTTCCTTTATTCCTTTTAATCCCTCTCATCTGTTTGATCCCTTGCATCCGCTGCATCAACACAGAGGCTGTTCCACCATGTCTCGAAGCCCTGATCTCAGCAATAGCATTACGATGCATCCCCATCCATTTCATCTACATCCCAACAGACCAGAGTCACTTAGATCGGGAAATCATACCCCAATCCAACCCAATCCATCTACAAGACCAGGAACAAGCACCGCTTTCGAACCAGTCACTCCCGGCGCCGAAGAGAATGACCCTATCTCCCGACACCCAACGAATCCGGTGAGCGATCTCGAGGGCCAACGGCCTCCTAAGTACACACCCGAGAACGATCCATATCAGCTCTCTGCCGCATATAAGAACCCCAGCGAGCTCCGAGATATCGCGGCCAATACCTCACGGAAACGCGACGGCTGCGGCCCTGTCAAATTCAACCACGATGCACATAAAGCCAGAACGTTACAGAAGTTCTACGAGACGCAAAATGAAAACATCGAGAGGATGTTGAAGCCCGTGGCAGATCACCGAGCTGAAGCCAAGCAAGAAGCAGGAGACGACCATTTGAAGTTCCAAATCGCCGTGTATGGCTCCTTTGCTGCCAACATCGCGCTCGCTGGCCTCCAACTCTACGGCGCTATCTCCTCGGGGTCGCTGTCCTTGTTCACTACTACGGCAGACGCTATCTTCGATCCATTGTCCAACATCACCTTGATTGTCACGAATCGTGCTGTGAAGCGCGTGGATCCAAACCGCTTTCCTTCCGGCAAGGCACGTCTTGAGACTGTGGGCAACATAGTCTTCTGTTTCCTTATGACCGCCGTATCGCTCGTCTTGATTGCTTTCTCCGTGCGGGAACTCGTCGATGGAAGCAAAAACGGGACCACCAAATTCCATCTCCCTTCCGTCATCGCAGTTGCTGGAGCTTTCACCACCAAACTCGGTCTCTTCCTGTATTGTTGGGCCTTGAAGGACAAGTACTCTCAGATTAATATTCTGTGGCAAGATCACCGGAATGACCTCTTTATCAACGGTTTTGGTATCCTTACCTCTGTTGGTGGTTCGAAGCTCAAATGGTGGATTGATCCCATGGGTGCCATCCTCCTCTCCGTTTTGATATCCGTCATCTGGCTATCGACCGCATTCAGCGAATTCCTTCTCCTGGTCGGTGTTAATGCTTCAGTCGAGACCCAGCAGCTCATCACATACGTCTGTTTAACGCATTCTCCGGCTATTGAGGGAATCGACACAGTTCGCGTCTATCACTCTGGTCCAAGGCTCATTGCCGAGGTTGATGTGGTCATGAACGCTGAATCTACTCTGCGGTACACTCACGATGTAGCAGAGGAGTTACAGAGCAAGTTGGAGGACTTGCCGGATATTGAGAGGGCTTATGTTCACGTTGATTATGAGACTACGCATAAGCCTGAGCATGCATACAAGAAAGACATCTAAGCTTCGGATGGTTTCAGTGTTGGGGAAATGCTGGTGCGATTGATAGGATGGGAGGCTTGTTGAATAGATGCCTGGCCCTATGATCTAAGGAAGTACATATCAGCCTTGCAGCATACGGGACATTACATTGTTCTCTGTGGATGTTCTATACATATATATCGGAGCTTTATGAATAAATAATTCAACTCCATTCAGATACCCAATTTGTAGGATGACTTCCTGCCTTTGGGGATTAAAGCTCTCTTTTTCTGTGTTGAATGTTAATGCCATTTCGATTCTACTGTCGGAGTCTTGGTGATCTGTCGAACACCTTCCTAGCAGCAATGAGTCTGCAATTCTAACCTCTCTGTGTGCTTGCAGAAGTAGCGACGAGATGTTAACAGCGATTCTGCTTGAATGATACTGTTGCCAGTAATCAATGGCTCGGAATGGTAGAGGATATTCGGCAAAAAAAAGGATTGCATCGTAGCAGGTTTGCATACGAGGCGAGGACAAGCTCCTGGACTGATCTAAATGGCTCGATGTTTTTCTTTGAGTTCGTCAATCTCATCTATGGTCTGTTTGAAGACGGTAGACTTGGATGCAATCAGCGGCCCTACTGCAGTACTGGACGTTGGTCAAGATAACAAAACGCCATCCGAAGATACTCGCTCCTCACTTTCATATGCAGAATATGTTCCTATATACCTCTAGCTGCCCTATACATTTAATTCGTAGAAACATAAGCTCGTCAAATTCATCGTCATAAGTCATAAGCCATCGTCTCATGGAATTATCCTTTCCTCAATATGTTCCCAAGTGTATCTCCACCCTTCACACTGTCATTCGCTCTTCTTCGTATTCCAAGTACTCACCTTGCTCATCGTCCGCTTTCTCATAGTAGCCATGATTTCCTTCTCCATAGCCTCACTCCCCTTCTCCAGATCCATATCCTCCTTATCATACCTTGCCTCCCTCTTCTTCTCCCAGACATACCAAATCCCCACAATGATCGCCGTCACGGGAACTGTGACGGCCCAGTATATCCAGAACTGCCCGCTCACGGTCGGACCGCTGTTTTGGAAATTGAAGAACGTCATGCTGAATACCGACGCGAGATAGGCACCGGGGAAGAAGATAGCGCCTAGGAGAGATATGATTTTCATCGCTGCGGAATCACGCTTTGAGGCGTGAGCTAGTTTGCGTTGTTCGCCGGCCATTTGGAAGTTCAGCTTGGACTCTTTTTGGGCGATGATGTTGTATAGCTATCTCTATCATCAGTACTTGAATTGGAGTAGAGGGGTAGCGATATCCTACAGCACTCCGTTGAATCTCAAGCCTTTGCAACGTCGTATACGCATAACTCTCAATCCCCTGCAACTTGACCCTATAAAAGTCCATCCTCGCAAGCATGCTAGCCTGAAGCTTCATCATCGTCTCATCCTTCCGCTCCGTCGGTAGTTTCTCCTCGAACCCCGCCATCGCCTTCTCAATGCTCCTCAGAATCTCCAGATAAGCCTTTGGTCTCTTCCACAGTACCTGCGAATGGCATTCCACAAGATCCCTATTTACAGCATCTAGATCTACCACGCCTTCTTTATTCACATACCCCTCTTTCTCTTCGATTTCGGACCGCATGGAAACAGCGTGTTCGAGCCGCCTCAGCCAATCCCTTGCATCTCGCTGCTTGATGTCCGTTTTGAAAGACACATCATGCGAGAAAATGATGATTGGAAGCAACATCGGATGACCAATCTGCAACACGCAAGCCTTGAGATGCTTGATCGCCTCGATCAAATCCGAGCTCGGTGTTCCCTTGGCAAAACCCGTGGTGATCCCCCGCTTTACGTCGTGCGAAAGCATCAATTCCCACCCGCGTGTATAGCCTTTCTTCCGGACATCGGACTTTCGATAGACAATTTGCAGGTGCGGGTTCGTATAGTCTTGGTCCCAGGCACACCAGAAGAAGGGGCCGACGCAGCTGGTGGACTCGATGGCGCGGTAGGGTAGGTTGAGCGTCTCTACCATTTGTCTGTAGACTTCAGGGCGGAGGGATATTACATGGGGGGTGAAGGTTTCGGGGTGTTTTGCGTTTTGTTGGAGGCTTGGAGGATTTAGTCACAATCGAGGGGCAAAGGGACATACGGACACTAATCGTAAGGAGGCTTTCTGCTCAACTCCTGGTGGTAGTTTTCGAGGTGTGAAAACGCCCTGGGCTCACCGTCAGTCTATCTCGAGATATAGAGAAGTCGGGGCAGATCGCATACCCGTCGATGGAGGAAATTGTTGAACTCATCTGCAGTCAACGGATGTTCATCTGATGTGTTCAAACTCGGATCCTATGCACTTCATCAGCTCCCCTAAATTGCTCCGAAGCAATTGTACTCACTGAGTAGGAGAAGATCTCCAGGTATGTCGTAGCTTCCACGACATGTTTGCAGCGGTCCACATTCGCCTTAAACAGATAATTGTCCATTTTGAACGTCGCAATTCATCTTCCCCTCTCCTGAAACACTATCTCGTGAATGAGAACCTGCAGCGATTGAGCAAAGTGCGAAACGAGAACACAAGATGCAAAGCAAAAAAAAGATGGAGCTGAAGTAAGTAATCAATCCTACGCACAGAAACCACTGTACTACTCGGCGAGTCTGTGCAGCTCCAGGCCCGTTTGCCCACCCCACCATCGCTTCGCTTGCTTATTCGCTGGCGATGAACAGAAGGGTTTGGCGGCTTGTCACCGTTTGCTTCCCCGCCGGCGGGACCGGGATGGGCAGAGGAACAAATGGGAGGTTGGGGTTTGGCAGGGAAGTGATTGGAGCCCAGTACGAGACTTCTCTCTTGAACCGAGACTTTGAGTGAACGATGAAGGTTGAAATTGCAAAACGAAGACTGAGAGAAAGAGGGAGAGATATGTATACACACACACATATATTCACAGAGCATTTGAACGGGCAAGATCTGTAAGCCAAGCAGCATGGTAGATGCCACCAGGAATTGAGCGATTAGAACCCTCTTGCTCATCAGCTCCCTCATCTCTATCCGAACCCATGTCAACTAATGCTAGTTCCAACAATTGCAACCTCGTATGATCCTGACCAAAGCTGGCTAGGTTCTTGGCAAGTTCGAAATTTCTATCGAGATCTTCGTGATCTTTAGTATCAGACCTCCAGCTTTAGGTTAAACTGTATTGGGTTCTCTTCGGGAACTGCTTTAAGTCTCTCTAGCGCCGACGTTCAAAATTAGCATAATATTTACAGTAAGTGTTACACAAGATTTTGACGTCGTCGGGGATTTGTAGTGATAAAGCACTAGATCCATTGAACAAACTAGAGCCATGAATAGCACCCGAGATTTGGTGCTCGTAACAATGTTGCTTGATCTGCCATATTGTGCAATTTCTCTGCAATTTAGTCCGGGGTCAGCATAGCGCTTTTTCCTGCGAGACTTCCGCGGGAATGCGGTATGACTCGAAGTGCATCGGAAATGGCAACATGATTGTGTGAGCTGCTGGGGATCGTAAGGTGTGGTGGGTAGACGTCGGTACCCCTTAGTTGTTTTTACGGTGTGCGGAAGTTGTTATCATGATTTCCGAGCTTTGCGGCGAGGCCGTTGTCCACAGCTTGTATAACACAAGTAGGACAAACAAGACATATTTGATGGAGAGAAGCGGTACCTTGCTATCGGGGAGCCGGTCGCGGCTAGAGGATGTTTCTCTCAGAAAAGTTTGAGCTTGTGGAGTGGAAGAGGAAAACATGTTGGATTGGGAGGCGGCCTAGTCTTTTACATTCCACTAAAGCGTTTCAGAGTACATAACACATTCACTTGAAAACTTCTTGGAGATGGAAAGACAAGAGACCCATGATTCAAGGCGACCACACTTTTCAGTTCATTACTGAGCCACTGAGTTCACTCCCCCAAACTCCTTTTGTGCGCCAGAACCAGCACCATTGCTATGCAGAACCTCCTTTCCATTCCCATCAAATCTACTGTAACAGTTCTTCACAGGTCCAATCCTCATAGCTAATCCGTGTCAGCAATTCTGAGCTTTGGAGAGGTCTCAAGAGACTCACTATCCATCAGGCATATATCTCCGCACGATGAGTGGTATCTTCTTTTCTCTCAACTCCTTGATCGCAATCTGTAGCGGATCTGTCTCTCCCTCTAAATCAACAAGTACTGGCGCGTTCATACTATCATGCATGTCAGAACTTGCTTCCCATGAAGTCATCCAACTCCAGCCAACCCACCTGATCTGCAAAGCTCTTGTGCCTAAAATCCTGGCCCTCTCATACTTGGTCATGTATGGCGTGGTCTGTCTCTTATCGTTCGGGATCTTCTTGTCTTTGGGCGCCTTGTCTCTGCCAGCTCGATTTGCGACAGCAGAGGGATCTCCAGACTCAACTACGCCGCTTTCGCCAGTGGTGAGGAGTTGATCCGGATTCTGGCCGACTGCAGTATCATCGACGATATCGCGTTGGAAATCATCAGGGTCCTCATTTTCTGGATCATAAACGGGCTCCTCCTCATCGAAGCCTGCCTCGTAGCTGGGAGAGATTTAGTTTCTTCAAACGCGTGCTATCGCATCGTGACTTACTCATCACCACCACCCTCATCATATCCACCATCTGACATAATTGCAATCAATCAGTGAGTAGAGAGTCGTCAAGTGCTCGTGAAGTGGTGGAGAGAGTGAGGGTGAACCTGGCTGAAGCTTTATTGTAGGTCGTCCGCCCAAAGAAATTCTTTAGCTTGGAATCGCGATGCCCCACCCGAAGTTTAAGCTTTTACACTAGTTTGCAAGTGGTTAGTTCTGCCAAGAGTTCAAAGCCACTCCGCCAAAAGTCTCGAAAACAATCCAAATATTTTCGACGAGTTCATGCCGTGTCGACAACTTGACATCCTCGTCGCAATGGCAACAATCACGAGGAAGCGGAAAGCTTCAGGGCAGACTGAAGCGTCTAGCAAGAAACCAAAATTCGAAAACCTCGTTCCTGGTAAGCAGTGCCTTTCTAGCTTTCGCCTTCAGCCAGCTGATCTTGCAGCAGAAGACTACCAGTTCAGCGAGGATGAAAGCGAGGATGAATATCACGAAGACAACGACGAATTTGAGAAATCTGAGGACGGCTTGAAGACGGCAGATACCCCCAATACCCCCTTCTCTCCACGAAAGAACTTTCCGTCGAATTTGAAGACAATCAAATGCACTTTTGAAAATTGCACGAAGAGTTTCAACCGGCCCTCACGGCTGGCAAATCATCTTAAAGCCCACAGCAACGAGCGAACGTATATTTGCACATACGAAGGCTGCGAGAAGTCCTACTTCGAGCAGAAACATTTGGCCCAACATATCAAAGGTTCACATACCCATGAGCGGTCATACAAGTGCAATTGGGAAGCGTGTACAAAGAGCTTCTTGACGGCCACACGGCTACGAAGACATATAGAAACGCACGAAGGCCGCAGCCGATTCAAGTGTACTGCCTACCCTCCTTGCAAACAAGAGTTCCGTAAACACCAAACACTCCTACGACACATTCGTTCCGATCACCTCCAGCTATCTCCCTATGCATGTACATACATAGATCCGACCACCTTTGAGGTCTGCGATGCTGGATTTGATGGTGCAGTTGGTCTCCGCAAACACGAAGATCGAGTCCATAGTATCCCTCGATTCTTCTGCCCAAACTGCACACTGCCAGGCATCAATCTAGACGGGAGCGCCATTCACCTTGGCTTCACGACCGATACCACGCTCCAAAATCATATCAAGAAAGAACATGCCAACTGCCCGTTCTGTGATAGGAAATGCTCTAGCCAGCGAGAATTACAAAAACATGTTGAAAGCCAGCATTCTGGAAAATCCCTTGCTGTTCGCAAGAATATCGCTTGCACGTATGAAGGGTGTGACAAAACATTCACGAAGAAATACAATCGTGACGTTCATGTTCGTACTCAACACGAAGGCTCGCGGTTCATCTGTGGAACCTTTCCTGTGACCAACATCCCTGAATTCGCGGCCTTTGACGACGGCGATGCTTGTGGAAAAGACTTTGTGTCGAAAGCCAATCTCGAAGATCATATCCGCACTGCCCACCTAAATCTACCAAGTCGCATCAACGCCAACAGAAAGAAATCCGCACCCAATTCTGACGACGAAGACGAGATATCTGATTACGACTCCGGTGGGGAGTCAAAACTCAAACCCAGAAAAGACAAGGGTAAGAAAGCCAAGTCTTCTGCGATGGACGATCTTTTGGGTCTTTCATATGCCAATGATCCTCGCCGCAACATTGCCTGCCTCGTTTCGACTTGTCCCCATCTTTTCATCCGGGAGTACGATCTCCAGCAGCATATGCGCACTAAGCATCGTCTCAAAACCCCAGAGATCGAGGAATTGGGTCACGGGGATGAGACCAAACCGGATTTCCGGTCCGCACCTGGAGACCTCAGAAACAATGAGTCTCATGCAGAAGGAGGTGGTGGAGAGGACATTGACTGGGATATTCAAGCTCAGAATATGATTGAAGCTCCCTTCTGGCTAGGAGGAGGCCATGAGGAGACACCGATAGACCAGTGGACTCGGGATGAGCTTGAGATGAGACAACTCATCGGAGAAGAGTCTTTCAATGGTCCATTCGACGCCTTTGACTTTAATACATTGCTGTAGTGGAGATCATGCATCTGTACCTGCAACGATGGCTTATTCATGAACATCTCTGAACAATTTGTTCAAGAGAGAAAAACTAGATGTATGTATGAGATATGATATGATACCCTGGAGTATGTGTACGAGAGATGGGAATGAGCGCAAGTGCTGCATTGCTCTGCCTATGTCTCTACGCCAAAAATAAAAGAATGATTGACAAAACCTCCTTACATGAATTGAAAGCTTGCTTTGAACATTGATGCAGGCATTGCGATCTACATCCTCGCCAACATATATCTAGAAAGTCTAGATAATCATTTCGACTACGTCTTCCTACCATGAGCCCTGTTCTATGATCTCTCTGCACAATAAATGCAACGATTACTTTCTGCAATACTGCTCGGGCTGGCTACGCTACTGGTATTTACAAGGGCTTTAGTAAATGGCTTCGAGGGCAGTGGGGATGATTGAGATAGATGGCAGGGCTAGAATTTAGTACGTGTAGGTGTGTTTACTTCTGGCTTTGCCGAGGGCTTTAAAGATCCTTGTGGATCTTGTAAATCGTTGAGCAAGATTGTTACTGTATACCCATTTTCCATGTCTTTTCTAAAGCGGACGTAATAAAGTGTTGATGGTTCTGTCGTGTCGATTGTCTGTTTGGTGGTCCATCCACCAACATCCCCCCTCAAGCTTAAGATACTGAAAACCCCCAATCCTAATCAATATCTTTTCCCCCCCGCTTCTATCAACCGTCAACCCTCCTTCTATCTCACCGTAACTTGTGGGCAGATCGGAGATCGAATTGACTTCTCTGCACTCCCAGCACGCTGATCTGACATATCATCTGTTATTTCTAATACCGGCAAGTTAGACTTCGTTGATCCTGATCACTTTTACACATGTAAGATATAGATGAGCTAGATAACGAAATACATCTAGACATCCATACTGCTTCTTCTGTCGAAAAGCATGCCTATTTATATGTGTACGACGGAAGCATTTTAAGAGGGCTTTGCTTTTTATATACAACTATCGAATCACCCCTGTCATCGAATCAATAGTACATCACCTCACCCATGATTCGACGACTGCGTCATAAGAACCTTGGCTATTGTGAAGTAAATCACAGCCTGGCTGCTTAAAGCTAGAACGAAGATTTTCAGCATTGTCCATCAGCTGCTAGGCATCTTTATCAATTCGTGCTCTCCCTCTTCTTATACCTGTCCAGATATTGATGGATGATTATCAAATATGAATATAGAGCGATATTGGGTTAGTTTTTTACGGTGGTGAGAGGGAGGCGAGAATGAAGGTATTTATAGTACGAGTCGCTGTCTCTCCTTAAAGGCCGCGATTTGGCTCGAATGTTCGAAGCATGAAAAAAGATTAAATTGTGCTTATGTCTCTTCCGGAGTCATGAAAAGGTTAAGCAGTTTGAAATGTCACAAATTAGATTTACACACTGATAAAGGCATTGCCTTGGTTCTTCAGCCTACTTCGGCATTGACAGAACGCGGATAAAGGAGGTTAGAGTCTTGTTGCTTGAATGCTTTTTCATGTTTTTACACTTTATATTTCCATCAAGCTCCTTACTTGAAAGCAACGCAGTTACTTGATATTGAGGAAACCTATAAGAATGGAACAGAGCAGCACTCATCTCTGCAGCCTAATACGGCGACTTATATCTACTCGGAGCTTCCCCTCCAATGCGAGCACCGTACGAACATTGCAGAGTGAAAACAGGACGCTTTGCACGGCGAGACGAGATTGCAGCATCTCCTCAAAAGTTTGTCAACGAAACCCTGCCACGGAAGAGATGATATCTCCATATCTCTCATTCCAAAAATCCAGGTGGCGAATATCCACGCTTCATGAAAGTTGGGGGCGCAACATAGCCCCGCTTACAAAGGGATCTTCTCCACGTTTTAGTAGGATAGGATCAGATTTTAGACGAGAATATAGACTGTGAAAGGGATTCGGGAAGCAGCTGGAGAGCCTTTGAAACCCCCACAAGTTCCAGTAATGTTGTAGACACAAACAGTAGGAATATGTTGCGGGCCATGAGTTAGGCGAGGGACATAGCCTCTTCACTTGAGAGAAACGTTGACGCTAAATGCAGAGAACAGCAGAAGATCATTCGAGGTGGATGACTATCTGGGAAGGAGAGGTTATATAAATATTTGAATTCGGGGCCTAGGGGTGGCATTGTGCTCTAGATCCTCCTGCAGGATCCCACAGTGTCTCTTGATGGAAGCCACAACTTTGAGATCAAAGATATTCAATCTTAGAGGGTGCTAGTACCTATTTGAATGTTGATTACCAAGAGCATCTGCAATCCTCCTACGGGCTTGGTCTGCATGGCACCAAACACGTGACATCACAGACACTCAAGAATTATATTGATCCCATGACTGGGTGATTCTTGCTTGTACAATAAGGACAACAACGACTTGTACGACACAATTCAATCACGATACTGGCATTGTGCTACGTCCTAATATCTGGAGCGTCCTCCGAGTGCTGATCCTCGAACGAGGTTTCAGTAGTTGGGTGGAGCAAGTCAAAGCAGGAGCTCGGAAGTCTCGAGCCTTATTTATTCTCTGGGTAGGTTGGGTTAGTCTGGCTCCCTGTCGCCCTGATTAATCCACTTCGGTACATGTTGCTGCTGTGATCCCTGTGCCGACGCCAGGACGCCTTGCAGGTAGGTTGTGAAGAAGAAGATGGTCCACATGCGACTGCAAGACACGCGAAGACTGGAGAACACCAAAATCCAGGTATGAATATGGATGATGGATGATGGATGATCATGATCACGATGAGAATGCACGCCTATGTCCACCTCCGTGACAGGATGATGAGTTCAGAATCAGATTCTGGGATGAGGGATTCTGGGATTTGTTTGAGGTGGGCGATATTCGTAGCTCTCTGCGTTGCAGCGGCGGGCGATCGACAAGCCCACACTGCGCTGAGCAGGGGCAAATGGCGCATTGAGCGTTGCAAGGGTCATGGGATGGATGAAGCCGACGTCCTCGATTTCGAGAGAAGGGCAGGAGGCCAAAGGGAGGGGGGGGCAGGAGGGCAGGAGGGCACGGCACTCGATGATCTATCTACTTACCACTGTAGTCCCTGCGACGAAGCAAACCCTCGAAATGGCAGTATGGAATCGTCCAAGGGACATTGCATTGCATACTTGTACATGATGTGGAGGATGTATTCCTAAAGATAAGGACAGGGAAGTCATTACTTCATGTACAAGTATGCAGTGCAATTGGGAATTGAGAATTGGGAGTTAGGAAAATGGAAGTTGGAAGTTGGAAGTTGGAATTAGGAATTTGGAATTTGGAATTTGAATGTTGGGGCTAACTATCTGGCAATAACACGGGGACTCGAAGAACTTCTCTTGAAACTGCGAAACGTCGAAGGTATCGCTGGGGCTCATCTCATGGGTACACGAACGTCGTGGCAGACCGACCCCCTGGCCACCTGTACAGTGCATCCAGACAAGAATGATTTTCGCCCGCCTCATCCATCAAGGAGGGCGGGCAGGTGAGGGCGGGCAGGCAGGCAGGGAGGCGAATCAAACGTGATGCGATCTCCAGATCTACCTACCACGTCTGTTTATCTCATTAGGCTGTCAGTTGTCAGGATGGGCAGGTAGGAAAAGAAGGGAGCTCTCGAGTTATAGGGAATCAGGATGGGGATGAGGAACGGGCACCGATGGGCACCCACAGAGACACACAGAGACACCGACGCACAGAGACACAGACACAGAGATTATACAGGCCAGCCCAATAGCAACGGGTGGATTGGATGTCATTATGACTGTACAATGAGTGCTTGGGCCGTCTGAAGCATTCACCACTCACCATCCATCTTTCACCTTTCACCTCTCACCATCCAACCATCCAACACCCACGACTCTCCACTCACCACTCATCACTCACCACTACCACTCACCACTCACCACTCACCACTCACCACCCACCGTCCAACGTCCACTTCTCCTCGCGTTGCTCGCCTCTGCTACTGATATTATTCGGGGTGACGAATACTCCCTCTTATGGCATCCTTTGGGCATATGCTACCTCTTTCGGTGATCTGACACACGATCAGCTGAAAAAAGCTTCAGCAGGAAAAGTCTTCAGCTTCCTTGAGTTTGCCGCCGGACAGTGGAAATGTACGGGTATACTCAATCTCGATGAATGAACGACCCTCTACATTTAAAATTTGCGGATAATGTAACTCCAAATGTTGGAAGGATAGAGAAGCATGCCGGAATACTGTAGTAGAGTAATGATCCCGAAAGTTGCAATGACTGTATTTTCGTCTTCGCACAGCCTCTCGCCATCAAATCCAGCGTCTCAATTTCCCCCAGGCAATAAATCGAGACGGCGCTAAGCCATATAAGGCATGGTATCAGCAAGGCGAGGCGCTTGACCGTCCAGAGTAGCCAGACTCACTACCAGGTCGCAGGTTGCTTCCATTTCGAATGATTCGAATTTGTCCTTCCTACAAATCCCCCCTCGATAATCTTGACTGCATTTACGACGACGATATTCACGGTAATAGCGGCATACGATATCGTGGGTTTGGACTCTACAAAGAATTTATGAGGTCTTCGTCTGACAATCCCCTCTGCCTCCTCCATTTCCACTACCGTCCCACTCGCCTCGATCTCGCGACAGTCCCGAGACTCCTAAACATTCGACCAGGTTCCGCTTGGACGTAAGTCAAGTTCGAGCGATCGTACAGTTGTCTCTCCGCCAGCCTAAGGCATCTTGTATCACGCTACCTACCACCTTTCTCCTCACTCCCATACCCCGTCGTTGCACTCTAGCAATATCTTGCCTCTCGACATCGAATGTGGTGCTTTTCCAGGGTCCCGGCAGTCGATCCTCGATAGCTTTTCCGCCTTCTTCACGATACAGCCTCATCCGCCCAGAGAACCAGATCTCTCCCAATCGCCGAGACCGACTCAAACATTGGCCGGCGTCGCAAACGAGTGCAATATTTCAGCAACAGGTTCTCGCGCAACACAAAGTCTAGCCCTATGTGGACGTAACAGAGGAACCATAGGCACGTTGCATGCCATTGTACGGCTCGCCGCCTATTGTCAAGACCTGTATCCCGTTCCCATACTCTCTGTTCGGAACCTGCGATCGTCTTCGATTCCACTGCCTCTACGGATTGATCACCAAGGCTCGGTATCCGCGAAATAACACGACTTCGAACATTGGACACGATCGGGTCGCTGTCTTGTACCAACTCCCGACTCGGAATTCCTCTTGTAGGCGCGTGGCGCTGCCACACCTAACCCCATAATGGCAGCCAATTTTCAGCACATGGGTGGTGTGGGCCAGATGATGCCACAGCAGCAACAACAACGGCAGCAACAGCCTCAACGCCCCCCTCAAGGAAATCCGTCGTCGAATATTCAGCAGTTGATATACCAAACTCTCAGCCAGCAAACGGGACCCCTCACCGGCTGGCAAGCAAATGTCTTGATCCAGGAGCGTATGAGTCTGGTATTCAACATGTGAGCTTCCTCTGCCTGCATTTATTGCTTGGCTATCAATCTATGGGTGATCATAGCTAACGTCCATGTCTTCTTAGCATTGGCAATCTACGTCTTGCGAGCCAGCATCAACCAAATCCTCCGACCTTGAACAAGATGATCGAGATTGGAATCAAGTTCGAGAAGGATATCTTTGAGAAATCACCAGACAAGGTAAGTAAGGTGGTACGGTTCCGAATCACATAGCTAATACGCTCCAGGCAACCTACAAACAAGAAGTTCAGATGAAATTGGATCAATTATTAGCAAGACGTGCTGAGAATCAACAAAACCTCCAACAGTCTATTAATATGCAGGCGCAACAGCAAGCTCAAGCCCAGGCGGCTCAGAATCAACAGATGATGATGAATCAGAACGGGATGCAAGGCCAAGTTCCAAGGAGTATGCCCCAGCAATCCGTACAACAAGGCTTCCATCACCTTCAACATCAGATGCAACCGTCTACACTGCCTGGGCAGCAACCCCAACCTTCCCAAATGGCTCTTGGGATGCAGAACGACGGGAGGCCGCCAAATATGACTCCAAATCAACAACAGCAATTCCTAGCCATGCAACAATCTCAGCAGCGCCAGCAACCTCAAAACGTCCCTGGCAGACCACAAAATGGACAGGGAGGAATGACTCAGCAAGATATGAGCTTGGTTGTGGATTTGGCGACCAAGATGATGGCAGGTGCTAGTGAGCAGGAGAAGGCCAGCCTCCGAGCCAATCTTCAAGCAAAAATGGATCAACAAACTTTCCTGAGATATCAACAGCAAGGCATGGATCCGGTCTTTCTGTATTTTAGGAACCAAGCAATGCAGAAGCTTCGAAGTGAGAAGCAACGCAGCATGGCCCAGGCGCAATCACAGCTTGGAATGTCTCAGCAACAGGCATCCCAGAATATTCCCACAACTGCGCCACCGATGCAGCAGCAAAGATCTATGAACCCAAGTCCACTTAATGGGCAGACACAACCGCCTACATCAATGGGAGGCGACTTGGGATCATTTATGGGCAACGTGGGGAATCTCATCGACCAGCAACAGCAGGGAGTCATGGCCCAAGAAGCAGGACAGATGGTGGTACCAGTTAGTGGTGCTCAGCGAAACTCTACCCCTCAGCCTGGTGCTATGCCTGGGCAACAAGGACCGGGATCAAATCCGAATGGAAGGGCCCAACAACAACAGCAGCAGCAGCAGTTGTTCATTGCACAACAAGCCCAACAACAACAACAGGCTCAGGCCCAGAGGATGCAATTCGCAGCACAACAGCAATCGCAAGCTGCAGCTCGCGCTAACGCACAACAAAAGGCCCAACAGATGGGACTTCAAGGGCAACCTGGTGGAATGGGGAATGGACCGATGCCACCGCAACAGAGTCCTGCTATGGGAACTCTGAACACACCTTTACGGACGCCTACCCATCAAATGGCTCAAACCGATATACCTCAATTAAACCCCAATGCCCAATTTGGACAGCCAATCGATCCACGATCCAATCAGCGACAGCCGGGACCTGGTAATGCAGCATTCGCCGCTATGTACAATGCTATACCTCAAGAACAACAGCAGCGCCTGCAAGCCTTACCACCGGACAAGCTGAATGAAGTCGTTGCAAAATGGCACCAGCAGCGTATGAATGCTGGTAACGGTCAGGCCGGCCGGCCACCAATGCCTATGCAAGACAACTCTCAAATGCGTGCCCAAGTGTCACACCCCGGGCAGTTCAACCCACAGAATCCCGCAAACCAGTTCGCCATGGCCAATCCTGGACAGCGACAACCCCAAGCCGGTATGACCCCACAACAAATGGTACTTCAAGAGCAAATGGCTCGTCTGCAGCAAGGGAACCCCCTTCAGCAGCGTACAGGTCCGGGTGGTGGGTTACCAAATGAGCAACGCCTTATGATGCAAATGGATACTGTTGACTTTCCTCCGTTGGTCTATACTCATGCGCAAATGCCTCGGGGCATACCTCCGGATATCAAGAAGTGGGGTCCTTTGAAGCAATGGGCTCAGAACAACCCCAATATCTCCCCGGATACTCTCGAATATATCAAGAACTTTCAGAGAATGCACTATCAACAGATGGTACGGCAAAAGGCTGGCACCCAACCTGGGGGCCAACCTGGAATGCAACCTGGCGGCCAGCCGGGACAAGGTGGCATGCCGATAGTTCCACCTGGTATGCCCGCACCAGTGGCTAATATGAGTAATGGTCAGATCCCGATGTCAGTTGGGAATGGGATGGCTCCTGGACAATTTCGTCAACCAACACAGCAGGAAATCCAACAAGCTCGAGCCCACTCCAGTGGGAAGATGCTCCAGGCGACTGATGAACAGATCCGAAATTTCCTTTTTAAACAATACAACCAAATAACTCCTCAGCAACAACAGGTCCAGCAAAGGCAAGCCCATCTAATGCAGCTCCAGATGGCAAACCATGGGCAACAGCCTCGTCCAGGGCCACCTCAAGGGCAGGCCCCACCAATGCTGGCGGCTCCAGTTCAGCAGCCAAAGCAATCTCAGCCCGAACTTGCTGCACCGAACACCGCCACTGTCAACAACAATCGTACGGCTCGTCCTGCCACGAATGGGCGAGCAGCTCCCCATAACTCCTCACCCGCTCAAGCGCCCAAAAACAATCTTAAGCGAGCCAGTAGTGATGATGTCGTCGAGGTCCCAAATCCAAACCTTCAGCAGCCAAATCGATCCATACCTCAACCTCCCCAAGGTCAACAAGCAATGCTTCAGCAGCCTCGACAACTGACTCCTCAGCAGCTCGCAAACATGGATCCGGACGCAAAGAAAGCATATGAGCAAAGTGTTCAGATGTGGAAGGCGCAACGACTCTCGCAAGCAAATTCTGAGGATATGAAAAAGCTCAAGAGCTTCTCTGTCGAAGAGGCTCATCGAGCGCGGGAGCCTCTGCCCGATATTCCGATGGATCCTCAGACCAAGGAAACTATGGTAAATCTTTTACGGCAAATTCACACACCACTCAGCAATGTGGCCAAAGCTGTTCCCAAGTGGTTCGCAGTTACCCATGACGAAAATCGCGCCAGAATATTCTTTAGGACCGTAAGTATCTCTCTTGTACTTCCCTCGACACGAAGTTACTAATTTTATCCAGCGACATCGCCTTGGGAAGCAATTTAAGGATCCTGAGATGACGCAACCTAAAGACGTATTTTCTATCAGACCAGCTGAAGTAGAGCAGGCACGAGTTATGTTAGGTAGTATGGTCAAAGATCTGAGCGATCGATTTCCAGCGATGAAGAAAGACCCTTCTGCGCAAGGTCATCCAGCGCCTCCAGCGCCTCCAGTTCAACCAAATGTCCCTGCAGTGCTGCCCTCGGTGGCATCTGGAGTACCTTTAAACGCGCATAACTTGCAGCAACAACAGCAGCAGTTGAATAAAATGCATCAGCGATCAGGTAGCCGCAGCTCTCATACCCCAGCTGCCCCTACATCGTCACAGCCACCTTTCCCATTTGGTGTTGGGGCCACATCACCTCATGGAACGCCATCTTATAATCCGAAAATGCCCCCGGCGGTAACTCAAGAGAACCTGCACATTCCTGCCAGGAAGAAGCAGAAGCAGAATAACGGACAGAACACGCCGGGCTCAAATGCCTCCCCACAAGTCAGCAAAATTTCCTCGCCGGAGGCAAAGAGACAATCAACATCGGAGGCAAAGCCACAGGCAAAACCAATACTCTGCTGTTCGGAACCTGATTGCGATCGTCACAATGTTGGATTTGACAGCGAAGAAGCTCTGAGACTCCATACGCAAGAAGAGCATATCCAACCTCTCGAAAACCCGGTCAAATATGCCCAGGATAACCTTGCGTCGTTGCTAGGTTTGGATTCTCAAGGAAAGCCAAAGGCTGCAGCACAAGAGGTCGGAGTGAAGATGGGATCTATTGGATCGAAGCAAGACCATACGCCGAATATGAAGGGCGAGAGCACTCTAGGAGGAGGAGCGACCCCTATCAATCGGCAGACATCAATGAATCGCCAACCTAGCGGAGCCGGGGTTAAGCAAAGCGCTACATCGAATCCTAAAGGGCAGACCGTCTCTGCAAAGGAGGCACTGGGGAAATTGCAAGCCGGCCAGCCAGATCCTACCAAGCAAGTAAATCAACAAGCACAAGAAGCAGCTGCTACTGATCCATGGGCCGATCAAACTGTCGATCCTCATGATCTTCTCTTCCAGAGCTTCCAAGGATTCGAGAGTGGAGCTGGAGGCGCTATCTCAGATATGAATGTTTACCGATCGATAACTCCCAACGATACGCCAGAGTCGAGCAAGGATGGAGTGTCGGAGCCGAACAGTGATATTTCAGATGGCGTTGGTCTTGATATCAACCTCGATATCTTCGACGAGAATTGGCAACCATTTGGACCAAGCGATACGGACTTATTGAACATGAGCAGTTTCGATGTCAATGGCGAGGAAGATTTACTGATGTTTGAGGATGACCAACCTGCCCCAAATTTCCAATCGTGGGATGATATCGAAATGCCCAATTTCGACAAACCATTTACCTTTGATACTTCGATGTACTCCATGAATGCTGATTGAGTTTGGGTTGGAGAGTTTTGCTAGAGTTTATTATATGCGATGGCGTTTCTTAGGGGGTGGAAAGTATGGTTGCCTGGGACAGGACAGGATAAGGCAGGATCGGTTCGGACAAGCAAGAGATATACCACTGGAAAAGCGCATTATGGAGTTCTGGACTTCCTGGGTGGGCATTTGGGTTTTCTTTTATCTGGCAAGGCGTTTACCCGAGGAGTTACCTTGCACGCGCCAGCGTGTTGTATGTGATATCATAGTTTCACATGATTATACTAGTTCAAGAAAGAATCAAATCCAAAGTTCTGAAATTTAGCTTCTTCGAAGTTTGACTCTTGAAGCTTGAATGCTCCTTAGGTGTCAGAGGTCAAGAAAAGAATTCCTGGCTTCGTCTCTCAAGGAGTCAAGTACTTAATAAGATAGAGCTTTCTTCAATATCATTAAAGAATCTAATGTTCAAGATGTCTTCAAAGACTGCGCCTGACTGACAAGGCACTTGGGTTCTGCCTTCATTACCAATTTTGCCAAGCCGCCTTACCGCTTCCGTCCATACGTAGCCTTGCATACAGCCTCGCGGCCTCAGGGTTTTGTCTCCACAATCGCCCGTTTAATGTCGCTCAATGTCAACGCGACTTATTAACATCAAGGACGCGACTGACCAAGACAACAACGAACTCTTCGTCCAAAGATTCGACTTTCCCAACTTTCCCAACGTACAGACTTGCTTGGTATCAGCCCTACAAAGCAATACAACCCAATTTGCAGGATCGACTGCCATCTGCACGCAACTTGAGTAAGGTACCTACCTCAAAGTCAATCCTGAATTGGAAAGCAACATCATACTGACAGTGGATTGAAGGATCTATAGTGCGCGTACTTTCCTCTTCACCTTTCTTGAACGTACCTTCCGGTTTCCCACTCAACGCCTTCAACAAATTACTTCGTTATTCACAATGGCCTCCCACACATCTACACCCGCTCGACGTGGTATCCTTAGCCCGCTCAATGTTAATGCGTCCATCGGCTCGCCGTCCGTTGAAAGCAAGACAAGCCGTGCTGGGGAGTCGCAAGAGTTGGGAAAAGCATTACTACCATTATGTATTAAAAAAAGTGCGATGCTCAAAGCGGTTCGTCAGGAGAATGGAGTGTTGGGTGCAAAACGAGGGCTTGGTGTGGGCGATGTTCATGAAGAGAGCGGGCGTCTATCTAAGAGATCGAAGAGAGGAGGCATTCTACATGATCCTGTTCAAGCGGTTAAGAACGTCTTCCGCGATGGGGCGGGTGTTGAAGACGGTGGATTGTTTGATGGACGAGTATCCGCATCTCTGGGAGTAAGTATTGGGACTTTATATGTCTCCGGGGCTCAAGCTGATCTTCGATAGTTCCCTCCACGACCTGATGCGGCTGATCTATCGGAATCGTCATCTGCCCCGTCATCTCCAACCTCTTCCAACGGAACTAGTGAGGCTGCACTGAACGATAGTCAACTCACTGTGCCAGACGATTCGCAACCACAAACACGTGTTGTTCCAACCTTGACTGTTCCTCAACTTCGCCAGGTACATCCCCTTCTCCTCTCCATCAACATCACCACTAACAACCGGCAGAAAGCTGAAGCTATTAAACTTCGTCTTCGCCTTGCTGCTTACAAAGTCCGCACAAACCAAGTCCATGTCCCAATGTCCCGCCTTCAAATCAGAACTATTGGCGGGGAGCACATGTTCAGCTCACAAACATCTCAAGACTCCCTTCCTTTTACCCCAATGTCCGATATCCCCAATGTTCAGGTTCAGAACCCATCCGGTGAAAAGGCCCAACAGATCAACATGTCTTCCTCCCCACCCCCTAAACTCTGCAATGCTGCATCTATCCGACTGCCCAAGAAGAAGCTCCAATCTCCGGTCAAGGTTGGTGGAGGAGAGCCACGAGATGGTTTCGCTACACCTCTTCTACCTCGCCACCGTCAAGGTCTACTCAACCCTCCACAGCTGGGAAGTGCCATCTGGGATGAAATGAGTCCTTCAAAGGAGTTGACAAGCAGTATTTTGAAGAGAGGTACCGCTGATGCTTTGTTGAGTTTAAAGCATCAACGCTAAATCTCTTTCTGCACTGATCTTTCTCTTCGTTGGGATGAAGTGTTATGGTATAGTGTATGACAGAGTATTGTTTTTCTTCATTGTATAGAGTACATTCGACGGCATGGACGAGTGGGTGTCTGAGGGCTTGTTACATTTGGGAGGAGTTCTGAGTTCTGTTTGACTTCATGATTGAGGGTAGAAGTATTTCGCTTGGCGAAGGCCTTGATTGAGATTGGTCTGGCGTACGGTATCGAGCATGAGTACCACTGTGGTGTAAAATCACCATGATGTAGTTGTACGATCAATACGAAATTCATTCAGCATTCTTTCCCTTGACTTGATGACGAATGGGGTGTGCTAAAGTATTAAGAGATATTGGAATTTTCGAGCACTAAGATGACAAGTGGGATGGTTCCAAACGACAGACCCTCGATTTCAAGGATCGGCAACTCGCTCTTGGATTAAACTTAGAGACAAGTGAATCGAAATCGTGAGGCAACTACAGTCTGTCGACTACGAGCTTCATTTTGTATTTTCGTCCACACCGCTGCCAAGTCATCGATAACTTCTTCTCATATTTTCTTACTTTACCCCGTCTGCTAACAATTGCAAAAGGCTGGTTCGCTGGAAGAATATAGAGATTCTAGAGTGACGAAGTGAGGTCTTCAGATCACGCCTTCGGCGGCTAAAGTGAAGCAGCTGAACTTTCAAAGGACTTTCAGGAGTTTGGCAAGCTCATTTGATTGCGAATAACCTAATTCAAAGTTTCGCCTTAAAAGTCTTATTTGCCGTCTCCTCCTTAATCTGATCTCTCAAAACTCTCCTCAGGATCTTCCCTGCGGCTGACTTCGGAACCTCGTCGATGAACCGAACCCCGCCCCTCAAGCGTTTATGATTCGCGACCTTGCTCTCAACCCATTGGCATATCTCCTTCTCCAGTTTCTCATCCGCGACATCCTTCAACTTCTCAGCCTTGACCACAAACGCCAATGGAATCTCAGTTGCGTGGCTCTCATCGTAAACGCCAACTACGCACGCATCGGCAATCATATCGCTTCCGACCAACAAACCTTCCAGTTCCGCCGGGGCAACTTGGAAACCGTTGTACTTTATCAATTCCTTCAAGCGGTCAGTAATGTAGAAGTTTCCTTCCTGGTCTTGATATCCGATATCGCCGGTCTTGAAGTATCCATCGCTGGACATACAATTGGCTGTCGCAGATGGGTTCTTCCAGTAGCCTGCGAATACGTTAGGGCCTTTGACCCAGAATTCGCCTGTAGAGCCGGCGGGAAGATCTTCGCCAGCCTCTGAAACGAATTTGGCAGTTTGATTCGGAAGAAGTTGCCCGACAGACCCAGCAGCTTTTTGCCAGTCTTCAGTTCGCTGAAGAAAAGGTCAGCTCGCTCTTCTACAATGCGTCTAGAGAGAAAATGAATACCTGGACATGTGTTCCTGGACTCGTCTCACTTAATCCATAAGCTTGCTTAACGGGAATCTTGAGCCGGTTCCAAACCGAGTTCACAATGTCCTTGGTTAGTGGAGCTGCGGCGGACACGAACACTTTGATTGAGCTCAGATCGTAATTGTCCACTATGGGGGCTTTGCTAAGACCTAGCAGGATAGGAGGAACAACGTATGCGTAGGTAGCCTTGTTGTCCTGCACAGCTTGACACCATACATCCAAAGCGAATTTAGGTAGGACGATTGTTTTAATTCCGGCATAAAGGGGGTGGTGAACAAGGCATGAGAGTCCTATTAAGCGATTAGCATCGCTGAGGCTGAGGTTGGGTCAACAATAGACCTACCATAGGCGTGGTAGAAGGGCAGAACTGCCAAGATACTATCACCCTCACCATTGTTCCCACCATCCCAACGGAGCTCACTCTGTGTGACTTCTAGTTGGAGTAAATTTGCAACCAGGTTTCCCTGCGTCAAGCAGACGCCCTTGGGCAAACCTGTGGTTCCACTCGAGTACGGTATATAAGCCAAATCCGAGGGAAGCTGAATTCGACGTCTGACTTTAGGAATATCGCTCGCCTTCCGGATGAAATCCGTGAAGTGCTGTGCTTCAATACACTTCTCATCTCCCATGACCAATACCCGATCTCTAGGGATCCCGGCTATTTCTGCAGCTTCAAAGGCTGTTTTCAGAAGATCTGGCTGTGTGAGAATTGCTTTTGACTCCGAGTTCTTAAATTGAAAGGCAAGCTCAGATGCCGAATATGCTGGGTTCGCAGGCGAAACAACACCCGTGGCCCAAAGAGTCCCCCATATTAATGCTGGCATGTCGATACAATTCGGCGCAAATGTGGCCAGCACGTCTCCCTTCTTCCAGTTCCATTGCGTCTCCAGAGCATGGCCAAATGCAATCGATGTGTTCTTCACATCGAGATAGGTGTAATGTCGAGAGGTTTTGGGGTTGAGATAGATGACTGAGGGATAAGTTACCAGGCTGATACTGTAGCAGGGTTTAGTGATCGATAATTACTGTACCTTTGTCCTGTGGGAAAGGGGTATCCCGCTCAAACAGGAAACCCCAGATATCCACCTTGGGTATATCAATAGAGGGATATGGCGATTCGGAGACCATTGTGTCTGCGCTGGAGAAGTCCGCCTTTACGTAGAGAGTTTTACATGAAGATGGGGATCGAGGGGCTCAAGTAGGTAAGTTGAAGCTCGTGGCTTGTCCAGTTTCTTTGTTGTCCATTGAGAAACCGGGCTGATGTAAGCACTTGTAGTAGTACTTCAAATACGCGCTATTGCAATACCCGTTCAGGGAGATTCTGAAGCAATCCACTTTCCTTACGCGCGTATTTGAGTATGAGAAATCAAAAACTGGCGTTGAAGCTCGGCATACTACTTCAACTTAGCCTGTGAGATTTGCATTAACGCCACAGCAAGGGAGTCCATTGGCGATGTTTCAGACGACAAGCCAAAGCCCGTGTTTACCTATGCCTTGCTCTATTTACCATCGTATTGCCTGCTACCCGAATTTATTTCAGCTCGGGGTCCAACGCATTCATCTGTTCCTGTGAACGATCCCCTGAAGCGTGAGTTGGGGTGACAATAGGGCAAGTCAGTCACTGCTGTTCATTCCCACTTTCGCCTTGCACGTCCTCATTCGCTTGTCTTCAGACATGGGCAGCGAAACAATGTACAAAATCCAGACAGTCTGCGGAAAAGCTGTTTCTTAATGTTTAGAAGACATAGCCATCGTGATCCTCATCTACTATTTACATCGAATGGCTTAGCTGGCTCAGATTGCTGCTCCTCCTTGTCCTTGAGCCCATAGTCGTGGACAAATAAAGTTGAGATGAACAAGATGGCTGCGAGGATGGCATAAGAGACGAAGATTGCGTGCAAGCCTAGCATATATACTTTGGAGATCAATTGCTTGTCTTCATACGACAATTTTGAGTCTCTTAAGGCGAAGGCGGATGACGTCAGCTGCGAGATGAATTCGGAGCTGAAACGATCCCTCAATCCGTGCTGAAGGATATTATTCAAGATAACTCCAGATACTAATATCAGGTGATCAGTCTGGTGTTTTTACTCAAAAATCTGCGGACGCAACTCGATCGAGCTTAGGCAAAGGAATGAAAGCACCCACCAGTGATTCCCACGGCACTTCCAATATCACGAACGAAGTTTCGGAGCCCGGTAATTCCAGCTCGGTCAAGTTTCTGGGAGCCAGCAAGAAGACCGACAAGGACTGAAGCAAAGCTGAGTCAGTAAGAAGCAGAGGGAATTTCTGAGGCTGGCAATACCTGGCTGCAATGAGCATCCTACCCCGATTCCCTCGAAAATACCCACTACCAAAATCCTCCATATCGATGTATCTTGGCCATAAGTACATTTCATTCCCGCCCCTATTACCCAAAGAGCCGTGCCGATGCTGATGAGGGAAGCATAGCGACCTGAAATCGACATCACAATTCCGCTCAACCCCGACGTTGCGCCATGTGCGATGACCATTGGAAGGATGAGTGATCCTGCCATTGCTGGGCTGAAGCCTCTCACGACCTGCAAGTACAACGGAATATAGAAGAGGTTTCCCCAAAACACCCAACCTATGATGGTATTGATCGAAATGAGAATGTTAGTCGAACGGCCGTATTGAAAAAGACGAACTGACACAACTCATACTTGGTCAGCAGCTTTTCCCTCTACCTATCGTTATTGCTAACACACCAATGAATGGTTTCGCAACTTACTTGGCAAGATGGGCAAATTCACGATCCAGAACTCCAGAAAAATGAAGCTCATAAAGATCAAGACGCCGGAGGCGAACATTACGATGTTGATGGGCTGAATATACCCGCTTGCCAAACCTCCTCGGGACAACGGAATCTGCCATCATTCTTCGTTAGCCGCTCATTGGGAGATATTAATTACGCATGGGGAAGATGGGGAACATCAAAAACGCACCATGACTCACCAATATCAGGATAATTCCGGTCATGCTCATAAAGACCCCTAGCCAGTCAATCATCTTGATCTTTTCCCACACATTTTCTGGTGCAGAAGACTTGGGCAGTACAAGAGCAAGGTATGCCACCGCAATTGATGTTAGAGGGCAAATGAACCAGAAAGCCCATCTCCAAGAAGTGCTTTGGGTGAGAGCACCCCCTACAAGCGGCCCCAGCCCATTTCCCAAGGCCACTGCGATTCCCACGACGCCGAAGTAGTAGCCTCTTTGATCGAGGGTGGTGATATCCGAAATGGTGATTTGAACGAGCGCATTTATCGCTCCAGCTCCGAGGCCACTGAACGCACGAGTAGCAAACAGTTGTGCTGGAGTTTGAGAAAAGCCGGACAGCAGATTTCCCATCCCCATGATCACCAAAGCGCCAATGAGACAAGATTTGCGCCCGAATATGTCGGAAATGCGGCTGTTGATGAGCTGAATACTCGTGCTCGTGGTGAGGAAACTGGCGGCTACCCAGGAGATCGACGACCCGGTATTCAGCCCGGACGCTATCGCGGGCAATGAGGTTGAGATGGCAGTTTGGTCCAGGAATGAAGTAAATTGGACGAGTGCCAGTCCGGGGAAGACAATAAACAGTCTTTTACGGGGTAAAACATGAGACTGGTAGTCTTTCTGAGGCGGTAGCAATGGAGTTGTTTCGTCATCATCATTGAGGTTGGTTTGTTGTGCACTGCTCACAATCGCCATGCTGGGAGTGTGGCAAGTAGACGACCGATTTTCTTTTCCAAGACGGAGAAAGGGAAGAGTATCGAGATATCCATCGATAAACACGTCTCATGATCAGCGGATCAGCAGGAAGTCGTGCTCCAAGTCTGGACGTCGACGTATCATTTCCTTACGCCTTAGCTTTGTGCAACTGTCTCGCCTCCCCCCGCAGCTTGTATTGAAGCCCCCAAAGTTCTCGGGTGGTTTTATACGATGTGTGCAGCCAAAGCACTGCCAATTCTTAGGGTATTCAACGTGTCAAATAGTCGCACATTTTACCGAAAAGTATGAATTCCAGGGCCTTCCTTTCGGTTCATTCAGACGCAAGCGAGTACCGTATGCCCAAGGTACTTTTCTACTATTTCATGGCAATCTCAGAAATGAGTTAGATGGGAAACAACGGTCACAGCATCTTCACATTGGCAATGAGCTCAGAAACCTGACATATCGTGGCATTACGGAAGTTTCTACTCAAACTTCACAGTTCTTCCAAATCTTTCATGCGCTAGACTCCTTACGAGCCAACATTGTCTTCGTTGTTGAAGGGAGCCGCGTCCCATCGCACCCGTCGTAGGTGACGATTGGAATCCCTCACCTCGCTGCGAATACACAATTTAGCATCGACGAATGGAACTTGGAGCAGATACGCTAGCTATTTGGTTTCGTTCACTTACCTCCTTGCGTGTAGCCACCGCCTATTGTCCATCAAAAGAACCGACCCTTCAGGTAGGTGCTCGGGAGAGAGATGAAGTATCCCTGAGCGGACTTCGTGGCCATGAAGAATTCCTTTGAGTTCTTCCATAGCAGACCTGGCTCTCTTTGTCAAAGGAGTAATGATATCCTCTCGGAAGCGTAGTTGACCAATGGCCAACGATCTCGATTCAAATCCTGGCAGATTGAGTAGACTGCCGACGATATATCTCTCGCTACTGTTCTTGAAGAACTCCGGCGGTACGTCTATTCGAAACTCTGGCTTTGAGAGAGTATCCAGCGTTACAGGCGACAAATATTTCAAAAGCTTAGCGACGGAAAGGATCGAGAGAACGCCACCGTTGCATCGGTCAGGTTGCAAGACTTGCAGGGCAAAGTAGCGTGGTGGTGATGACTCGTAGCTGCAGTCTGTGTGCCAGGGGAAGCTCTCCATGGTCTCCGACCGAGCTTGGAACGAAGAATGCGGTGTTGAAGATGTTGAAGATGTTGACTCAGTGAGAGATGTATCCGCAAGTGTTGGTCGAACGTCCCAGAACCAGCCTCGGGACGCGCTGTGATCAATGGGAAGACCATGGCCATGCTTGGTGTGCAATTGATGAATCAATTGTTTGAGGTATTGACTCTTGACATCTGCAAAACCCAAATGAATCTTGACAACTCCATTAGCATCGAGTCTCTTGTGGATTGCTTCAACGTGGGAAGATTCTGTTGAGGAGCTCAGCGTAAAAGCTTCAATTTGAGGAAGAGAGCAAGCGTGCCGCACAAGTGGCTTGCCGCGGACTTTCGAGGATCAGTACTCTTCGTCCCCCATTTTCCCATGCACTTACTTAAAGCTCCGTTGCTGAATTGGAGTGCTTTCAAGCTGATTTTCCGTTCTCTACGTGTTCGTAATAGCATATTTGTGTCTGCTATCGCCCTCAAAGAGAAAAATTGTAAAATCCAAAAACGCATAAAGCCTGTCTTTGGGGAAAAAAGAAAGGGTCAACTATACCGTGAACTACATTGAGCTTGATGGCTCTTTGTGTCTCGCAAGGATGTATTTGCGACTTCTCCTGATATCTGACCGTGGGGTAACGTTGTAGTTACAGTAGACAAGCTGTCATCGCCCGGCATTTAGCTCAACATTTCAAAGCCACCCTAGGTTGACTCGTCGGAAGTGGGTTTCTAGACGTAAAACAGACCCGAACTTTCAACTTGAATTTTTGATATTATAACTTCCGATCATCGAGACTAGCAAGTGCGTGAACGACGTCGGGTGAACCTACAGGGATCGAAGCACGTCGATATTGAGAATGATAAAGTGATTGGACATTTAATCTAGTGACACAATGTGCTGATGCAATATTGAACCAACCGGATCGTTGCATCTCGAATGTTGTGCTTGATTTGCTGTGCTACTGTGTGTTGGGGTCTAGCTGACCTACAGTACAACGACTCTCTGCCGTGAAACTCCAAGCATCACATTATTGTAATACATTCAAATGTAGATATCGAGTGGGGGCAAGGTGTTCTGACCACCTCGTGAATGAGGCCATAGCCGCAGCGATGCGGTGGAGAGAACTGAACTTGATTCAAACTCGTACGCCCCTTCTGATTGAGAAGTTGTGAAGATACCGCGACGAGAATCTTTTTTAGAAATTTTTTTGTTGCATGGGGTCCAAGATCTTCCATTCGCGAACTGGAGTATATTTCTAGGACTTGTATTTCGTCCCGCAACAAGAGATTCGAGGGACATGACAAGCCTATGAAGAGAAGCAAAGGACTTGAATTTCAACTCATCTGATGCTTTCTACAACAATTTAAATCGTATTCTCAGGGCCTAATTTCTGAAGTTATCAAGAAATGATTCCAGCTCCATTTAAATTCAAAGAGTGTCTAATTAAAATCCCTCATGTGATCACACCTTCAGCAGCGCAGTCGCATTATCAATTTTACTTTTTATAATATCTCTCCACTTCTAAGATTAGATATGCTTGTCAGCCAATGTTTCAAATTATCCGAAAGTTTTAAGGAGTATTAGACCTACTATAGCATGAGTCCAGTTCTTTGATTCGAAGCTTTCGAGTAGGTGAGGCAGCGCGGCTGGATTTTGATACCAAGGAGATTCGCGGAAGAGAATATGCTCTGACTCGTGCTCACCATCTTGGTAACAAAATTGACGTTCAATGCTCATGTACTTCTTATTCACTTTACGAATCCTCCGATCTATATCTTCGTACCCCCAGCTTGAGCTCTCCTCCGATAATAATGCCGACAAAGAGGATGCGTACGAATCAAACAATTGGGACGCAGAATGGAACTCAACAATTGCCAGCTCGAGAGGGCTAAGATCAAAATCTGTTGGGTCCAGCAACTTGCTCTTTGCGAATTCCACATAGTTTCTCAACCCAATTGCATAGTCGGTTGCGTTGAATTTCAGCACCGGATCTTCTACAAGATGCGCCGCCATCATCGACCAGACTTTGGTGGTTGCCAGATGGTAGCCCCATCCTGGATCCCCTGTTGTATTCATCCACGTAAAGGTGTCGAAGTTAGAATGGTAAGGAAATATAGGATCTTCTGGACCAGGCGAGAAGCCAATATCGACCGTAGATATGCACGCTTTCTGGAGGAACTGGATTGCATCCCCGCCGCCAGGTGTCCCGATCTCCCCTCCCCATTGGTCAAGGATTGTTCCCCCTTTGGAGTTCATAATAGGTGACTGGACTGTTCTTGCTGCCTCGTGGATCATTCCGCGCAGGAGCGGGGTTGCTTTGGCGTGGAACTTTTGACCTGCTCCTGCGACGACCACATTAAGATATCCCACAGCGATTTTGGATAGCCAAGGATGGTTTTTGACCACCCACGGCTCCGATCCAGCCTGTCCCAACTCCTCCCCCTCCCAACTGACGAACATGATTGTCCTTCGAGGCCTCCATCCCGCTTTGTAGGCTACCGCAAAGCTACGAACTACTTCCATCAACGCAGCGGAGCCGCTGTTTGGGTCACCGGCTCCTGCTGTCCAGGAGTCTCGATGATTGCCAAGGATTACCACTTCTTCTTCAGATGCTGAGCCTTTGATTTCGCCAAATACATTGTAGATCTCCTTACTCACGTAGTTCATCTGGTTGTCCAGATTCAAAACTATTCGTGGTGGCGAGGGTCCAACATGATAGTCGATGCCCTTATAGCTCAGGCCTCCGCCGCGCCAGCGTTCACCCATATCCTCGGCTGTTGGACCGTTGCCCTTCAGCTCTTTGAGAATTGGGATTATATCGTTGTAAGAAGCTGGAATCGAAGGGATGGACTCCTTGTCAACGCTGGGATTGGTACCGCTAGAATTGCCCCCTGGTGATCATTTTGTTTGTTAATCGAGCAGTGAGCTTTGGTAGGAACATAACGACGAAATCAAGGGGAAGTGAAAATCGAAGCTTACCAAAATGCTCAACGGCACCTCGTTCTATATACGTGCTAGGGCGAGCAGGTCCATCTGGTTGTGTTTTGTGCCCGTGAGCCTCTGTCAAATTCCCATCTTGCTGCGGGTCTGTGTAGAGAACAATTCCAATAATACCTCTGCCTGCAGCAGTGCGCATTTTATCCCCTCGAAATACCTTGCCGTACTTTACCACAGCAACCCTCCCCGTCAAGTTAACTTTTGCCTTCTCCAAGTCATCGTAATCCTGCGGAAGACCGAAATTGGCGTAGATGAACTGTCCTGTCACGTTTCCACTGAATGAACCGCTATGGTATGCTGGTGTTAGAACTGTAGACGTATCATCTTGTGGCATATCTTCTATCAGCGCAGCCTCGTAGAGCAATTTTGGGGCAAGCTGCGTGTCATTGGAAAGTTCCAACAATGCTAGCCGTTGGCTGATTGGATTTCCGACGAAAACTTTATAAGAAACCATCTCTGTTTGAGGTATGCCAAATTCTTCCCATTTACGCTTCGTCCAAATACCTTGCTCTTTCCCTTGACCAGCGAAATGAGCTTGTGAAGTGTAGTAATGATTCCATCCTTCAACTTCTGCAGCGCTGGGCACTGCGCGAAGCAGATTCACCAATCTCTCAAAAGTAAAACCTTCATCTATTGATTGAAGATCGGAAATGTAGCTCTTCAAGTTGTGAATGGGAAGATGACAGAGCAACCCCTGACCCGTTTTCAAGATCACCAGGCAAAAGAAGAGCAATGCCGCAGGACCGAGCAGTCTGACCCAACGTCGAGGTCGGCATTTGTGTAGAGAAATAATCTCGGAACTTTCAAATCTGCTGGTGGGGGCTAAGCTTGGAGCGCCAATTGAAGCATTTTTCGCCATGGAACTTTTGGTTGATTGAAGTGTCTCTGAGTGTTGAAAATCCAAGACTCGGCGATGTGCCAGGAAACAATGAGAACAACGAGAATCGAATTGCAATAGCAAGAACTCTTTGAAAAGCTTTCCACTTCGCTCGAGGAATAAACAAGGAAGCTCACTAGGAAAAATTACACAAGATTATTAGTCTAACGTGAGTGCTTGGGTCATGGGAGATCTCAATCTTAGGAACCTAAGACTTTCACCCTCATTAAATAAGTAATTATCTCCTCAAGTCTCTATCTTAACGTAGTCTCCCAAAAGACATCCTTGAAATTGCAAGCTATTCTAAGATCTTTACACTCCGTGGCACACTCGCATGGCGGGTGGCATCGATTAATTTTCTCGCAGGCTCCGAATGTTGTTTAATTCTCTTCTGCAGCCTGCAGCTAAAAGAGTTCCCTGCAAATACCTGTGTTGTCCCTGCATTAGCTTCGGGATATGACTTTGCTACACTTACAAGGTACTTCAATAAAAACATAGCGACAAATAACTGGTCGCCTAGAAACACAACGTTGAACATCACACCCTTGTACTAATGCATATTGAAAGATGTTGTGTCACTAAACTAATCGAGAGATTTCTCCACTCAAGGGTGTTCGGTTCTTCTTTGCAGCAGGCAATTTTTTGCCGAGCGTATTAAAAGACTTGTAGAAAGAGTACCTCATTCCGTATGGAGATAGAAAGAGTGTACCAATGTGCATAACTGATTCATCTACACAGTCGTCGTGACGAAAACATTGCATATATCGGAATGTTAGGAATTATACAATGCAACTCACAGATCACGCAATAAGTAAAGTCATATATTCTACTAGGATCAAGCATAATGTAAGTAGGTCTAGCGGCTCGCAGGTGCGGTTGAAAGTCAGGGGCTCTCGCCAGCATGGAAAGACTTGTTGGATCCCTCAGGCTTGGTAGCTCCCACAGAACCAGGCAAGAGAAGAAATAAAGATATGAAGAGGGAAGTTTCATAGCTGTGGATTCTATTATCTTTTAACATGTGTTTCTTTCCACTAAACCACTCTGCTTTTTATTCTAAATGAGCACCTTCTTTGCCGTAGCCAGGGCGAGGGGTCATAATTGCATGAAAAAATCTGCCTTTGAAGTGTAAGGAGATATATACTTTCCAATCGAAATCCTGGTGGCTAGACAAAACGAGTTAAGTAGGGAGACAACTTTATAGGGATGGAGATCTTACGTTGTTTCGAAACTTTTTAATTTGAATCTTCTGAAGACAGCAGCAAACACTATGAATAGTTCCATAATCGAAACTCTCAAAGCACAGTGAGTCTAGGTCCTTCATCAAGGAGTAACAATAAGAGGTTACATATCACATACAGTTTGCCTGGACACATTCTCCTCCCTTTAGAAAAGGGAACTAAGGATCTCTCCATTTCAGGTGTAGCCTTGATCCAACGTTCCGGCATGAATTTCTCAGGTTCGGGGAAGACTTCGGGGTTTGTATGAAGATACAGGGAAGATGTGGTCACAACACTCTGATGGTAACTCGTTAGCGGACCGTGAAAGGACTCTCTTATATTTCGACAATACCTTACCTTAGGTGGTACATAATAGCCATCGATCTCGGCACCTGAGAGAGGAACCACTCGCGGAGGCTGTATGTAGAGATCAGCATTTGTTCCCAAGAACAATCAAGCATGCAAGGACACATACTCCAACAAGTATTCCGTGCATGAGACGCAGTGTTTCTTTAACGATACCATTCTACTTGGGTGTTAGAAGCAAATAATCGCAGGCGAGTTCTGACTGCATTTATCGATTGAAATGAGAAATAGGCATACCAGCAATTGTAATTTCTGAAGCTGTTCAAATCGCGGTATTTCTGTTTCTGCATTTGGCCAAATTGCCTTGAGCTCTTCATAAAGGAGCTGCTGCATTTCATTGTCTTCGCAAACGCAGAATGCGCCGTAGGGGAGCATGTTCGCTAAGTTTATGACTCCCCCGAATACTGTGCCTTGGCATTCCGACGTCAATGAAGATATTGGCACTACATTAGCAAAGCGACTGAGAAAACAATCTCGTTTCCAATGTGGAGTTACAAGGTTCTCTTTGACGAGCTGTTGTATAATCTGGTGTGCAATCATCAGCAATCTTGGATAGGACTCTTGAATTGTGCCAGAGAGAAAGAAGAGTTCAGAAGCTTACTTCGAAGGAATCAATATTAGCAGCTTCGCCAGGAAAGATTTTCCTCCGCAGCCATTGTGGAAGGTTGTTGGAAAGCGAAAGCGTAAGAGGAAAGTTTCTGAAACACCATGCTGTCCAGTCCATCACATCAAATGTTGTATCTACTAAAAGTGTCTCAAATCTTTCGTTCTTGAGTCCTTGCAAATGTTGAGGAACATATCCATAGACAAATTCTTGAGCGATATCAAGGGCAACAGCTCGGAATCCTCGAGCAACGTTCACAGGCTTAGCTCCCGATGCGCCTTTCAGGAACAGCGCGCAAAGGCGGTCGGACTGACAATGCTATCAGTATTTAAAAGAAGTGTGTTATCACGAGAGATTCTTACGAGACTCCTTATCACTGGTTCAAATTCCTCACTTTGCTTTTTAGAAAATAAGTCAGCGACGATTTTGAATCTCTGCTTGTGTTCTTCTTCGTCAACTAAACCGAAAAGCGCCTCTGACTGGCCGAGATGTTCGTAGAATTCTGGGTCTTTTGTCAACATTGTACTGGTTGTCTTGAACTTGTAGATGTCGCCGAAAGCTTTCGGATTTCGAAAATGTATCTGGGTACTCAGTATGCGTACATCAGGAGTTTAGCTGGAATAAGCTCACTGTGTTGTGCGAAATCCGAACAACTGGCCCTGTTATTTCAAGAGTCATCAGCACCACATCTAGGAAGTTGAATACTATGCCTGGGCTTTGTCCCCTTACCGTATCTTTCATGCAGCCTCGTTGCATTTGCAATATGATCCCCATCGCGAATGACTTGAAAATATGCGCGGTACAAGGTAGAAGCAGCAGCCAATTTTGGGCCTGGAAATTTGCTTAAAGGATGTAAATAAAGTCGATAAACCACCAAAATAGTTCTGTGAAGTAGAAGTGCAAGTAAGACGAGAAATATTAAGTTGGACTTCGACGTGGCAGAATACATCTCCAAAATCGAGGTTAGGGGGGTATCCATAGCAAAGGGAGAAATCGTCAATCTCAAGTTTTACCTTTTGGCAGACGCCTCAAGATCTGGCCAAGGAAGAAGATATGTGAAAGAGATCCAATGTTCAGGAATGCTATTATCGAAATAGTTCTCTCAAATCTACTAGTCGGGAGAGTAAAGCAATGTGACTCTACAAGCGACCATCTAAGACAGTACTTGCTGGTGGAACGTCAACATTATTGTGGATTGAAGACACAGAAAATAGCCGTGTTTTGGTCTAACTCGGGATCTGACACGGTGGTACGAGACCGCTTAGTCTACAATGGTTGCAGTTACTTATATTCTTAAGGAATTTAATATTAGCGGTGGATTGGCTTGTCAATCGCGAGAGACACATATGGGGGGCCACTACAATCAATCTAATGTACTACAGGGAAGTTTCGTTCTCCGAAGAAGTAAGAGTGAAGGCTAAGTAGACCTGGTGCTTCATGAATGGCTCCGATTGAGGTACTACCTCGGACGCGACCCCGCAGAAGATTTCTAGGTGCAATCTGTCTCTGCAGTGACGAGAGACAGTAATTACGTTATGTTTTTCCTTTAACCTTGAGATCTCAGTCACAGTTGTGACTGGGAGCACTGCATTGGTAAATGCTCTCCTATGTTCGTGAAGACATGCAAGCAAGCATGCCATGATAATTTGGACGGCGCTTATGAATGGCATCGAGGAGTGACTTTTGGGGGTTCCTATACTTCGTTCTTCACAATACTTTAGTATCCTGACATCTAGTGATAATTCGCGTAAATCATCGCATCTTCACCCAAAGGAAATCATTCTCCTCATCATGTCTTCATCCATCCTGTTTGCAAATCTTGACAAGCATCACAACCAGCCGCCGTCAATTCGATTTTTGAATATTCAACCAGAGCATGTCGAATCAATTGATCGAGATATCGATCATGAGATCTTAGGATTTCGTCGTGTTCTTGATGAAATGGATTGGAACTCCTCGAAGACAATATACACTTCTGACGGCTCTCACCGAAAAGCCGCCTTGAAAGGAAAGAAACTCGCCACAAAGGTGTGCCAATTACTCAATGAGTTTGCACCGAATTTTCTCTATCGAGAAACAGTTGGCCTCGTTGGAAGCAAGAGTGTGTCTGTGTACCGAGGCGATACGGCTGTTGTGGGTGGTCCACCCATCGAAGGCAGGGCGAGGGATATCGAAGGTACCAGCTGGTATCAAGAAATTCGATTCGCTTTTTCAGACAATATCGCCAAGACACCTCCTGTAAAGTTTACATCTATCCAAACTCTTCATTTTTCATGCCCATCGCTGAAAGTTGAAGTTGGGCCTCTTGAGAAGTCCGACAAGCCACCCTACGATCGAGTGGAGATCCTCTCAGGAATGTGCCTCTTCAATGCACATATATTGCAGAAGAGTCTTCTAGACAATGGAGGTGTCGATTTATCGAAGCTCAAATCTCAGAAGGCAACACTGTATGAGATGGAATATGTTGCTCGCTCTTCATCTACGGTATGTGTTCATAAGCCCTTTTGTACGTATGTTCACCATTATTAAACCAAAACAAAATGATTTGGCTATCGCCCATTCTTTCCCCAAGTCATACTGTCCGTTTCAGAGAAATAACTGACACTCGCCTTGCAGATATCAGACTTGGCAGCAAGTATTATTTCTAGGAGCAGAAAGTCGCATCACACTCCAGGGGTATTGGATGGACGCATTCGAATACACTTGGATCTTCCCAGCTTCCACTACTACTTCACAATACACGAGAAGCTCGAAGAAGGTCTTTGCACTTGCGCAGAGGCTCTGTCATGGGTCTCAGCCATCGAACAACGTTATGATCAAATCTCGAAGGTATTCGAGACAGCGGTTTGGCAAGAGCTTGCTAAGCGAGGAGAGTTCACCAGAGACCTATACGAAATCCAAATCTCACCCAGACGCAACATAGTCGCCTCATCAATTCGTCTAGCATTGGAAAGTGGTAAAAAACCTTCCTTCGCCCTGGTTTTTGAAGAGCTCAATCGTCAAGACGATCCTGTTTGGCACGCCTTCGTAAAACTCTTGAGCCCTAAAGAAATGCCACACGATTTCCGTAGCTTAGGCTATCTCTTTTACGTTTACCAAGCGATACGTCCTGCGATTGCCACTATGCCAAGCCAGCAAGTCCATTTGCCCAAACCAGGGTTTCCGTCCAGACTCTTGCTATTCAGCGTTGATGACGCTGCGGAGCGTCGAATCTACTCTCGGTCACAAAAATTATTGAAAAAGATTCGTCAATCAACCAACAGACTGGTCGATCCAACCTTGGTGGAGGTTTATATGTCGCGGAGAGTCTTCATCAATCGCAATATTGCGGGGTCAAATTTGTATCTTGATGATCCGACTCCGGAGAAGCCAACACATTGCTATCCAGGGACTCTAGACAAGGAGGGGGGAAGAAATCTGATGGAGCCAGTTGATGTGATACGCGAAATCTATGGGAATGAACGCGCATGCAGCCTTCAGAAACTGTTTGCTGAAGCAGGACTGTAGATTGGAATGCTTTAGAAAAGTATCAATTAAGTTGAGTGATTTAGGGCAATCAAAACTGATTTATTTCTTAAATTCGTATTCCTTGCTTCGCTGGCCAGCTAGGGTTTTGGGCTTGCCCTCAGCACATATCGCTTAGAAACGCCTCCTTTTTAAGCGAGAAAGTTTGTGGTAATGAACCAAGCGAAGTACTTATAAGCGGTGCTCAGGTACTGAGAAGTACCGATGACTCGGCTAGATTTCGCACCAGAGGTGTAATAAATTCATTATTTTTGCAGTTGACGTTGAGTTTGTGGGCACACTTGCTCCGGCGAATTGCTGGTAGCAATTGTTAGGGTGAATATTATAAACTTCCATTAGTCCCATAATCCCACTACGCACCTCTCAAAAGCTCTCTTCCACTCCTTCTAAAACGTGGTGGTGAATTCTCTTGGCACCACATCTTTTCTCATACCGGTCGGTTGCACAGATATGGGGTGCTTTATCCATCTGATGAGGCGATTTGAGACAGTGACGAAGTGCGGAGCTCTTACTCTGTAGGCCATTCTACCTTCCAAATACTACCTAGTCGAGGGGTTCATATTGCGGATGCCAACAAGGATTAGATCAAGATCATGAAAATTTGGAGATTCTGTCATTATAGGAACATTTCCCACTTTGTACGTCCTAGATATAGCAGGTATTACTTCGGGCAACCACGAAGATTCGGCACTGCAGCATAGCAGCCCTCCGTACTCTCTGCAACCGCTCTCCGGCGAATCAATGCAAAAATACTCGCAACGTGTTCGCCATACTCTGTACGGCCATTGATTTCATGAAAACTTTTGATACTTGCATATGTCGTGACGGTGATATTTAAATCACTATGGCCTATGTTTCCCGTGAATTTTACCCCGCACGAAAACTCTACTTGTGACATTGATGTCACTAGATTCCCCATAAAGCTTTCCAAACCAATAACATCTTTCAGTTAATAGCGTTTTCAATTATCGAAGAAAAGAGAGCTCGATCTGCGCTTGTAACGTGAGACCGTGGCGTAGAGGCCACAATGCGAACTCCCGTCCCGAAGGGAAACTACTGCAGTTTGAACTAGATCTCCTGCCGTGAAATATGTCACAATTTGTGGAGAGATTCTCAGTCCCGTCCTGAATACACTGATTTAGCTCTAGGTAACAAGAAAAAGACCCGGCGCTGTTGGTCGATTCGTTAAGGCCGCCGGATCATTTGGTAATCCATTCAACCTGAAAGTTAAGGCTTTCACTACTATTTTACTGCTTTTTCCGATTGATTTGCGGCAGCGCATATATGCGCAGCAAGTACTCCCACCATGGTTTTCGATCCTGGTAGTCTTGGGCTCTGGGACCTCGATATTGAGGGGATTGGCGGGGTAAATTATGGGGCTTTTCTGACCTCGACAAACTGCGACAGTGCAGCATAGTCTTTGCCTGAGATCTTGACATCTCTAGTTGACATCTCTAATAAAAGAAGTAAGGCTCACGGAAAGAAACTTATTCAGGCCATATCCATGAGATCTTCCGCTCTCATCGTCCTAGCTTTGGAGCTGCTCAAGTCACATGTTATGAGCCCCTTTGCTAAGCGAGGTTAGTCTCAGGGCGATGCAATTCTGCAACCAATGATAGACTTGTCCGTTTGAATTGACATTCCTTTGTTGCATCTAACACTCGTTGACAGTACTGGCGGTGCTAGCCCGAAGCCCTACGAAACATGGACGAACGCTGACTTGTCTTGGCAACAAGTTGTAGACAGCTGCTTTGCCCTTGTGACAAGGCAGTGGACCCATAAAGTGTTTCTTCCTAATGGAAATAACTTGAGCACAGTCTTTCACAAGCATGAAGGAAGTTATCACTGATAACTTGAATAGACTGGAAAGGTCTTGGCAGAGATTTTGGCCTAATGAAAGTGATCACGTATCTGCCTTCCTCTCCCGCCACTCCACTTTTGGACTAGCTCGTTTCAATCAAACAACATCTCCATCTTTGAGATCGCAATAACATCGTCTGCGAGCATGGCAACTAATTTCACCGAGCCAACCACCAATTACTGGCAGGAAATACTTCCCTCAGACCACATCTCGTCACCACCATGGAAGTTTGGCGTACCTGCACGGCTCCCTGACTCTAGAATTCTCATGCTTCCAATCAGGCGCCTGGGCAACGAGTCAAATGATGCTGTCGCATCGCTGCTTGTCAACCAGGCTGCGATAGACGTCGTTCAAGACCTGGCTACTTTCCTCGCAGATATCGTGCGGCCTTTCAACCCAGAAGTCATCATCGGATTGCCGACTCTTGGCCTGACTCTGGCGCCGATCGTAGCCCAAAAACTTGGTTTAAGTGAGTCCCAGCTCGAAAATGGGAATGATAACTTAGGGTAACACTCAAACAAGAACGATATATCCCACTGGGTTATTCGCGCAAATTCTGGTACCAAGACGAACTTTCCGCCGATGTCTCATCCATCACATCGCCCACCCTGGGCCTGAAAAAGGTATACCTGGACCCGCATCAATTGCCGCTGGTCAAAGGAATGAAAGCAGTCATCATTGATGATGCAGTGAGCTCTGGTAGGACGCTCCAAGCCACCTGGGATATGCTTGAAAAAATCGGCTGCGACATTCGAGGGTGTGGAGTCGTCATGAAACAAGGATCGAAATGGATGGACATTCTTGGCCAAGAGAGAACCGAAAAACTTGTCTACGTGCTGGAAAGCCCACTGCTGCGAGCCATTGACGATGGTTGGGGTGTGCGACCTTGAAATCAGATACTATCTTGTGAGGGAGACAGGCGTCGTTTGAAGCAGGAGCAGCTTTCGCATCATAATAGTTGGGGTTCTCGGTAACATACTACTCTAACGATCATGTTCACATTTAAGTCTCCAATTCGTTCGTAATGCCAGAGGCAACTCGACCACAATATGACAGTAGTACCTTTATCGAGTCCGGACAAATGATCTCAGAACTAGGCTATGACGACAAATCGACAAAGCACCCAATCGTATTCGATTTGAGAACTGGATGGGTTGAGAGATTGAGCCGAGCTCATGAGATGAGAGCTATCCGAGAAGGAGTCAGTGGTCCAGGATCTATGCGACGAAGAGGATGACAATAAAAGTGGTGCAGTCTTTGGATGCCGGTGCTACGTGAGGCACTTTGCCAGAGACTCTCCCGAACCTTAGACTTTCTGGAGACTTGGCTGCCTTGATAGGAGTGCCAATCTCTATTTGTATCTAATGATCGGTCCGAACTTGGTAGATTTAGTAAATGGCACCCATGTGGTCAATTCTGGCACAGATGATCTGCCGTCCAAAGTCGATTCTGGTGAAGCTGCAAGTTCTATTGATACTTCTCATATTCTACTCACTTGACGCTTGAGGTCTCAAGCGACACTCCCTGTATCAGCCCCGTGATCCTTCATTGGACCCGTTTGTTTACATGGAGCACCAGGCGATTGACGGCAACTAACGGAGAGCCGATGATTGACTGGCCCCGTATTTCTTTTCTTCAACCCCCTGCTGACCCATTCCCCCGCAGCCTCGGAATCTCTTCCTTCAGCTCGGGGATTTTCACCTACAAAGTAAACAGGCAATCTTCGCCGTGGATCTTTGCTTTGAATTCAGAAGTCGCTTCTTCCGAGATGTTATGACAATATGACAGCGAAGGTTCGAACCGGATGGTGGGTCTTGGCCTTTCCCGGCTATCAAAAACCTCATTTTCTGTGGTAGTTTCTGGTTTTCAGCTGACATTTATATTCCTTTTGTCTAGTCAACTATGCCGGTCTAAGCATCTGAAGTGTTAGTATCAGTCCTATGCTTTTATGAGACGATTTGAAATCCTGATTCGAGGCTCAGGTGACCAAGCGACACCGAGATGCGGTCGATGCGAAGCTTCTGGCAATGATTGCATTCGAGACTTCACATATCGATTTCATCGCGGTACAGTCTTCGTCCTAAAAGCTTAGTAGCAGACTCTGACATCCCGAAGAGTCCTTCTCAGATGATCAGAAATGGCTCCCTATGCCAAATGAATGTAGGTCCCAGCTACTCCAGGGACTCTGTTAGCCCTGCACTGACATTGAGAAGTGAGATTCGTCGATGAGACGAAAGGGCTGGCAAGCAGTTCTGAATACGAACCATACTCCGAATATGCAACGCCACCGCCGGAGGTTCGGTCAATGACTGCTACCTGTGCTTTTTCAACATCCACAGTCGATGCACAAGTTGTTCGGCAACCAGAACACGTGCCAGCCCTTCTTCTGAACAGAGCAGGAAGCCACGAGATTGGAGGATCCAGCCATTCTCCTATTGCTGTGCCTTCTTTAACGAGTCCCTTCTCCCACCAGCTCTGGGAAGATAACACAATCTCGTCGACGCCTGAGCCATCTCAACAAGCTTTGTCTTTGCTTTCTTCGTCGAGTCCTCTGACGATTCAAGGTATTCTCAACAAGAGCACAACAGATTCTCCTAACCAACTGTCCCATCAGTCATACAGCAATAACGAAGGTTCCACTAAAGTTTCACCAATCTATTCCGACAGGCCAGTATGGCCGCTTACTGACCCCGCCGAAGCGCTCCTCCTTCGACACTTCGTACAAAATCTCGCAATATGGGTAAGATATCTCATTCCCTTTTTCCTGGTGGTCCTAATAATTAACTGATCATGTACTCTAGCTCGACCTTTGTGATCCCAGGCAACACTTCCAGGTTGACGTCCCGCAAAGAGCAGGATCCTGTAGGATTTTGTTGAATGCAATATTCGCGCTTTCCGCAAGGCATCTCAGCCGAATGGGCCGTCATCATGATGCTCTTGCGTCTAATAGGTATCACGATGAGTGTCTGAAGTACCTTATCCCGATGCTCAATGACACCGCAACCGTCTCCGATGAGAGTCTTTTCGCCGCGACGATCATTTTGAGGGTGCTGGAGGAAATCGACGGTATGCAGATGCCTATGACCTGAGCCATTGAACTTTATTGATTGTGCCTTAGAACCAGAGTTGGATTCTCATGGCCATATGCTAGGGATATCGATCTTCGTAGGAGCAAGGGACCCTCTGTCGGGAGGGTTGAGCGAAGCCGCATTCTGGGTAGGTCTCCGGCAAGAGATCTACAGTGCGTTGATGAAGCACCAATCTACGCAGCTCAACCTCGATCACTGTAGTATTGATCGATCTCTTGGTCCCACTAGCGACTATGGGTGGAGTAACAGAGCTATAGTCCACTGTGCGGATGTTCTGAACTGTTGCTTTGGAGCCTTGGGTGTTTCTATCAGGCATTGGAAAGAGCTTACAGAGTATGGTGAAAGGTGGCATGACGCCATACCTTCGTCTTTCACACCGATCTTTTATAGGATGCCCGATCGGGAGAAGAGAGAGGCGTTTCCGGAGATATGGTACTCTCTGGGCTGTCACAGTCAGTTGGAATATGCTTCCCTGATCGCATGGACTTGCGCTTACTGCTCAGTGTAGTCATTGGGGTTCAACACTTCTTGCTAGCCAAGATTCTTCTAGCGATTTTCGACCCAAAATTGCCCAGGGTTGGAGGAAATCGTACCGCCGCAGTACGTTCTATGGAGGTATGCATACCCTACTATGCTTTCTACTAAGTTTGATGTTTACACATGCTAGTCCCAAGTCGAATCGAGCCTGCGAGAGCTATGTGGTATTGGAATGTATAATCGATCCGTTGCACCAGGTATCTTCACGGCGTCCATGGGTATTGCAATATGTGAGTGCACCCTAAGTCATATATTGACGTCCCCTATGTACTGGAGGAGATCTAAAGATTTATAGGCGGTGATCGAATGACGGATAGAATAGACCAGGAAGCTCTCTTGGATGTCTTAAAGAGAACCGAGAAAGACCATGCGCGCCCAACAGCAGCTGTCCAGCAGCAGATGAAGGAGTCTTGGGGCTGGATCTCCGAGGACTAGTATTGGTTTGTCCAAGACCCACTCTTGTATCAATAAAACTCTCAAAGGATTCATCCACCACAACTATCACATGATAAACTCCCTAGAACCAGCGAAGCGGATAAATCCGAGGTACAGAGGGTGAGCCACCGTCCCTGCTTGACCTCTCTTTCCCCCCCCGAAGGAGAGCTAAAAGAGGAAACATATCAACCCCCCCTCCAAGCACGATCCTAAGAAAGACTCTTTGAGGGTGTAAAAGTAGATCCTACCTAGGCTAGGAAATGCTAAGTGGAAGAGGAAGGCGTCAAAGGAGTAAGCTAGACCCGGTGGTCACCGCTCAAAGCAGCAGAGAGTGCGTGGGGGATCGAAGGCGAGAGAACACGCTGACCAAAACCCACCATTAATTCCTAGCTTTCAGATTCCTTTCAAACGCTCTGTCGATCCGCTTTCCTCCATGGCCTGGATGCTCATGGAAGCTCCAAGACTACATATACACGTGATCTCCCTTGACTATCCTCGTGTCATCAGATACATCAAGCACCACAATCTAGAGAGGGAGAAGTATCTCAGCCTAATCAATCTATCAAGTCACAACATGTGTTGTTATATATACAGGAGGACTAGCGAACTCCAACCTCTATTGCTCGAAGCTTCAAGAAGCCGGGTCGCTCCTGCTCCAGGCAGCTCACGAGGCTTGGAGTGGGCAGGCGGTTCTAGTGAGCCTCCCGATCGTTAGCATAGCTGCATAGATGTGTTTGGTTCATTGAAGAAGATCGAGCGATTGATGCTTGATTGCTAGCACAGCTGTAAACTCAAGGGGTCACAGCGTGGAAAGCAAAATGTCCGGAGAGAGACCTATACATAACTAAGAACGAAAGACCTTTGCGTACTCAGTGTTGAAATTCACCATCAATTCGTTTTGTTTACAGTTACAAGCTGTGAACTGCATCAGCTCAGAAACAAAGATCTATCATCAGTTCATGACTATTTACATCTACAGAGTGTTGAACTATGAGCCCAAGAATAACCCTTCCATCATCAGTCATGACCTTAACTCCGGCGCAGTGCGAAAGCAACATTGAATAGCCATCTACGCAGTTCATTCCGTGTCGAATCTTTTAGAGTGTAGTTTTGCCAGCTCTAGATCATGTATCATCTCACTATCGGTTGTGGTAGGCAGTCTTTCGCCAGGATGCATGCTCAGAGATGATACCGAGGTGAGTTTGCGCGACGGCCAAGACCTCGGTATAGAGGCGATTCCGAATGGCTTGTGACTCACGAACGTAGACTTGTGGTCGGTAGCCGTACTTGTAGATCCGTTTATCGTGGAGTCGAAGGTTTGAGGGAAGACTTGAAGCAGACCGGCCCGGATGGTTGGGAGGCAGCTGCATACTATCGCCATTGTCGTTTCCACCGTTGTCCAGAATGTGATGGGAATGTTGTCCCATGTTGGATCTGCCGTCAGGCCGAATGTGTGGAGGGTGGAGAGTCGAATCATGGAAGAGACACAGACACTGAAGGCCCTAAGTCAGTAGAGGACATCGGGGCGTCGGCAGGTGTACTTACGAGCCTCCAACTGCAAACATTATGTACAGTCCAATCTTCTTCTTTCGCCTGAGTTGCAATTTTCGAACTTCTGAGATTGGGAGGGCGATGATAAGCAGATCCTGGAAGATGTTGAAGGCCCCATTCACCCAGGTTGCCGTGTTGAAATTGAGACAACTGCCTCCATTTATGTTCTTATCCCAGACGTAGGACAGCGGATGACATTGGAATATTGTCACAGTCGTAAATGCGATGGAGCTCGCAACACAAAATACCATGACAGACCAGCATTGCAATCGGAAGGACCGCGTAGTAAAAACTTGGAGATAGAACGTGAGGATTGAAACCTTGACCAGGCTGAAGGTTATAACGTAGAATACTTCGCAAATATAGACTGGTAAAGTTAGATCGGTTCATGTGGAGACACTATGTACTTACACCAATACAGAAGTTGGGAGATTGATTTTACGTTGATCTCCCATAAATGCTCTCCAAACCCATGATGCTCAACTGCACTGATCAGTCAAGTATTCTTTTCTGAAGAACGAGGTAGCAGCCGTATACATACACACAATCCCAAAAGCGGCGAAGACAGTATCGGTACAGGTAGCAACAAAAATGAATAAGTCGTCTAGTCTGTAGTTTTGATTCAGATAATATCGTGTACCGAGTCGCACCGCAACAGCAGTATAAGCTTTGAAAATGCCATGTCAGCAAACGTTTTGAGATGCGACCGAGGGAGACAACGCCAGTATTGGAAAGACATAGAAAGCCAAGAAGCCAATCGCAAGTACCAAATCAGGACATACTGATGATCGTGCACACAATCGACGTAACACGAATGAGATGATTACGAGACTGGAATGGTCGTTCGCAAATTGCTGCCTGAGCTTTGTCTAGTTCTGCGCAAAACGTCAGCATGTAATTCCTCGCGGCGTCCTGCCGTCTTCAGCGTATACTCACGAACGCTCTCTTGTAGAGTGCAATTTTCCATCATACACTGAGCGGTGATCTTGATCAATCGTTCACTTGCACATTGGCAAGTGACGTTGAGAAGGCCACATCCTACACGAGGAACTGTGAGTTCCAAACAACTCAGCTGCACGAGCATTAGTGCATGCTAGATTTGTCTGTGAGCAGTCAGGTACTTACACCACAAGCCGGGATTTGCTGGATTTCTTGTGTAATAAATGTCTCGTTCTGAGATTGGCCGGCGACCAGCAAGATGGGAAATGCCAGCGTGATTCCCAGGAGAATGGATAGCTTCATGGCAAGGAAGATGCAGCTAGGCGATACGCAAAGCTGTCATGGAAAAACGCAGTTATGCAAGAGAGAGCAATTATTCTCGAGTGGCCTTGCACGATATGCTTATTTGAAATGCTTCCGAGAAGTTGGCACCCGGCTCCTTCTTTGGCTTTTGAGAATGCAGATGCTCATACGAAGTAGTTCAAAAGCCAGGTACATATCCCACACAGCAGCATCACTCTAAAGGCTAATACCAGCCACAACGTGTCTCTAGCTGCATTCCTCATGGCTTTCCCGTTTCATCTGGGATTCTTCTCCGGGGGTTCTCCAATCACAGCATATCCCATCCCACCATCTTCACCGAAGCTTTTCACATGTGCAGGATGTGGGTCAGAACGCTGTCGGTCTACTCGGAGATCTGCGGTTCTGTGGGCAAAAACGCGGGGTTGGATGCACTCATCTACTGAGTTTAAAGGGGCCCGTTGTTTCAGGAACAAAGAAGAACCTTACTTGGAAGGTAAGCAGCGATAAGTGCTGTAGGGCTGCAAGTGTTTGGAGATCAGAGCAGCAGAAGGTTCCAGGGGAGGGGTACGCCATTCTGCTCTATGTAAGAGAAGACGAAGAGGGATACAGACAGACGCCACTGGCGTATCCAACAAGGAGCATCTACGCTCCTGCTGCATGAATCTGAATCCGTGTACGGAGCGGAGGTATCGAGATTAGAATAACACCTTGATGCTGGAATACTACTTCCGCAGCACGGCAACCTCTACTTGGCCGTTTCAGCCAATGATCAGGCGTTCACATGTTCGCATCAGATTTGGGTGAATGTCCCTTTGTGTACTGATGATGGATGAGAAGGTCCGCGAATAAGCCTGAGCTGGTTCTTGTAGGATAACCTTTGCAATAACAACAACTACGGAGGTACTACCACAACAAAAACGACGACGGAGGACCTCGGTCCTGGAACAGCCGGACTCAGTTGTCTAGCATGTGAATGTAAGAGGGCACGCGGGCCAACGTTGGAGTTTCGAAGGGGCTCGGGGCGCTACGTTTTGGGAAGGTTAGAAGCCGAAGAGGAGCGGACATGAAGCTCGTTATAAGTACTTAACGGCCGAAGCCACAACAGAGCAGGCGAGGTTGAAAAGGGGCATCGCATGGTTTCCCCGCCGCCACAACGAGAAAAGACAGGAGCCTCCACCTCTTCTGGCACCGTAGCAGCAGAGCATACCGGGGATGCATGGACTACGATCCGCGCTCAGGTTTCAGCATGTGAAATCCCTCCACCGCTACTCTGCCGCGGCCACGCTCTTACACGCAGTGCATCTGGGCAGAAATAAGTCTACAGTACTATAGGTGCTTCAGACTGCGACAAAGTATGGGTATGTCCTTAGATACATGTCAAAAGTCGTCGCGTTAGTTTCCCCTTCTGTACCGCCCCACCAGACCATCATTGCCACAAGTGGCGAGACTGATAACAACGTTCCAATGTGACCAAAACCGCAATTCTCGGCTCGAATCCCGGCCAGATCTTCCCTCCAACTGCCCCGTGGTCAGAGATCCGCATCCTTGCTCTGCTTCCCTAACAGAGAAGCACAACACTCGGAGGAAGACTTCGTTCTCAATATGGCGATAATGGCGAGGCAGTAACTTCAGGACGAGTACTACTTATAATCCGTAGGGACTTTGGAGATTTACCTGTAATCGCTACCTACTCGCCGCCGTGACTCCACGGAAAAGCTCCTCAAACCATTTTCAAAAAAGACGTCAATGCATGGGACTGCCCTATATACCGGTCCCTCTGCCTGTTATTGAAACTTCGAGCAGGATGACCCAAGGAGGAGAGACCATGCCGGCGCCGCTCTCTTCTAGAATCCCACCCCGGGTCTATTCCACCCTCAACTCGCCTTCACTATCCGATTTTGCCTCGCTCTGCTCCCAGAACGTTACTAAATATAACTATGCGCTCGCATCAGAAGTCATATCCAATGTTCCGATCTACGATCTGTCCAAAGTCAACGTTGACAAGACCCCAATCGAGTCTTTGAAGGCGGAATGGCACCACGTCCTACTCTCCGGACCTGGGGTCTTGGTCCTCAGGAACATGTATCAAGACACCAACCTGCTTGAGCGTGTGACGGAAGTCTACCGATCGATCATCGCGTCAGAGAAAGGCACCGTCGGCAAAGGCGATCACTTCTCAAGCGCCAGCACGAACGACCGGCTCTGGAACTCCTTCGGCAAGCACGGGATCCTGGATCCTGCATCCTTCGTTGAGTATTATTCCAACCCGTGGCTGGCTACTGTGTGTGACGCCTGGCTGGGACCATCTTATCGGATCACGGCGCAGGTCAACGTCGTGAGACCGGGTGGCCCTGCTCAGGTCAGCCACCGGGACTACCACCTGGGATTCCAGACCGCGGAAGCGTGCGAGAGGTTCCCCATTAACATGCAGGTTGCGAGCCAGTTCTTGACTCTACAGGGGGCCGTTGCCCACAGCGAGATGCCCGTGGAGAGCGGGTCGACGAGGCTGTTGCCTTTCAGCCAGCTGTTCCGTGAGGGATACATGGCATATCGCCGGCCGGAGTTCACGCAGTACTTTTTGGAAAATTATGTCAGTCTTCCATTGGGTCTTGGAGATGGACTGTTTTTCAACCCCGCGCTGTTCCACGCCGCTGGCGAGAATCGAACAGCGGACATGGTGCGAACGGCCAACCTCCTGCAAGTGAGCAGTGCGTTTGGGAAACCTATGGAGTCACTCGACACCATGTCGTTGGTTGAGCGCTGTTGGGAAGCACTTGCTGGGAAATTCAACAAGGAAGGGGAAAGCAGTGAGGTGGATGCGATTGTGGCGGCGATTGCAGAGGGATACCCATTTCCGACGAATTTGGACAAGAGACCACCTGCGCCAGGCGGCATGGCACCAGAGAGTCAACAGGATCTAGTGATGAGAGGCTTGAGGGAGCATTGGGACGTGAAAGAAATCACTGATGCCCTGATAAAGATTCGGAAGGACTCAGAAAGTTGATGAGTCCTTGAACGTCTCGTTCTTCTATCACTTCATGAGAATCAAAAAACGATGAGCTCACTCCCTTCGTTTATGATGATTGAACAAAAACACATTGCACGACTACGATCCTACATGATGTTTCTCTTTCCCACTGCAGCCACCCGTCCACTTTTGTCTATTGCTTGCCCGCCTGGAGAAGCCTCGCCTCGTTCTCCAAATACTCCAGCAGCCCTTCCTTCACCGGCTTATACCCCAGCCTCTTTGCCCTGTCATTCTTCAAAAGCATACTACTCGGCTGAAGCAGATGTCCCAATTCACCCTTTCCGGCCTCGCCGAATGGCACACTCTTCGCCTCAGGGGAAGGAATGATTCCCTGGGCGTGGAAAAGCCTAGCGAAAGCATTACTAGTATCTTTCCACGTAGTGTTTTGACTGCTGACGATGTAGAATCGGGAGTAGACACTCCCGGCCGGATCGGTGCTCTTCAGAGCTTCATCAATCACTTTCAGCACAAAGGGTGGGAAGTCTTCCACGTGAATCGACGGCACGATGGCGCTACCTTCGCCGATATAAGGCATGAATCCTAACTCTTCGACTTGGAGCTTGGCGAGAAGCTGGATGACACCTGGTGCTGATTTGGGTCCGAGTGCTTTGCCATAGACCGCCGAAGGAAAAATAATGTAGGTGTTCGCGTAGCCAGCTTTACCTGCTTCGATTACTCTGCTCAGACGTTAGTAGTACATTCAGACACAATCCAGTCAGAAATTGGTACTTACTCCACGTCAGGCCCGCCATTCAGCATGCTTGCATTGACCAACTTCATGTCCTCTTCATTATCATCCTAAGAAACAAACATGTTAGCCCGAGTTCGGCCCTGCTGAGAAGCCACAGAAGTTACAACCAGAGCACAAACTTACACTCCACACCTTGCTATCCGGGCCTCCATACTTGCCATCCTTACGTCCATCAACAAAGTTACCTGTCCCACTAATATGAACGAGATTCGCTTTGCCATTCCCTCCATCGAATCGCCTTTTCAACCCAACGTTGATATACTGTGCAAGCGGCACATCCCAGGAACTGCCGCAATTGATAACGATCTCGTGCTCGGCAGCCAGCTGAGAGATTTTCTCCGCCTCGCTGAAGTCTCCATAGACGATTCTATCGACGTGGACAGATCCAGTGAGGTACGCCTTGACTGCCTCGTCGGTGTCGCGGATGTATACGGTGAGTGGAAAGTCCGGGTAGGCTTTCTTGAGCGCAAGCACGAGATGGCCACCCATGAAGCCCGTAGCACCGAAGAGGAGAATCGAAGGCATCTTCTGATGGCGCAGGGAAAGTTTTCCGATCGCTGGAAGGCTTTAATATAGGTAAATAACTGATATCAACTGTGAATGTCTTCCTCTCTCTTGCTGATGAGCAAGGGAAACTCGACACTCCTGGAACCCCCCCCATCTTTTATATCCCTCCATGAAACCCAGAGCCGTTCCCCAAACAATGCGTTTTCCAATCCAAGTAGAAAACGTCGTGATTTCCAATCTTCCACACAAAAGCCACGACGTTCGATTCTGTGCTACTCCGCCATCATCAGCCTTGCATTCTCAGAAATTTCCTAGAATGGAAACGACATGGGTTTGGACAGCGCGACGCTCATTGGTAATCGCGCTGGCGGCTTGTCTTCGAGGACGAATCAGCTGCCGTTCGAATGGGAGTGGCGGCTGACAAATCCCTTTACTGTGCTGTTGTGCTGGCGCTATTCGCATTTTGGCTATCGTAATCACACGGCCGAAAGGTTTAGGGGGTGGACTTTTTGATGCTTTGCTAGAGGGATGGGTTTGAAAACGGCTCTTTGGAATAGGACTTTAACACTCAGAATAGGCTTATAGGGGTAGTGGGGGTTGAGATGAGATGTAGGTCTTGTTCGGATAGATACAACTTGTAAGTATTTACACGCGCCATTGCAATACGAGGAGAATGCGTTGCGAATTGAGTGATATATTCGATGTATTTATCTACAAGTACAAAAGAGAATCCTTGATATAGGGATTGATTGCTAAGTGGTCACTCAGTGTTGTTGACAGAATGAATGGAGTGTACAGTATATCCGTACGATGCAAGAAGGAAACAAGAAAACGAAATATCTGATTGACATGGTGATGCGATACAAGAAGAAACGAGAGATTATCTCACAACCACTCCTCGACTTTCTTCCCCTATTCAACTCCCTAGACCCTGGCGTTCTACCATCCCACGATAAATTCCAGTTAGGCTCATCAACTCGGCATGCGTGCCTTTTTCCACCACCCGGCCCTCATCAACGACGAAGATGCAATCAGCGCTTTTCACAGTGCTCAACCGATGAGCCACCGCAATAGTCGTCCGGCTCCTCTCTTTGACGGCTTCATCCAGCGCTTCTTGGATGATCGCCTCGGAAGCCGAGTCGAGAGCGGATGTAGCTTCGTCGAGGAGGAGGATGCGCGGATTTCGAATGAGGGCGCGTGCTAGAGCCAGACGTTGCTTTTGTCCGCCCGAGAGGAGGACTCCTTTGGTGCCTATCTGAGTGTTGAGGGCTTCTGGGAGCGACATCTGAGGGAGTTAGTCACTAATAGTATCAGAGAGGGGGCGGACAGGACGTACGATGAAGTCCCAGATATTAGCCTTTCGACAAGCGTCTTCCACCACCCCATCAGCGACATCATTCCCCTCGACCGCAAGGAGGATATTCTCCCTGATTGTCCCACTATACAGCACCGGTTCCTGTGCCACCAATGCCATTTCGCTCCGATACTGTTTAATATTCAGGCTGGAAATGTCCTTCCCATCCACCAAAACCTGGCCAGATGTCGGGTTGTAAAAGCGTTCCAAAAGTCCAATCGCGGTACTTTTCCCACATCCACTCGCACCCACCAAAGCAACAAACTGTCCCGGTTCAACGGTGAAGCTCAGACCTCGCAACACTTGTCCCTCACGAGTCGGATATGAAAACCACACGTCCCTGAACTCAACGCTCCCTTCCAAAGAAGCCACTTTCTCGCCATCCTCGGACCAAGAATCAATCTCTGGTTTCCCGTCCCAAATATCCTGTAACTGCTCAGCAGCCTCTCTAGATCTTGCCATGTCAGGCGCAAAAGCAAATAATGCACCTGCAGACTGCGCGCTGAAAATAACGCTCGAGAAGCAGACGAAGAACTGGAACATGCTATACTCGCCTTTCAAGATAAGGGAGCCGCCATACCAGAATCCGAGCGCCGAGCAGAATAGTCCGAATGATTGCGCGGCAGCATATAAAAGTGATGACTTTAGCACAGAGCGCAGGCTTGCTCGAAGTTGTGCTTTGAGCATAGAGTGGTAAGACTCCCAGACCTCTTGTTCACGAGTCAAGCTCACAATTGTAGTTATAGCAGCCACAGCCTCACAGGCAAGTGAAGCAGACGCGGAATAGACTTTGGAGGTGCGGGCCTGGAAGCGCCCGAGGACTAAGAGGCGGCCGAAGCCCGCGAAAAGGAGGATTGGGATTGTTGACGAGCAGACAAGACCGAGTTTCCAGCCTATGATGCAAGACAGTATGATCGCTGTTATGATTGTTGTACAAAGCTGGAGGATGGCACCGAGGATGGCGCCGGAGATACCAGCGACGGAGATGGGGAGGGTTGAGAGAATGTTTGTGAGCGAGCCGGCATCAGTGTGGGGCGAGTCGAAATAGGATATTTGTTGGCGGAGAAGAGCACGGAAGGTTTGGTCACGACAGCGGTAGATTCTAGGATAGTTAGCATGGATGATGAGGGGGAAGAGATGAGGCATACAGGCGCTCGGAACAATATGCGAAAGCAATCCCATGGCCCGTAGAGACGACCCAGACTGCGAGACCAACTACGAAGTAAATCAGGGACCAGTAATTAATGTCGCTCCGAAGTTGAGTATAATGACCCGGTGGCAGTGACAAAGAAACGATAGACTCTGCGAAGATAACTCCTTGAACAGGCATCCCACCTCCTGCGAGGATGGAACATATCAGGCCGATCAACATGATACCACTTTCTTGTCTGTTAAGACCTACGATCGTTTTGAACGTTTCCCATAGCGAACGATGAATCTTGTCGGAGTTTTGCTGTGGTCCCATCTTCGAAACTGTAGACGACTCTTGCGGCACCAGGTGATGCTTCTCAAGTTCGCCGCCCGGAGCATCGTGAACCATCTCATCAGTGAGCGATGAAGCTTTGGGTTTCGAACTCTGGCCGATCTTTGCCAAACTCAACCGCTGGGCTTCAACGAGAGTCCAGTATGCCCCCTTTCTTGCAAGGAGTTCTTCGTGAACACCTTGCTCCACAATACCGCCTTTATCCAAGACCACAATATTGTCAGCATTCCGAATAGTCGACAGCCGATGCGCAATCACAAGAGTTGTCCGACCCTGAGATGCGACATCAAGGGCATGCTGAACAACGCCTTCCGACTGCGAGTCCAATGCAGACGTCGCTTCATCCAATAATAGTATCTTAGGATTGCTGATGATGGCACGAGCGATGGCGATTCGTTGCTTCTGTCCACCTGAAAGTTGGAGTCCGTGGTCACCGGCACTGGTGTCGTATCCTTGTGGTAGATTGGTTATGAAGTAGTGGGCATTGGCCATTTTGGCAGCTTGGATGACAAGCTCTTCTTTCTTTTCATGATCGATGTGTTCATACTCCGTACCGATAAGCCCATGCTCGATGTTGGTGCGAATCGAATAATTGAACAAGACCGGCTCTTGACTGACTAAGGATATCTGATGCCTGTACCATTTCACGTCTAGATCCTGGATATTGTGACCATCGAGCAGTACCTGACCTCCGACGGGATTATAGAATCTTTCGACCAGTCCCACAAGGGTTGATTTTCCCGAGCCGGATGCTCCCACGAGCGCAGTCACCTTTCCCGCTGGAACAACAAGGTCGAAGTCATGCAGCACCGTGACCTGAGGTCTGGACGGATATATGTGCTTGACACCGCAAAATTCCAAGGTTCCCTGAAGTGTTTCGGGAATATAGGATTGCGCCTTGCTTTCCTCAGGCACTGGACGATCAATGATTTTGAAAATGTTGTTCGCTGCAGAAACGGCACCCGCAAAGGCTTGGAAGTGGGGTGCTGCATGAGCAATTGAGACGGCGCCAGTGAGCAGAGCCAAGAGCACTGTGAGAGTCTGAGAGAGATTAGCATGGCCGTCGACCAGCAACCTTGAGCCTTCCCAGAATCCTAGGGCGTAGGCAAGGTACGTTATGAGCATCATAGTTGAAATCATGCAAGCAACGACCGCCTTAGTTTTGAAACCCCAGCGCATTGTAGAAACAAGGCTTAGCTCGAACTTATTCGCAAGCTTGTTTTGCCCGTTGAACGCAGTTACGGTTCGGACAGAAGTCAAGGCTTCATCCGCGGTAGCAGAACCAGGAGCATAGGCATCGATAGAAAGCTTGGTGAAACGAAGGATGAAGACGGAGAATCCGCTCATCACAAACAGTACGGCAAAGGCAGTCGACAGCAAAGTAAAGCTTAATCTCCAGTTCTTCGTGAATCCGACGATCAGGGCGGCGACAAAGGTCGTGAGAGCGGAGATGGTGAGTGCGAGTTTCTCGGACACTCCAAGAAGAATTGAATCCATGTTCGCAGTGATCGTCGTTGTGACCTCTCCCGCTCCGAGATTGTCGAATACAGCAATATTTTGTCGAAGAACTGCTGCAAGGTAGTGTTCTCGTAACTTCTGGGTGACATGCTCCCCGGTATAGATGAACCCCACCACAGATATATAGGTAGCGACAAATTGACTGATCCCCAGGTATACAAAGTACAGACAGAGTTGGTCGAGTCGGGAGCGGAAGTGGGAGTCTGAACCCGTTCCATGGAAGAATGTTTGGAACGAGCCTCCAAATTGGCCGAAGACGATCTATTAGCCAGGTAAGCTGTGATCTGGAGTTGAGGTCAATAGCGTATAGCTCACTGTCATTAAAGGCATCACAGCTCCACTTGCTATCGCGCAAAGCACACTCACGACGATGATGGCAATGTCGGCTCTGGTTGCATATCGATAAAGCATGAAATAAGTGGTCTTGACATCGGCCACCCGCAGTTGCTGGTCGAGAATTCGTTTCTCATCGTCGGAGAGTTGGTTCGAGTCTTCCTCTTTGGAAACTTGGACGACAGAAAACGTGTCCAGCTCCGTTCCTGTCTTCGACTTACCTAGATCGGAAGGCTGATCAGCTGTAGGTATGCAAACGGCCTTAGAGCCTTTCTCGCTGTCGTGATATGCTTCTCCATTTTGAGACTGTGCTGGTACAGGATTACCCTTCATAATTAATTAGGTCTAAGTGCAACTGTGAGCATAGCGGCGTAGAGACGAGATGTGGTTAGGAATCGAATGAAGTCAGGAATGAATGATCTGACTTGTTTAAAAGGAGTCCACCCAGGCTTTATGTTAGACAGCGAAGAATGACACCAGCCATACCGTTCCTAGTCATCATCTAAGATGAGCGATCCGAATATATCTTGTGCCTTTTGAGAGATTTCGTATTGCGCCACTTTTCCCAATTGGGAACACGCAGCTCCCAATTCGGAATTACCGAATTCGAGGGGTTTCTTGAATACTTGTGTACGTGCACGGATGAATAAAGAAATGTTAAGTGGCAATCATTTTGAGACGGTTGGCCCCCCATATCCCCTTAATTAGTTCAAATCTCGCCCCTCGAAAATCGCAATCCCATAACTCTTACAATCGCTGCAACTATCTCCAAGGTTTTGGAGGATCTTTTGATACATATAAACACCCCGATCTTTCATCCACCAAAACTTCTCTGCGGGAAGCGTTGAAACAGCAGCAAAATAATGCATCATAACCACCATGGCTCTCTCGTCCTTTTTTTTGAGTAAAGATAAAAAGCCGCTGGGCAGCAGATTCGGCCAAGAGAAGAGATACCGTGCTACAGCATGAGTCAGTCCTTCCGCCTCAAGTTTTGTCCAGCCGAGTGAGACGCAAGAAAGAATTGTCATCAGAGGTTTAGATGGTATGATGAAATCGGTCAGATCCTCTGGTTGATTTGGTGAGATGATCGTGCAGGAAAGAACATGCGCAAAGTTGTGCTCCATACTGGAAGACGTTGGCAAGGAACTGAAATAATGCTCAATGTGTAATCGAGGACTGTAGGTCAAGATTGAGGTAAGAGGATCACTTTCCTCGATGCTGAAGCTGTGGATAAACTGTAACACAATGTTCTTTAGACCGCGGTAGAAGGAGTCTACACTTTTCCAGCCTTCGCTATCATAAGTCCACGAGTATTGGAGAAGCAACATGGCACAGGCGACGAGAGCTTTCCCCCGAGATCTTTCGAGATTCGTGACGTTGGATAAAGTTTCGCGAAATTGAGGCAGTGCTTGAGACAGATTCTCGAGCGCGACTAGTTTATGGCTCCGCTCCTGTGGTTGTAGATGCTCGAGATGGATCGCTGTGACCAGGAAGACGCTGTGCATCAGAAATGGGTTCTGAAGAGCTAGATCCATTACCGTGTCTTTCCATTGCCCAGGATCCATGACGAAGGTTTCGCATGTGGAGTTCTGGAAGTGATGCAGTAATCTTAGATGCTCCAAATTGATGACAGATGAAGGGGGAGTTGGAATGACGAATGACGAGCTGGAATCCTCTTGGATCGCTTTCTGGCTCTGAACGGTTGATGAACAGGGGGTTTTTGGTGGTGCGACAATACTGCATTCTTGGTTCCGCTTGACGCAGTTCCGACATGGGATGTGTTCGTCGCACTAGAATTGCGTCAATACGAGAGCCCCAGTTGGAATGAGCAAAACTTACCTTGACTTTTCTAGCTTTGCAATTCTTACAGCCACTTCTGGACTTCGTATGCGCTTTCCGCCTCCGGTTGGCTTCAGCATCTGAACAGAAATCAGTGACAAAGATGGCCTCTGGGACTGCGGGAGTCTGCAGTGCGAAACAACCAAAATGAGGGCTTCGTGCGTCCATACCGCCGAGCATGCACTATGTTGAATGCTAGACTGCGAAGTGAGTGAGATGCTGATTCATCGAAAGGAAGACGTTCAAAGAAGTTGTTTATGCGACATTGTGCCCTTGTTGCGTTACGCGTACCTTGCGCCACCTGAACAGTTCTCATGAGATGAACAAATCGGATTGCTGAGATGGATACAAGAGAGAGGAGGTATTCGAACTCAAAAACGAAGGTGGCGATACACCAAAACGGAATACGAATGACAAAAGAGGAATGGCTTCGAAATGAAGAAACAGGCGAGAGTGGCCTGACAGCGGATATGTAAGGGATGTAAACACGTGACAAAGCAAGAACGGAGACCTGTGCCCGTATATTTCAACACTTGTTCTTGGGGCAGATCCCTTGACATTAGAAGTTGGTTGACGCGGTGATTCATTACTTATTGATTCAAGCCGCTGCACGAGGGTCTTCAGCACCAGCACTTCCTGGAGTGTATGCTGCACCAGACCAGAACCAAGAAACTAGGAGCACATCCTGGAAGCAACGGAAAAAAACAAAATGCTGTAGCTTGATCTCCTTGGAATATCAATATAAAAATGCCGGGACAAGCAAGGATATAAATGCGAAGATGTAGCCGTTCATGAAAGTGATGATATCACGTGATGCATGTACCGCGGATCACGAGGGGTAGTTGTAGCCCAAGCCCCGGGAACAGCTTGCTTCGGGTAAGATGAAGTTCATTCAAGCTTTGTGGCTCTGTTCTTGTCGAGATGACCTGTTCCAATCCTCACCAAAGTGCTCAAGCCTTCTGACCAGAGATCAAACATATCAAGATCGTCGTCTTTTCAAGAGGGGAGATAGATGGCAGAGTTTGTAAATACATTCTGTATCTAAGTTTTTAACAGGATAGCGGAAGGCGCGGTGACGATGCACAGTATGACACCCTACTAGCCAGGAATTAGGCCAACTGCCGAAGCGCTCATAATTGGTAGGACATAGTCAAGAACCGCTTGCGTAGTACCAAGGTTGGACAGAATAAGGATCGATCCTGGATAGCTGGTGTTCGGGCTTTGAGTAGGATTCCGAAAGCTGGAGAAGCGGAGAAGCTGGGGAAGTTGGCGTTGGAGTTGGTAAGTATCGGTGTTGGCGTTGGCGTGGTGGATAGATGGATGGATGCTGCAGGAAAGATGGATCATGGATGACTGTGCCGCGGCCAAACGCAGAGCTATCTCGTCTGACCGATGACTTCATTGTTCCCTTGGAGATGCGGGTCTCGAGGTCTTCGTGAGAAGAGGGTCTCTGGAGTCTGGGTGTTCTCCCTTGGCAGTTCAGTCAAGATCGAGTCAAGAAGCAAGACTTCGTAAATCGCATCTTGCATTTCTAGATGTCGCACCAGTTCCAGCCAATCTCAACTACGTACTTGTACTGTAGTACTCGCGAGCCCTTCCCGTAACAGCTCATTTCGAAAACGTTAGTTTCTCTTTTCGATGTAAAATGAAATCTTCTGTCTTTGAATTAGCTCAAGTAGCAGGTGGTCAACAGGATTGCTTCTCGTAAAGCAATACGGAGTACAGGAAATATACAGGTCTTCTCTGATCAAAAAATGGGGCTCAAACAAGCAAACGCCCAGGAGCGGACGGCAGTTCCACGCCGCTTACGATGCTGGCACGCATGATGTCATCGCACATTCGCGCTCCCGACGACACACCGACACCCATATTCTCGGCTGCCATTTCAAACCACCGCATTTACGTGATTTTATGGTAATCGCTGGGTCTGACAACCTTCATCACCTCGCATCCAAAGGGTGGAGCATTTCCTGCTGAGTGGAGCATCTTCTGCTGAGATCTTATCGCAGATGACTGACCATGGCCAACGCTTACTCTGACTATGACGCCGATCGGTGATGGCTTCAGGTCGACATCGACATCGACATCGAAGACAAGCACAACGAGCGATTGAGCTTTGGCCGATGCCTGATTTGATGATGACTTCTGTACCACACCTTACCTTGCGCTGCATCCGGACTTGTCTACGGATAGCTCGGTGTTTCTATACGCACACGCACCCCATGAAGTCATTTTCTTTCTCTTGTTGACTTTTGTTCACTTCTCGTTGCCTTTCAGCCAGAAGGGATCGAAACCCAAGAGTCTTCATTATCAACCGAGTACATTACGATGATACCCGTGCCCGCAAGCCGGTTCCTGTATCCGACGGTGGTTCAGGAGTCACGGGCACGATCTAGCATTGCGAGCGACACGGCACTACTTCATATACTACACGACACTATACCACGCCGCGCTCACACTAGGACAGACATCTACCGTATTATGCCTGCATAGTCGCGCCGATCTTGCTTTCTTCTAAATCGCTTCCTTCGTTTTCAACCCCCGGTAAGTGACGGGAACAATGACGTAGTAGTATAGCGGCTCCACCAGCCCCATGGATACTCAGTTTTTTTGTTAATTCCTAGTTTGCTCAACTCGGGGATTTCGTTATATTCCTCTCTCTGCCCCTCCTTCTTCATGTGTATCTTTTCGATCTAAGGGTTCGTTTTCATTCAAAAGATTTCTTAACTTGATTTCTTAACTTGTATCGCTCTTGCCCCACGCTTTTGGACCACACAGCTTCTTTCTACTCACACTCGCAGCTGCATATAGTGTAAGTTTCCCCAGATTGTTCAAAACCACCCTTCTAATATCCCCAGAGAATGCCCACGGGCACCGCTTCATCCTCAATTATCTATTATTAGCCGATAATTGATATGGCGGACCTCAATGAGAAAGCCACCAATGAGCCAGGCCTCAAGGCCGAACACCAGATTCCTCTCAATGACTCTGAATCCTCCTCTTCCACCAAGGCCGGGTCCGAGGGCGGCGCCGAGAGGGTCGACGACACCCAGGGACCTCAAGTATCCCGGCACACCCGCTTCCCAACCCATGATATAGCGCAAGTTCGTGACATTGAGAAGACGAATTCTGAAAATAAGGTGGAAATAACAGAAGATGATTGCTACGACGAACTTGGTTTCTCATTTCCAACATGGAAGAAGTGGACCATTCTCTCAGTCATTTTCGTGGTTCAAGTCTCGATGAACTTCAATACTTCCCTGTATTCGAATGGTCTGAAGGGAATCTCAAATGAATTCAATGTCAGCGAACAAGCAGCTCGTTGTGGCGCTATGATCTTCTTAGTCTTCTACGCTTTCGGATGCGAGCTCTGGGCTCCGTGGTCTGAAGAACTCGGTCGCAAGCCAATTCTCCAAGCTAGCTTATTATTGGTCAACATCTGGCAGCTTCCTGTCGCTCTCGCCCCGAATTTCGCCACTGTCCTGGTCGGCCGTGCATTGGGTGGCCTCTCGTCTGCTGGTGGATCAGTCACGCTCGGAATGATTGCAGACATGTGGGAACCAGATAACCAACAATACGCCGTTGCCTATGTCGTGTTCTCCTCCGTTGGAGGTTCCATCTTCGGTCCGATCATTGGTGGCTTCATCGAAGGTGCTTACCCGCGTGTCTCATGGAGATGGACAATCTGGGTCCAACTTATCTTTGGAGGCTTTGTTCAATTACTACATCTCGTCCTTGTTCCCGAGACAAGATCCACCATCATGATGGACAAGATTGCGAAGAAGCGCCGCGAGAGCGGAACTGCGCCAAATCTCTATGGTCCAAATGAGATAACACCGTTCAGAGAACGCTTCTCTGGAAAGGAAATCTTGATCACCTGGATCCGACCTTTCAGAATGTTTCTTACCGAGCCCATCGTCCTTACATTGTCTCTCCTCAGTGGTTTCTCCGATGCACTTATCTTCATGTTCATCCAGTCGTTTTCACTGGTGTACTCGCAATACGGCTTCATTCCCGGAACGCAAGGTCTTGCTTTTATCTCCATTGGAATAGGTTACTTCATTGGCTGGATTTCTTTTATTCCGGCCATCAAACGGAACATCAAAGAACGAGAAACTAAACCCGATGATGAAAGAGCTCAATATGAATCGCGTCTCTGGTGGCTTTTGTATACTGCACCATGTCTACCCATCGGTCTCATTGGATTTGCTTGGACTTGCACTGGCCCACCAATTCCCTGGATCGCCTCTATGATCTTCGCCGCCATTGTCGGGATTGCAAATTACAGCATTTATATGGCTACGATTGATTACATGATTTGCGCTTACGGGCCATACTCTGCTTCTGCGACTGGAGGCAACGGATGGTCGAGGGATTTCCTTGCTGGTGTTCTTACTGTTCCAGCGACTCCCTTCTTCTCCAGTAAGACAAACCCTTCTTATTATCAAATTGCGTACTAACCCTTGCACTTAGACATCGGAGGAAGCAGCAACCCCAATCATCTTGCCTACGCCTCCACAATCCTCTTCGCGATCTCCTTCGTTCTCGTCATTGCTGTATACGTTATCTACTGGAAAGGTCCTGTTCTCCGAAAGCGCTCTCCGTTCGCACAGCAACTTTCCGAAGAACGTGCGGAGCATGGTCTTGGGCTTTCCAAGACTCGTAGTGGTGGAAAGAAGGCTGCTAGACCTACGGGATCGAGGGCTCATTCTTTCGCTAGATCGCAGCAGGATCTTAGAGTGAAACAGGCGATGGGATCTCGCAGGAATTCCTATGCCGCAAGTGGAGGGAGATCGGGGCATAACAGTGCCGTAAACTCGAGGGCCAACTCGAGAAGGAATAGTTTGAACAACGTTTGATTGTATCTATTAGGGCGTTGGTGTTCGGCTGGTTGGGTACGTTACTAGTAGAGAGATGAGTGTAAAATAGGTTTCTGTGCATTCTACAGTATAGGATAGACTACAGGATATAAGTAGAAAATCAATATACCGCAAATCTCCATAATATTCAGTCACCATATTGATACTTCTCCTATTCCCTTTCGTCGAATCGACCGATAATCCGTGATCGTTTCTCCCCGATCCCGCGGCTGCCATACCTCAACAACGAGCAGATCACTGCGACAGGAACTTTCATCGAACTACCCCAATACCCTCTATCCATTATCGGTACTACCCGCGTCACGCAATTCATTCACTCAGGCGTTTGAAAACGAGTAACGTGTTTTCGCTTCCTAACCCTAACCCGAACGTGTCGACGTGCAACAAAACCCATATCCCCTGCTCATCGTCCATATAATTGGCGATACCCTTGCTAACCCTAACCCGAAGGTGTAAACAAACCCTTTATCCCCTCGCTATTCGCATAGCTAGTGATACCCTTGCTAACCCTAACCCGAAGCCTTTGACACGATGTGCAACAAAACCATATCGCTTGGTCGCCGTCCATATAATTGGCGATACCCCGGCTAACCCGAACGTGACGACGTGCAACAAAACCTGTATCGCCTGCTCGTCGTCGCTGGCACCCTGGCTAACCCTAACCCGAAGGGTGACGACGTGCAACAAAGCCATATATCCCCTGGCAGCTGTGGAAAGTCCGGATATGTTGCCTAAGGCAGCAAGATGCCTTTTGCGCTCTTCCTAAGCGAGCGTACATTGACTAATCATAGCACTCTATTTTTGAAACCACTCCTTAATTGTCCCTATTTTTATTATATCGATCAAAACTCCATTTCCTACATAGCATGATATTGTATTCCTTATGGCCAAATACCGTTATCTAGTAAAGCAGAAATATAGAATCCTTTATTTTCTCAATCTTTAGCTACGCAAGCCATACATAACATTAAAGATACTATATGATCGTGTGCATGGAGCTTGCTGCGGCTGGGCACGCTTTGCGGCCTCCTGCAAGGCTACATACTGGGCCAAGAGAAGGCTCCGTGCTTCAATGATGTCATACCCTGACTGCCATGCTTCGTTCAAAATCAACATCAACACCGAAAACAGCCTGGAGAATAACGTTGTATCTGCATTCAACTCAGAATGCGGATCCAACACAATGCGCTTGCATTGGCAGCCCTCCTCGTGCAGACACTTGCCGCACAAGTTCCTCTCCGCTTGACTCCTCAATCGCATTCCCAAGACTACAAATTCGATGCCCTGCTGCATTTGCCCGGAATAAGTCCATATTTCGATGCAATCGGTTCTGGACTAGATCATGTTGCTCCGCGTCATTGTGTGGTAACTGCTGCTTCATACCTGATAAGGCATGCGGCGATTTACGCAAATGATGACGACTACGATAATTATATCGAGCCTTTTGTCAAGAAGCTCGATTCGACATACGCCTCGGATTCCTCGTATAGCCTCTTAGCAGGGAAGCGGAGAAAGGGCTGGAAAGGACCGCTAACATTCTTCTCGAAATGGAAGAACCCGATCGACGACCCCGAAAACCAAATGGAGCAGATCACGCCGCAGGGCATCAAAGACTCGAAGAAAGTGGGAAAGCATCTCTTGAGTCGATACCCGACTCTTGTACCAACAACCAAACGAATCTATGCGGACAAGAAAGCTCGAACTAAAGATACGGCAAAAGCGTTCGTTCAATCTTTCCCTCAAGATGTCGAAGTCGTCGAAATCGACCTCAACCGCACCTCATTCCATGCGCAAGATCCCCATAAAGCTTGTAAAGCTTTCTCGAAGAAGCCAGGTCAGGTAGAGCAGGACCGCTTTATGAGCTTTTATACGCGGCCGATCATTCTAAGACTGCAGCCACATTCGCCGATCCAATTGACGCAGACGGATATCATGGGCATGCAGCAGCTGTGCGGGTATGAATCAGCTATCAATGGGAAGAAAAGTGATATTTGTGACGTATTCACCGACGATGGTAAGTAGATAGGAGAAGAAGGCATCCTAATCGGGACCGTCTCGGGAGCAGTAGTTCTGAAGACATGCCCTGAGATCCAAAATTTCCACACAAAGCAATTACTGACTCACCCAGAATGGATGGCGTATGAGTACAGCTGGGACCTCAAATATTCGCATATGGTGGGCCATGGAAATCCACTGAGTCCGTACCTGGGCTTTCCATGGCTCAACACGACTGCGCTGTTGATGAGCAAGTTCCATGCGCCTTCACATACTCAAGGAGAGGGAGATGATGTACCAGATGATGACGGCCAGCGCTTCTTCCTCGCTTTCACGCATAGAGAGGTCCCGCCTTTCATCGCCACCGCTCTTGGACTCTTCAACTCAAGCAATGCGCATGCAGAAGAATTCCCGACGGATAGGATTAACTGGAGCCGATCCTGGAGAATGGCAGAGCTGATCCCGTTCCTGGGACATGTGGGAATCGAGAAGCTGACTTGTAATGCGGCGTCTATGGATCCAGAGGACGGCCAAGAATATATCAGGATCATTGCTAACAGCGCGCCGAGACCAATTCCAAGTTGTCAGGATGGGCCAGGCGCGAGTTGTAGCTTCGATAAATTTATCGAGATTGTGGAACGGGGAATGGAAGAATATGGGGACTTCGATGGGGTTTGTAAGAACAAGGATGACGATGAGGAAGAGGAGGGAAAGATGGGGCTGTAAATGAGTGGTACCTACATATTCGAACTGCTCATAAATGATGCGATGAGTGCGCCGGAAAGAGCTCCTAGGACGATAGGTACAGCCGAAGATCATATTCTGCATGATATAGGGCTCCTGTTCCACTCTATCAGGTATGTATCCACTTCATTCCGAGTATGCCTTCTACCACTTGTGAAGGACTCTTGGAGTCTACGGAGTAAGCTTTGATTCTCCCTTGCGAAGTATCGTCGTCCGCCAAATCCCATCTATCACTGACAGAAATCAATTTCCCAGCGTTATCTCATTATGCCTTCAAGCACATTCTCCCACGTTTGTTGCAGTGACGCTTGGTTCCCGATCCAATAAGTGGCCATCTCAGCGTCTGAATGCTTTGAAAGGAGAGTGTCGTTGGTGGATCGCATGTGAGAAACAGTCGGTGAATGAAGACGCGAGAAAAAACGGCACGGTGTTCGCTTCAGTCATTAGATCTGTCTTTATTCGCCAAGTCATCTTTCCCTTCCAACATTCGCTGTTGCTCCTCCATCAATACTGGGCTTTGGATAGCTAGGGAAATTGAAATCATCAAGAACTTTAGTACAAGAGATGAAATGCGCGAACACACGTTATAGATTGATTGCTAAGTTCTACACTGGCGGAGCTTTTAATTTTGCTAATTATTCTACACTGGCCGAGCTTTTTTCTACTCTGGCCGAGCTTAGAGCTCATTTCAATGTGCTGAGATGAGAGGCCTGTTGAGGCTGTTGTCGAGCACATCTTCGTCGTGGCCAGACAATAGCATCGGACTCGCAATGATGAAACAGACTGAGAGCCACATAATCGTATCGAATGCCATGAGGATGACAGCGGCAGTCATGGAGCAAACAGCGGATGCCCTATTCAGTGAAATGACTCGGTGTTCATCTTTCGATCTTATCCCCCAGTGCTTCTGCTGTGCATATGACCTATCCGTTATGGAGGGGTCGGTCTCCCTGGATGGAGGGGAAAGCAGACGCTCGACAATGCAGGTGACTGGACCTCGTTGAACGTCATTTCTAGACTTCGGTGTGGCCACGTGCGTGGCTAGTGATAGATCCCACGCCTGTCTCAATGGCCTATAACCGAAGCGAGCAGTAACGGGCATATTTATGCAGATTCCGAACTTCAAATGGGTAATGTGGAAAGCCGGATTGTAAAGAGTGAGCCTTTGGATCTGGAAGACGAAAATTAGTACTAGTATAATACCAGCCGTCAAGATTTTGACTCGTCAACACTCACTGAAGGGAAAAATTGTATGGAGCTTTTGCTCGTCGAGTTGTTGCAAAGAAGACTCTGTACTGAAGCCTGTAGACCTTTATCGGACACAAATTTTATGCTGTCGTTCAAGGCTTGTACAGCCAGCACGATATCGTCTTGACGAAATGCCTTCAAAGAGGTCTCCGATTTCGCCCGTCTCACTTTCTCTTTGGATGCGCATGTCATGAGGTCTCTGACTGCGTACACCTTGCACTTTGGCAATGGTTCTTTTTTCTTCCCACGAGCATGATCAACATCCAAATACTTCCTGGGTCTAAGATCAATAGTACTAGAATGTTTATTCGAGCGCACCGGACGTTGAGACCCAAGACTAGAAATTAGGTATGGATCGAAGCGTTGTGTCGTCCAAGGTCTCCTGGGTACCGGAGATATTCCACAACAACTACCTGGAGCGAGGCGCCTTGTCAGCTCTTGAGCGGTCGGACGGTCAAGAGGGTCAGCCTCCATCATCTTCCTGCAATATTTGACGACTTCGCCGAGATGCGGGCAGGCAGATTGATTTGCGGCTTTGGCAGAAAGTAAATCCAACCATATCGTAATTGAAGCGAGATTTTCTTGGAAGATACCGTCTCCAACGAAGTTATCCAACCGAAAATCTAGGAATTTGGTGTCGCTGTCTTGGAGCAGAAAGCTCAGCATCTCCAGAAAGACACAACCTAACGAGAAAATATCAGATTTACGTCCGCGATAGCCACCGCGTGCTGTCTCTGGCGAACAATATTTCCGTGTCATATTGCCTAAAGTGGATGTGGTGGAATCGAATTCGTTGAAGGTTTTTGCCGTACCAAAATCAGCCAAGAATATTGTCTTGCCTCTGACCAGGATGTTTGAAGGTTTGATGTCCTGATGCTTGATTGATTGCGAGTGAAGATAGTTTACACTAGATGCCAAGCAGCCGAACCATTGAGACATTGTTTGAAGGTCGACATTCCTAGAGTCTGTAGCCATCAAGCAATCAAGATCGAAATCTGCCGACGGGGTCATCACAATTGAGAGCGTGTGATCACCGGTGTATTCCCCAACAAATCGAACAATGTGGGGATGGTCGAGCTTTTTCATAATCTCGACCTCCGTTTTCAGGGTCTTGAACGTGCTCTCTGTCGTGAAATTAACAGTCTTGCGTGCAAAGGTATTTCCAGTTCTCTGATCTTGAATTTCATCCACGATCGTATACGGCCCTATTCCCAACAGTCTGACCCTAACAAAGGTAGCCTGAGACGGAGAATATAGAAGAGGACTAAGTCCGCCAGAACGGTTGAAATGGGTCGTGAACATGGTCCGTTTATGATCGTCCTCGGGTGTCAACTTTTCGTCATGAGCAGAACTTGACGGTCTCATCCGAGTTGTGGCATGGTCGAACTGCGCTAGTTGATCTGGTGCAGAACCAGGAGGAGAGTCGTCCGAATTATCTTCAGGATCTGAGAATGTACCGTCATCATTATTCTGATTGTCCCAGTCAAAGTCCCTGTCGAAGGCATCATTCTCATCACCTTGGCCCTCATCAGGTCGTCCTTCTTCATCGTCACTTGAATCGTCTTCTTTCATTTCTGCATCATCATTCAGGGCCCGCCACCTCGTCATATCATATCTGTCGATGGAAAAATGATCGCCAATGTGGGTAATGCGATCCTGCCAGTTATGAAATCTGTGAGTGGTGCAGAAACCACATTTCCTGGGGAATCTGCTTGCAACATGAAATTGGCTACCTCCACAATGATTCTCGGAGTTGACACCCGGGTGAGCATTGTTGTAGTGCTGCCTGAACTTGTCCCTTCGGTATGAAATCTTACCAGGATCAGATAGGGACTTGCCACCGCATGTGAGCTCCTGGCAAAGCCAGCCTTCCTGAGGATAATTGATCTCTTCGTGTTTTCTCCAATCAGCCCTCTTGTCAAAGTTTTTGCCACATCCGAGAGTACACTGGTAAGGTCGAGGCTCGTACCTCCGGAGGAGCTCAGCATCTTGGTTTAAGGTACATTTAGTCCCTCTGTGTTGTACCCAAGTAGAAGCTTCCCGCAAAGCCGTGGCCTGAGTGGGAGGAGGGCCGTGAAAAGTTGACAAGGCAGGTAAAGGATTGGAAAGTCTTTGTGCTCCCGAGATGCATGTGCTTAACAAAACACTCTGAGAGGTAGCGTTGAAGTCGGTGAGTAAGACTCCTGTTGGCTGTCTTCTCAATCTTTGACCGAACCACATCCTCACCGTGTCAACTTTTAACCTCGTCAAGATGGCAAGAGCTTTGAAATCCTCATCAGTCGGGATGTGAACTGCTGGAAAGTGGTGAAGCCAGCTTTCAATGACTGATGCTGCATGATTCGACACGATTTCATCCACTGTGCTGTCTAGAGTGGAGGTCGTGCTGCTAAGGCCTGGCACATCCAATGGCTGCCCATCGGAAAGATCCATTGAAAGGTGCTGCGATGATTCACAACGCCGTGGCCTTTTCCTGCAACGCTTTCGATGTACCTTTTGCGCAAACGGCGGTACGAACGTTTGAGTATGGGGTCCAAAGAACAAACCCATGTCAGGGGGCTTCTAAATGAGGTTTAGTTGAGAGCAGCTCAGGCTCGAGTGGCTATTCGACTTACCCTATCCTGTTGGATTTGGCGAGGGCTAACGGTTGCAGGGGTGGCGACGGGCATAGGCATAAAGGATTGATATGTTGGTTTTCCGGACTGAAATTCATATTGAGAGGTGTTTGCAACGTGTTGAGTTGCCTCCTGATAGGTCAGCAGGGCCTTCATCAAAGTCACACAGAGAGGCTCACCCCAAGACCGAAGCCTGATTGAACCCCAGTTCCTAGTGGTCTTTCCTCTGGTCTAGAAGGAAGTTCATATCCTTTACTCTCGGGTCCTTTTCTAGCTGAGATTTGATCTTCGGTATGATTTTGCCGAAGATCAGATATCTGAGATAGTCTGTAACTGAAAGGTAGCGCTGTTTGGGAGACGGGCAAATGCAGTGACGAAGTGAAGGCATAGGGGCTGAGGGTGGAAGCAACATGGTCATTCTGAAATCCAAACACACTGGTCTGCTGAGTTGAGTTGTAGCTTTCGTTGAATTGAAGGTCAGTATCGAAGTCCCGGTGGGAAGTCCAGAGCATATCAGGCCCGGTATCTTGTTGGAGATGATCCACATCTCCTAATGCTGCGGCTGGCTGCGGGGATGAAAACGCCATCTTGTACTGCAAGTGTTTGGCTTTTAAACCTCCTGGCTGTTGCCAGAACCGCTATTCCTTCGCATAAACTCTCTTTTCGCAAGTCTGTTCTTGTCTCTGTTGTCTGATTGTTAATGTAATGAGCGAAGGATGAATTGTTCAAATATCCGGGTACGCTGAGTTATCAATTCTCGAAAAGCTTGGAGTGCCTTGTGAGAAGCCTCACAGGTGAAACCCGGGGGCAGCGAACCCCTGCCCGCCCTTTTCCGGCGAGTTCAGCCCTTCCACCCGCGCCCATTTGTGTCAGCTCGTCTGTCGCCCCAGTAATCGAAGCTATTATCCGCCACCATAGCGCCCAGCTGGGAAGATAGGATCAAATACAACCCAATAATTACTGCAACGTGAAAATTTTTTTGGGGTCTGTACTACGTGACTGAGAAGGTTACACCCGAGTAGATGTTCTTGGTACTTCAAAATTATTGAGCTTTGTTAACGGCTGATGCCGCATTGATTAATCAGGTCCTGATCCGTCAAAAGCTTCGCAAGATTCGGACCCCACATACCAAGGCCTTGCAAGATTTTAATCTGTTCAAACTTTAGAAACAATTAGGAATCCAAAGAGTGCCTCTATCTTAAATCTGAAAAGTTGACCTAAGGAGTCCGCTTCGATCAGAAGCTTTCAGTGTTGCAAGGTCTTCTACACCAGTTACTACAGTAGTATCGACTTGAGAACGTTCCTAGTTGCTCGAAACAATGGTCTGAAGTCTCGGGAGAACTTCCTCGGTGTCTTTGACTACACTTGCGACATTGAATTCTAACGAATAAAAGCCTCTTTGCCAGAATTTGCCTCGTTTGTGTCTTGCCGGGCTTCTCCAGTCAAAGTCGACTGTTCACAAGACATATAAACTTCCGCCCGCCGGAGCATCAACTCCAGTCTTTTGTAACAATAAGTCCCTACACTCTCTATTCCAAGTTCGACGAATCTCTGCTTACGACCCAGCATCAATACCAAAGGACCCAAGATGGCCAGAAATATTACAGAAAGAACAAGAAGGCCATATCAATCGGGCAATGGTCAGACAACCCACGCAATAGGTTTTGCCGTCACTGCGACGAGCCGCTTCTCAATATGGATTGTCCTTGCAGCCCAAAGTATAAGAAATGTCAAAGATGTCATCACACGCGATGCTGGCATAAACTGCCGACGTAGTGATGAACCACTGGTCTACTAGACGCCGGCTTTATGTTGTGTGAAGGTCCTCCTTGACTCCATCAACCCAAAGTCCACTCTTCCCACCCTCTTTTCTCACAACTCTCAGCCCTTCAATGCGCAAACCCTTATCCACAGCCTTACACATATCATACACCGTCAACGCGGCCATGCTCGCAGCAGTTAAAGCCTCCATTTCAACGCCCGTCTTGCCATCGCACGAGACGGTGGCGGTGATGTGTATTCTGCCAAAGTTCATCTCGTTCTTCGATCCCGTTAGTCCAGAGCTAGTGCCAGAAGAAAGAGTATGAGGAGTGTGGAACGGATAAGCATCGCCCTGCCCAGTTCCCTGCCACCGCACACTCTGCCTCTCTTCCCTCCTCCCTTCCTCAACATCCCCTTCTTTCTCATCAATTTCCGAGCTCGGATCAACGACATCAAGCTCAACACTAACATGCGTTATAGCAATCGGATGGCAGAGCGGAATTAACTCGCTCGTCTTCTTCGCAGCCATGATCCCAGCGACACGAGCGACGCTGAGCACATCGCCTTTCTTGAGCTGGTTAGAGCGGATTAGAGGTAGAGCGGTGGCGTTGGAGAAATGGACTGAGCACATAGCTACGGCGGTCCGGCTTGTGATAGACTTTGAGGAGATGGGTACCATGTGGGCGGTGCCAGTGGTGGTTAGATGCGTTAGGGAGGGTATTGATGAAGGAGCTTCAGAAGCGGGTTGTTGTGCAACTGGTTTAGAGAGAGCCTTGTTTGTTGAATAGTAGCGGATTGAGAAACTGGACTGAGGCATTGCAGGAAGGAGACGGGTGGGGATATGACGCCATGGAGAAGTGGTTGGCTGCAAAAACTGGAAAGTTGATAACTTTGGCTTTCTGTGGGAATATTCATCTACCATGTCTGTTAGCATATTGCACTAATACAGGGCAGTGCAATGCACGCTGGCCAGATAACGATTGAGTTCGTCAAATTTGATATACATGCAAGTCCTAAATACACAGGGTATTCCGTATGTGCCACGACAAACCAATGTATAAATCCTACTCATAAATGCAAGAGATAAATGACCTACCCACCTATCAATATCATGGGTCTGTTCTTCATATTTTCTAACTCTCCCATTCCGGCATGCTTCGCCTTCTTTCGAGAGACTGCCATACCGATGACATCCAGTAGCTCTCTTTCGTGAGCCGAACTTTCAAGTGATGTAGAAGTGTCCAATCCTTGCCGTCTATCCATTTCTATCTGCTTCATCGCTTCCAAAGCTTCTTCGTCGATGGGATCTCCATTGTTTGACTTTCGTAAAATATCTCGTAATGACACTTCCGCGTTTCCAAAAAGACATACTTTAAGGTTTCCATCACTGGTGATTCGGAGTCGATTGCAAGTCCCACAGAAGTTATGGGTCATGCTTGTGATAAACCCCATCCTCCCCACAAAACCCGGGACTTCGTAGGTCTTGCTCGTATCATTCTTGTGGTCTTGCACCTTTCTCAATTCGGGATACTTCGCCCGAATGATATCCAGCATTTCCCCATAACCAATCATCTTCCCTTGGCTCCATTTATTCCCATCGAATGGCATGTATTCGATGAACCTGATCTCGAGGTCCTGTTCTCGCCCCAGCTCCACAAAAGGGAGGATCTCTCGCTCGTTCATGCCCCTCATGACCACACAATTGATCTTGAGCTTGATTCCTGCGCCGAGCTTGTTCATTTCCAGAATCCGCTCGATGCTTTTCATAACTTTTTCAAAGCCTTTGCGCCGTGTCATGATTTGGAACTGCCATGGGTCAAGAGTATCCAGGCTTAAGTTCACCCCCGTCAAGCCGGCTTCTACCATGCTATCCAACTTTCGGTATAACGATATGCCGTTGGTCGTCAAGCAGAGCTCCTTCAGTCCTTGTGATCTCAAGGAGCCGATCTGATGCATCAATGGGACGATATCCTTCCGCACAGTGGGTTCACCACCTGTGAGTCTGATCTTGACAACGCCTTGTGAGACAAAGACAGAAGAGAGGAGATAGATCTCAGGTGTAGTGAGGAGTTCTCGTGGAGGCGATTGTGGGACTCCATCTTCCGGCATACAATACAGACATCGCAGATTACATTTTTCAGTTAGCGATATTCGTAGGTAATCGTGTTGGCGCTGGAAAGAGTCCGTGAGGAAGGAGGAGAACGGCCTCGCCTCCTTGATCACTTCAAGGCGTTTGCGTAAATTTTTTGACTCAGGAGGACGATCGAATGGAAGGTTTTGGGGCAAAGGATATCCCCGTTTCGCTGGAGCTGCAGATGTAGTATTTCGTAGTGTGTTGAAAGATAGTAAATACCGGCCGCCACCTCGCAGCACTGGAGCTCGGCCCACGGTGCCAAGCAAAGTCATCACGAAGTGAGGTATAAGAACGTAGGAAAGAGCTTCGTATCAAGTGGGATATATTTGCATCTTACCACGGACTGTCGGCTTCCAATTTGACGAGCTCAGAAAAAGCATGGCGGACTTGAAGCAATTATTAGAGTGGGGGGCGGCTCCGAGCGTTGATATACCAGTTGTGGTCATCAAAGCTGACTAACGAGGGATTGGTTCGCGTTGACTCGCATTGTCGTTTAGTAAAAGCAGCCCGAAATTCGCGATTTGAATAGCTTTAATATAACTTAATCCACAAGTGGTTATAGAAAATAGGATTTTATATTAAAAGAAAGCTACTAAGTATACAATCATTTAAGATTAATTGTAAGTCACCACAAACTTATGATTATCTATTTATGAGAACTTGATTTCGGTCAGAAATCGTCTTGCGATGGGCCAGAATTTACCCCACCTAGTTGTTAAGGCACGCGCTGTATGTACCCTTCCTTAAAGTAAACAAAAGATTTCTTCCACCAGAGCTCTCTTCAAACCACCAAAATGCGATTCTCTCGTTCCTTAAAATGTAGGAACCAGTTTAAATGACTCTCGAATAATAAACGTATTTGCTAATTGACCTCAAATATAGCGTCCAATCACTCCCTCCCCAGCCCAAATGGCGCCTATATCGCAACCATCCTCCCCTCGAAACTCAGCATTCGAGAAACGCGCAATCTGGAGATCTCACGCGTGATATCTCTCCCTCCCGAGGTAGCAGCATCTATACATTGGTTTCTATGGTCTGAGTCGTCGAGTCGCATTATAATTGCTGCCACCGACAACATTCGAGTCTTCTCTGCGACAGATTCCAACTTCGCGGCAAATATTACCCATCCGACCTCTGGAACTACGAAAGTCGCCTTTGTATGTTTTGGCGCAACACATGAGGAACTATGTGTGTTTTCAGAGTTTGGATTGAAGCTCTCAATCTTCAACCTCTCTACTTCGACATCTGTGGATATCAACTCTCCCAAATTCTACAACCCAGGCGTTGCGGGTAGAGGGATCTCATACCGGCCTGGCACTTCCAACTTGGCATTGTTGACAAGAAGTGGAGGGAAGGATATAATCAGTATACATACGAGAGGCACATTGAAAGTAAAGCGGTCATGGTATCCAGACACAATTGATGCGCAGGGCTTAAGTTGGGGTCCTGATGGTAGATGGCTTGCTGTTTGGGAATCTGCGGCGCAAGGCCATAAATTGTTAGTATACACTGCGGATGGGCACTTATATAAGACGTGGAATGGCCCGAAACCTATCTGTGATGATGAGACGGACCTGACTTTGGGTGCTGGAATCAAGTCATTCGAATGGAATGGGGCGGGTTCCTTTGTTGCTGTGGGGGATTACAGCAAGAGGGTCACCGTTCTTTCTGTGCCATCTTTCGCTGAAGCTACAAGCCTACTTCATACCGCAGCGGTAAAACCGACAAACACTCTTCAGGTATGTACGCCTTCCGTGGTATCATGATCTGGCTGACGTTGGTAGATCTGGCAAGAGCAGGTAACACCTGCACAAAATGGAGGACTTATCCGAGAATTCGTTGTTGCGACTCAAGAAATATGTCCTCCCACTTCAGACAGCTCTCCGACGAACACCTTGGAGGCAAAGACTGGAACGAATATGATGTCCTTTGACAACTCAGGCACTCTGCTTGCTACTCGGACGGAGACCATGCCTACAGCAATTTGGATATGGGATATTGGAACCCGGATCCTTCGAGCAGTGATGATACTGCATGCTCCAATTGCGAAGGTGACTTGGCATCCTAATATTGACGAGCTTCTCTTGATCAGATGCGAAGGAGAGGAAAGCAGAGGCTTGGTGCATATATGGGATCCTTCTTGGGAAAGTCCAAAGGTCATCGATTTCGCATCGCATATACCTGGAGGGAAGATTATTGGAAAGACAGTTGGGCGGTGGATGGTTACAGAATCCGGATGTCCAGCGATATTCTTCAGCGATTCACAGGACTGTATCCTTGTTTCAATAGCTGATGATGGAGAAGCACTCCCGTGGCAGGATGCTGAAGCTAGAGGATTTGATATATATGGTCAACAAGAGGAATCACCACTGAGCCTGGTGGCAGCGGATGAGAAAAGACCATATGGAAGGGTGGACATGCTAATAGAAGACGAAGGCGTGACGGGGATGAGTGGGGGAAGCTCTGAAGTGGACGATACGTTCCGCTTTCGAAAGTTCGCTGAGCCCAAATCGTCACCTGGCACTTGGGGCTGAAGTCTAATATTTCGATTTCGCTTGACACAATTTTTGGGGTGTGGCTAAAAAGAAAATCCCACTGCCTTGGAAGTCTTCATGTTAACAGATGTGACGTATTTGAAGCAGCTTTAACTGACGGCTTGGATGTCATTTACCCGATGCTCATTGGTGTGGATAAAGAAAGGAGTAAATTTCTAGCTGAAGATGGTGGATACGTAGCTTCATACGCCACCATGTCACTTTGAGAGACATTGCCGTAGCCTACCAGACTGAAGCTGAACCTACCAGAACCCCCGGATATTCTGAAGCCTACTCTACTTGTCCTTGGGGTAATCCTCCCGACAGCCGTCCGCAGATGCATCACAACATCCTCCAAAAGTCTCACAATCAGTCTCGTGATGTACCCGTAGGATTCGAATATCCGAGGTATTGTACTTGAATGCGACGGCGTCTATCTTCATCTAGGAACCTTTGACGCTATCTTACGCTCGTATGCGTGCCGCGAGTCGCCCACGAATCAACAGTCTCCCAAAGCGGACTACCCCTGCAGCACGCCGCTAGGCGGTCACTGCAGCATCAAGGGACCACGAATTCTTGTTAACCGACCATATTTCCCACTCTGTTTTGAGGAAGACAAGCAGGCGCAGGTAGGTTTCAGATGGCAGATCGAACGGCCTTGGAGCCTTGGGAGCTGCTCCAGGAAAAGCAGCCTAGCTCAGTCAATTGACTGTGAATCCCGCCCAAATCCCACTCCTCTTGTCGTACTTGTACTGCCTCCCCATTCACCCCCATTCCCTTTCCGCCTCACTTTCTTTCGCCTCGTCCGCTCTCAATTGACGTCGTATCTCTTCTGATTTTCGTATCTCGTCTTCTTTTCCTGCAAGAACATTGCGAGTTGCTTCGCAGACAACATACGAGTGCATACATCCAGAATCTCCTCAATCGTCGAAATGGAATCAATCATGGAGACAATCAACGGCACGACCCTCGGCGTCACCTCCCACCCTTTCTACCCCCTCGAAGTCGAAATTGCAAACTATCTCGCCAATGAATGGTCGATGCAGGTGCTTCTCGCCATCTTCACCGCGGTTTGTGCGACGATTTTCTTCGGCACTAAATTCATGGTCAATCGAGCCCATCCCCATCTTCCCACCAAGGAGAAGGCTGCAATTTGGTGGTTTGTGCTTTGTATGTTTTCCTCTTCTTATATTAGCATAATTAACTATATTATTTATGAAGAGTTCTTGCTAATTCCCTGATTTGGTAGCTGGAGCGATTCATCTTTTTTTTGAAGGTACACTCTCCCCCCCTACACCGCCGAGCTTCTAGGGCTGTGAGGAACGAATTGAAGCTGATAATGGACGACAGGATATTTCTCTCTCAACCATACGCGCATGGGGTCGGCCCAAGACTTGTTCGGTCAATTATGGAAGGAATACGCTCTATCGGATTCACGATACTTGACTTCTGATCCTTTTGTGCTGTGCATGGAGACTGTCACTGCGGTTAGTCCCCCACTACTCTCCATCAAACCTTCTCAATCAACTGGACTGTGCTGATATATTGGTTGTATGTGCAGTTCACCTGGGGGCCACTCTGTTTCGTTGTTGCTGCCTTCATAACAACCTCGCACCCACTACGCCATCCCCTCCAAATTATCGTTTGTGTCGGGCAGATCTACGGTCTCATCCTCTACTATGCCACCAGCATGTTCGATCACTACTATAAGGAAGTCACATACTCGCGCCCAGAGTTTCTGTATTTCTGGGGATATTATTTCTTCATGAATTTCATCTGGATGGTATTCCCTGGCAGTAAGTTGAATCATGGCTGGAACGAGGGGTGGAGGTTGGAGAAGAGGCTTGGAGAGACGGAAGAAATTTGCTAACGTGTAAGTATAGTTCTTCTAGTGAGCAGCGTCCGAACTATCGCGAAAGCCTTCAAGGCCCTTGAGAAGGTTGATATGACCCTGAAACATGCGAATCGAGTGGCCAAGCCAAACGGAAAGACGAATGGACATACCAATGGATTTGCGAAGAAGTCGAATTAGAGTGCGACAGGCATTCCCTTGAGTGGATTTGCAGACGGCCCGCTGTGAGAGTGAAGCAGGACTCCAGAGGGACTGGTGGGAGATGAATCTGGGATATTTCGTAAGAGACAAGATGTGCAGATATAATCGACGAACTGGATACCCTGGAGGTACATGAATAGACGTCTCTATAAACGAGATTTTACATAAGCAGTGTATGCTTTTGGGAAATACTGCGGCAAGAGAGCATAATTTGTCATATTTGATGAAAATTAGAGACGCTGCAAAGCAAAGATGTGCTGCCTTTATTCAATAACATTCTCACTTCCCTACAGAATCAATTCATCCCTCTTCATTCTTCGCCCAAATCGGAATACGAGAGATGTCGGATGTCCAACTGAGCTCCCGGTTCCGATCTCGACTCGTTCTTAATAGCCCCACTTGCAATATGTCCACGGAGCCCACCCAACGCGTCACCAACCCCAGTACAGGTACCAGGACGAGCCCCAAATAGCCTACGCCTTGCGCAATCCCGGTTTTGATCCTGGTGCACCTGAAAGTTCGACCAAAGCGAGGTTTTTGGCTCAAAAGACCACGATAACGGACTTGGCCAGACTGCAAGCCTTGGTTCTCAACATGATGTCTCTGCAACTCTTCAGTCAGACAAATGGATCAGTTATCAATAATTGATTGAGGTTGGCTTTAGTGATGTGAACTGAGAATCATGCTTCAAAAACAAGCGCACAAGGCTGAATGGCAAGGCATCCAATGAAATTCCAGCGGCATCAGGCGTCGCCGTCGCCGTGTGCTATGACCAGGAAGAGGCTGTTAATGCGTCAACAAACAAGAACTTGAGATACGATATAAATCGAAAACCCACGCATCGAAAAAGAAACAATGGTACAAAACATACCCTATCTCATTCACTCATAAATGCACAATATATTGTTTCCTCTCCACATGTCTCTCAAACAATTGAAACAGTGGATCTTGTAAAAGAGGAGCTTGACATAGCATTGCCAAGCTCTCGTTGCTGCACCAACACCATTTGGCCAATACGAGCCCCAGGACGCGCGATATCCGCTGTCGATTGGGACCAAGAGTAGTTGGAGATCCAGGTGCACGACATTGTGCGTTGGCTTCTTCTCTGCTTCAATTGAGCCGCAATCGACACTCACTGGCGTTCAATGCTGTATTACGAATGCGCATCGTTTCCCTCGTACAGAGAGCTGGTGGAGGAACCTGTGCAAACGACAGAGGTAGTTCCCCATCTTATCCTTCACCGATCCTGCATTGTTACATTCTTCATTCCTCTGCGACAGAGCTAGGGGGATGAAATATACCCGTGGAATGCGGAGGACGCGACTGACATTCCTGGATGCAGTTCTAGAATATGCCTTCCTCCGAAGAAGACGAAGCCCCAGCAAAATCCAAGCCTAGATCGCCAGGGACGCCGAGACGCTCTGCTGCTGACAAACGTACTCCCAACGCAACACCCCTCCGTAAGAAAGCCTCTCCGGCGCTCAGAACCCCGAATACTGCACCTGCCAGGACGAAGCCCGGTGGGAAGAAGACAGAGCCTACGCTTTTGGGGGACTTTCTGTTAGGGAGACCGAGCCCGAGTCGGACCGGGAGAGGAGGCGCCAATGCAACTGGAGCTGGGAGAGGGAGAGAGAGGAGAAGGAGCTTCGATGCCGCTGCTGTGAAGAGGGAATTGAAACTCGAGGAAGACAATGTTGGAAAAATACAGCAGCCTGGAGGAGTTAAAGATAGGGTTAAGCAGTGGCAGAAAGCTAATTCTGCTGCTGCGGTTGTTGTCGAGGATGTTAAGAGCGAACCCGATGGAATTGGAGATGGGATTGAGGAGGGTAGTGTGGATGAGGAGGATAGGCTGCGCATTAAGTTGCGGGAGAGTAAACGGCCTGGTCGACGGAAACTCAATGAGGAGGAAGATGAGAGGGGTAAGAACCGTGAGGGGAGTGAGAGCCATGAGAGGAGCAAGAGTGCGCCGAGGAAGCGGCTTATTAGTGATTCCCACTGGGTGAAGCAAAAGAAAAGTCCACCAAGGAAGACGGCTCCAATTCCGAAGAATTTCCTGAACCTCACGGCGACAAATCCACCTTTGGAGAGTAAAATCCAGGATTGGGTTAAGAGGACCGAAAGTAATGAGATTGTGGTGGAATTAGAAGACGAGAAGAAACCCAGAAGTAAGAACGTCTCAAAACGGGATGCTTCAGGTGGAACGCCTCGGAGTCGGAAAGCCCCACCACAAGTGGACTTTGAAGAGACGCCTACGAAGAGGAAGGTCTCTCCTCGTGCAAGACATGTTTCTAAGCAAGGACCGCTTGATGATGGAATTCGAGTACGACCTTCAAGAAGCAATTCTCCAGATGATGGTATCCGGATCAGGCCATCTCCCGATCCATCTTTTGACGACGGGATACGAATCAAACCCTCGAGAGAGAATTCCTTAGTCGATGATGGCATCCGTATTAAGCCTATCCGTAAGGAAGGCAGCAAGAGAGACCCTAAGGACCACAACAAGGAACAAGTTGTGACTCCTAGGAAAACGAGCCAAAGGCATTCAAGACGACCAAATACTGAAGGTAGAGGAGATACGAACGACTGGGAGACTAGTGTTAATGACGATGCCTCATTCATAACGCCCAGCCAGTCACAGAAATCAAAACGACGAGAACGAAAGTCGGCAACTCCTGAATCAATAGACGAGATTCCGTTCGGAAACTCAGCATTCAGTGTCTTAGAGCTTCCTGTGGGTGCTGAAGCAGGGACCATGAAGAGACCTGCGCCGAAGAGAAACAACAGCTTCACGGTGCCCAAAGTGTTCAAGAAAATCTATAACGAGGGTATGAATATTGCTCGCGATACTGTTGAACCCCCAAGGGTTGGGCAAAATCAGCCCCCAAGTATTGAATCTTGGTTGAACCAGACAAGTGATCCGTTCCTGGATCATCCATCTGCGGCCCCTTCTACGTTAGAGGTACCAGAGTCATCTCCTAGACGAGAGAGCTACAATCTCGATGATCAATCTGAACGAGATCTCACAGCGGGTGTTAGTGAAGGCAAGAGAAGGCATCGGGTCCTGGGGTCACAAGATACAGAGGATTCCCACAATACTGCACCCAGAGAAACCACGCCGGTAGAAGTAAAAAAATCTCGAGAAACCTTGCCGAGCATGGAAAACTCTCCTTCTCTTTCTCCCAATGGGTTGAGACGATCCCCTGCGACTCGCAACACCTCATCACCCAAGTCCGGACGGAAGCTTCCTCTGAAAGATGTGCTACTAGAAGCTTTCCGTGGAGAATCGGCTTCCATTCGACCTAAGAGCTTCTCCAATCCCCTGGCCGATATATCCGGTATGCGTGAAAACTTCAACCCACCGGAGTTTCATCCTCCTGAGAGTATATCGTCTCATGAGCCCTCTCTCAAAGGAAGTCCTCGAGTACAAGAGCATTCCAATTTGGATGATAGTAGAAAACAAGACAAATCGCTCCCGGCATATCCACGGCGGCCAGCTCCCACCACTGGTGAGCATCGACTTTCAACAATAGCATCAGTTGAAACATTCAGCACGTCTTCTTCTGCAACAGGAACTAGATCCGAACTGTCGCAAACCACAGTCACACAAGCTACAGTATTAACTGCACCTACTTCCTCCAGCTTGTCGAGAAAGAGCAAAGGCGTTGACGGGGGCCCGGGGTTGAAGAGACGACTCACCAAGCATTCGGATCTGGTTTCGATGCTGTCCCTCCCAGATACTGGAGCACCAGGTCGAGCAAAGAGTATCAGATCTGCACGAAGTGTTCGCACCACGAGAACCCACCTTGAATCAGCAACAATCCAAGATCTTATGCGGGAACTTGCTGATGATGAGGCAAAATACATGCGAGAGCTGAAGACGCTTGTAGACGGTGTCATTCCAGTATTGCTGACATGTGTTCTTTCCAAATCCGACTCAGCAATCGCAGCAGGCCTCTTCAATCCAAGCACTGGTGACGCTTCCGATTCTGCTTTCACCAAGCCCATTGTTGACATGGGAATTGCTCTCGAGCGTCTAAAGAGTCTTCACAAGCGCATTCCACTTCAAGATCCCCATTCGTTCATTGCATGGGCTCAGACTGCTCACAAGACCTACGACGATTACCTTGCTTCTTGGCGGATGGGTTTCCAAGATGTGGTTGTCAATCTTGCACCTGCTTCACGCCAAACTTCGATGGAGCAAAAGTCGACCCTCGACGAGATGCCACGCAACGCAGATGGAGACGTGCTGAACGCTAATGGTGAACGTGCCGATGTCCAGTACTTGCTCAAGAGGCCATTGGTCAGAGCGAAGTATCTCTGTAAGATCGTAAAGGTTTGTTTACTAAACTCAATTAATTTACAAAGCTAACGAACTGCAGGGTGTTGATAAGCTATTGCATTCTGAGCTATCTGGGAAGATGAAGAGTATGTACGAGAACTTCGAAGTCCAGATGCGCCTTCGATATAAGCAAGAAGAAGCTAGGATGGTTGATCGCGCGGCCTACAACACCGACGCATCTCGGGCTCGCGATCTGAGGACCATGGCTTTGGCTGAGAATGTCAAGATAGATCGCACCCGTCAAGTCTACGCGAAAGATTTCTTTTCTCTTGATTTACAGCACTCCAGCGGTCAGCGACTTGAATGCCGAGTTGAACTGTTGCTGCGCGACAAACCTTCCGATCAAAACGACTCTGGAGATGTTCTCATTTGCGCTATTGATGATACCAGTCGCTGGCTGCTATTTACCCCGCTCGCCGTCGATTTGATCTCAGCTTGCCGTGGCGATCGTCCTGGCCAGATGTTAGTCATGGCAAGAGGTATTTCCGGTCCTCAAGAGTGGCGAGAAAGTATTCTCATTGAGACCGACGACGATGAGACTATCACTGAGTGGATTGAGATGCTTGGTACAATGCCTGTGCCCTCAGGAATTGATCAGAAAGCTTCGAGTGCCTTACTTCCATTGCCTCCTACTTCGAACTTCAAGGAAGCGCCAAGTTCTCATCTCGCTGACGTGGAGATCCCGATTGGAGAGAGTCGTCGAAGAGAAGCTGAAGACTCCATCAGCAAACAAAATCACCGTCGGCAGACCTCAGCTCATATGCGGATTGCAGCTACACTCCCTCACTCTATCAAAGAAGAGTCGATTGTTAGCGACTTCGATACGAATAATCTCAATGAAGCTTTAGACAAAGCTGGACAGATGAAGCGCACAAGACCAGCACGGTACCACTCACTATCACAGCCGCCGCCTTCTTCACCTCTATCGCACTCTCCCTTGGTGTCTGGAGACAAAGACTTAACCCCTGAGAGACGCAGCCCAGAACCAGGCCGAGGTGGAACAATGGATCTGCCGTTTATATCTAAGGTTCGCAACAATAGTGCGCCCTCAACGCCAAAGTCCTCCAGCCCATTGCGAGAGTCAATGAGACCAGAGCCCAATCTCTTGAAAAAGCAACAAACCCCCACACCTATAAATGGCTCACGCGAGGATGGAGCCCCACCGCCGCCTGCTCACAGAGTTTTAACAACTCCTAACGCCTTGACGAAGACCCCAGTCCTCGAAAGCCCAACTCCCAAGGCAAAAAGTCGCAGATCTTCATCTCCGTTGAAGCATGAATACCAACCATCTGATGCTTCAGGAACTTCGTCTTCATCTGATTCATCTGACTCTCAGGATGATGGATCTTATTCCGAATCATCAGATGAAGAGCTTGACGCACCTGAACTTCCCCAGATCCAACCTGGTGTGAGTATTTACGGAAGAAAGATATCTCCTCAAGGGTCATTGTATAGCCTTCCGAACAGCACCTTGGCACCATCCCAGTCTGCATCCCAAGCACCTTATCAAGATATCGAGGTCAAGAGATTCCCCGGCGCCACGAAAAGAATGACTGCAATGATCTCTTCTTGGTCAAACACGAAAGGTCGCTGGCATGATCTCTGGGCTGAGCCATGCTCTATCATAATCAGCCCTGGACGTATCGAAGCTTTCGAGATGACTGCTGCACACTCTTCTCCCATTACTGATGCCCATCTTGAACCGTCTGGAGGATCAAATCTCAGTCAAGGCAGTGATCCAACTGTGGAGCGGCCACTGATTTCGCTCGAGCTTACGCCCGTTGTTTCTCTTCGACAAAGTACTGCTCTGGATATTGAAATACAATCTCCACCCAGACCCGAGTCCAGACTTCAGTGCAGCGGCACCGTCCGTTATCGGGCAATTAATGTCATCGACTGCCAAGAACTCTACCTCGCTATCCACCGTGCTCGCATGGACAATCCTAAGTACAAGAAGCTGGAGGAAGAACGTATGCTGAACTCCTTCGGTACTCATGCCTACGAATCAGCAATCAAGGGCAACCGTCGCCGCTCCTGGCTCGGTCGCAAGAAGAGCTATCGCGCTTCCACACGAGCACCATCCACGACCGGAGAATCCGAGCAAAGTGCAGGATCAAACTCTTCGGCTTTCTCAGCTCTTAAGCGAATGAGTAGAGGTTCCTTCAATATCGGCAAAAGCTCCATTGAGAATTCGCAGGGCAAGCCTGGCACAATCTCTGGTCCACAAAGCATGTATTCCAGCGCGAGCTCAGGCAATACTCCACCCCGTACTCCGACCAGCCCTTCGCTCGCAGACACTTCGATGACGAACGGGCACCTCACCAACCTCGGATCCGAAAACCTCAAGATTCGCCTCTACGTCCTAGCCACGGCGACAAAATGGGATGACCAAGGCGCCGCCCGTTTGACAATTACCGCCCCACCTCCCGGTATGCGCCAAGCATCCGCTCTCTACAATGGTCTCGAAAAGCGGGTTCTCGTTACGCGCAAACCACTGATCTCTTCCTCGCCCATGGGCAGTCCCAAGCTAGACGCAATCTCTGAGAGCGGGGAGACGAAGGAAGTGAAGAAGGAGAACTCCAAGCCGAATGTGGTCCTCCTCGATGTCATTCTCGGCGCCAACTGCTTCTCGCGTATTGGGAACAACGGCATCGCGTGTAATATCTGGGAGGATGTTACCGGTGACAATGGACAGGTGGGCATGGTGGGTGCCTTTGGGGGCGCGTCTGGGCGTACGAGGAAGTGGCTGTTTGATACTGGAAATAAGAGGGATGCCGATTGGATTTTTGGACTCTTGGCTATGGGCCGCTGACTTCGCTGAGACAGCCTAGTCGACAGATGTTTATGCGATGTAGAGAGAGGAAGAGATGGTGAGGGTTATGATGGCATGATTGATTGATGTACGACCAGCTTCTTTCCTTATGTGTCTAGATTTTTGGGTGGTTAGCGATTTTCGTTTTCTGGCATTTTGCATCTAGAGGATGGCGGTTGGTCACTGTTGTTTAGGGGCGTTTATGGAAGGGCCGGTAATGATTGTACGAGAGAGGGGTTAATAAAGATTTGATGGTAAGAGCCCAGTCATATAGATGAAAGAGAATTGAATATTTGACATGACTTTCATTGATTATCTTTGGGCTGCTGTGATGTCCGGTAAATTCGGATGGAAGAGTCTTTGTGTATGCTTAAGAGCAAATTCCATCAATATCTGTATTAAGGTTGTGAGTATTGAGCGATGTCCGGTTTTTCGGCGCAGTTGAGAGGGTAGAAAGGAAAATGGTGAGGTAAGGTAAGTAGGCGAAGGCAGCATTGGTACTTTACGAGCTCGTATTTATCCGGACGAAAACATACTTTCTTTCCTTCGCTTCGTCACTTGAATCTAGAGGGCAGTTGCAAAGCTTGTCCTTGCCGAGCGAGACAAGAGACCAGGAAAGTTCGGGACCGAGTTGCTTCTTTGCTTTGGTCTTCTTACCTCCACCGGACTTAGCAAAAGGCTCGTTTGGGCTTTGGGATTCAGTGTTTTCTATATTTCCGAACAGGTCCGCTAACTCCACTGACGTAGCGAGCTTTTATATGCCAGAGCCTCACCACATCTAATGACTGAAGAGTATCAAGCATTCATTTATAGACTTCCACAATCAAGAACATCTATTCTATTTATCTCAGAGAATGATTCCGCTCATTACCCTCGAGGAGCACTTCAGCTCCCCAAAGGTCACCGAAGGCAGCTCAACCACCCGGGAGCTTTACCAAAGCTTCCCACCAGCTCTTCTCTCGAAACTAGGTGGTTTGGGGGATGGGCGGATCCAAGACTTGGACAGAGGAAATGTATCCCTTCAGGTTTTATCCCACGGGCCTGGCGACATGTCCCCGTCCGTATGCTCGTCGGTCAATGATGACCTTGCCGCTGCGATCTCGAAGAACCCAACACGATTGGCGGGCTTTGCTATGCTCCCAATGAGTGAGCCTGATGCTGCCGCCAAGGAATTGGAGCGTGCAGTGAAGGAGCTAGGTTTTGTAGGGGCTTTGGTGGAAAACCATCTGGACGGCGTGTTCTACGATGACGAGCGTTTCTGGGTTGTGTTTGAGAAAGCGCAGGAATTGAACGTCCCAATTTACATTCATCCTACGTTTGCATCAGAAGCCATGATGGAGCATTACAAGGGGAACTACGACGACTCAGTAGCTCTGGGTTTGAGTGCGTTCGGCTGGTCCTGGCACACCGAGACTGGGCTACACATCCTGAGGCTGTTCGCCAGTGGACTGTTCGATCGCTTTCCCAGGTTGAAGATTGTGATTGGGCATATGGGAGAAATGCTGCCCTTCCAACTCGATCGAGTTTTTATCGTTTCTGGGAGATGGGGCAGGAAGCGGCCTCTGGAGGAAGTTTGGAAGAACAATATCTGGATCACGACAAGTGGCATGTTCTCGTTAACCCCTCTGGCTTGCTTATTAAAGACGACGACCATTGATCATGTCTTGTACAGTGTGGATTATCCCTTTTCGACTAACGAGAGGGGGTTTGAGTTCTTCAAGGAGATTGAGGAGAGTGGGTTGATTGCGGGCAAGGACCTTGAGATGTTTGCGTACAAGAATGCAGAGAACTTACTGGGTGTGAAGGCGAAAAGTACATGATTATGATTACCTATTTCTAAAGGTAGATGAAGAGGTTCTCGGTGGCCAACTGATACATCCTACTTCCCCAAATTCTTTACGCTACTCCTACCAACCTCAACACCCTCAATCACATTCATGATCCTCACGTGAAACCCGAATTTTTCACTCTATTGGTTTATTACCTCGCCCTTCCCTGGCTGAAACCTTCTAGATCTTGCATCTTCCAACAGACCTCGCGTCAGTCTGCGATATTTATGACCTCTTACCTGTTCTTCACCTGCGGCAGATCAGTATCAGTCACGATCACGATTTAACCTCCTCAGCTATCCAGCTATCAATGAGCCTTGAATTATCAAAGGAAGTATTGATGCAATCTCAAATTTACATTTGGCCGATTTGAGACGACGAAAGATTATTCCACCGTCACCATATCATTTGCCCAAACACTTCATAATACAACCTCGTTTCTTCAAAGCCGATCTATGTCACATATTCGAACAGCCATTACTTTTACTGAAAGTACCTTAACTCAATACCAGTAAACCCAAATAGACATACTCGTCTGAACCGACGACCATCGGATTCCTGCCTTGTGTAAGGTTTCTTAGCTTCCAGCAGGACTCTTTTTTGCCCACCATCTCACTTGACGCACAGCTCTCTTGTTTCATTCTACACTTCACACCTTACTCTCTCCATACTCAGGCAACTTCTAACCACACCCAATTCTCCCACCTTTCAAAGGTCGACGACAACTGCCGTCTTCCAACACTTCGACGGCATCTCACTTCGTCTAACACTTCAACAGCATCTCATATACACCAACATTCAGTACTCAGAAGTATTTCGTCAACCCAAACCATCACAGCATCGGCCAGTTCCATGTTATACTTGACACCAATTTCACATAGTAAGTTCACATTTTCTGCTTTCATTCCAGCTCATGTCAGCATACATTTCACTCTTTAGTCAACCTGTCAATACATCGCCACTACCCGACGTCCAGTGGTCGCATCACATCAGATCACTGTGTCGTCAATTTTCACACACAGACGAATAAGGGGTCACTTCTGATTCCGTCATTGCTGGAAATCATACTCATAAAGTTCACCAACCCCAGACATACCAACTCACACTCACTTCATATTTTCTAGAGAGTTTAGCAACACGTGGATAGAATCTGGGCTAACCCATAAGCCAGATGGCCCCCAAAGGCAATAAAGGCACAAAGCGTGGCAAAGCTGATAATGGAGAGTGTGTTGATGCCGCAGCCCCGCAACAGAAGAAGCAGGCTGCTTCTGACCGCGTTGGTCGTCCCGTTTCTGTCAAGACAAACATTCTGAAGCAAAAAACGGTTATCGACCTTGAATCGTACACTATTCCGAAGCCAAAAACTGTCATCGACCTTGAATCATACACTATCGTCGCCGGAAAGATGTTGAACAAAAGCAACGATTCTCATAAAGACAAATTTCCACGATTCAATCAAGGCATGGTATACATCCAACTTATTCAAAACCATGATAAGTATACTTATATTCTCGACAAAGACGTACTTACTCGTTCCTCTGATGTTCTCGCCAAAATGTTGCAGCAGGAGTTTGTCGAACCTGACGATGCAATGGCTGAAAGCATCAAAAAAGCCAGAGGTCTCAAGTTCTTCCTCGAACTGCGATATATCGCAGGGATCAAATGTTTCAAACTTACTCGAGTTGTGAGTTTGATCTTCGCCCTTACAAGCTGCTATACAGAATCAATAGCTGAAATGAAGCCACACATGAACAACTGCTAATACTACTTCAGCCATTCACAATGAAGGAGTTTTTCGAGAAAGATGACCATCAAATTTCGACCGTTTCTCGAGTTGTTCAAGGACCGCCAGTCTCAAAATTGAAATCTCCCGAGAAAGACGACCCCCGGAACTCCGCGATTGGTCAAACGGCAAGCACTGCTACAAGACCACAAGAAACTTCCAAAGCCACCACCGGTACATTCAAGACCTTTGAAGCCACTACTAATAAGCCCGAGATCGAAACACCCAGTGTAGTCCAGGCTGAGCCGCAAAGCAACGGACTGAAAGCGAGGATCACGGCGGATAGGGATAAGCTTAGGCCAGGCATAACCCAATTCAAATATACCATGAAGGGAACTGTGGATGTTTCCAAAGCCTCCGCCACATATGATCCCTCTGAACCAGTTGTCAAGGAAGAAGTCCAGGATAGTGGACAGGCCAACGCTGCGGCGCATATTCCTGAACCGCAGTCAGTTGTTGAAGGTCAAATCGGCGACATTGATAGGGCCAACAATACTGCCAATATTCCTGATCTTCAATCACCTGTTAAGGAACTCGACAATATCAACCAGGCGGTACCCAACCAGGCTTTCGGGGAGCAGATTGACGATGGCGTTGCACTTATTGAGCAACTGGCCCTTTCAGGAAGCTCCAGCACCACCGGCACTGGGCTCCAAAATATCGAGTCGACTTCACGTTATGTTAAGTCAGCCGATACCAGCATTAGTCCAGAGGCGATTTTGGAAAACATCGAGACCATCGCCAAGTCTCAGACACAGCTCAAGGATCTCACGGTTACGCAAGAGTCCGGATCCGTCAATAAGAAAACAACCAAAGAGTTTACTTCAGGTATAAGCTGCTGTGCTCATAGTGATGAAGCAGCAATTAAGCAGAGGCATCATCCCAAGGAAACTAGTTCCGAGGAACGCCGCCTTACGTCGGTTGAGGCCCATGATAACCTTTTCCGCATCTTTTGTGACATAGCACCTGAACTTGATACAAAAGATCTCAACAGAGTCCTCAACCAGGCAGAAAAACTCATCATTACAGCAAGATTGTATGAATGTGTAGGGCTCATTCGCCAGCCCCTCATCAACCACATCTTTACATTTGGCATGGGAGAGATTGTCAAAGCTATTATCGAGGACGCACCTGGTTGGCTCATGCTCGCAGCAAACCTTCGTTGCGCTACAATCTTCAAAGAAGCAATCATTCACATTGTGGGATACTATCCTCACTACCCGTGGGCTTGCTTCCCGTTTTCCCAGCTGCCTAAATCAATCTCAGACCTCATCCTCAAGAAAGTCAAGGAACTTCAAACACTCAAAGCCTCTATCGACGCAGAGCTACAAATCAGTTCAATCTGTATCGATGGCGAAATTCTCTCATTCTTCAGAAACTTCGACAAGGCTGGCCACCAGACTTGGCTCACAATACAGATATGGCAGGATTGGCTCCGCCGCTGGATGAACCTGGCGAGTCAACTGCTCGGTACCACTTATCGCCTCATGGCCATAAGTGGCAACGCGTATCTTGATCCTGATTCTGTTTATGACAGATTGGTCGAGGGCAAGCACGACGACTCCAGTGGTTGGACTTTAGAACAAGTGGAGCAAGACCTGAAGATCATGAAGGACTTCGCCCAGAAGAAAGTGAGGCCATTGGTGGTCAACAACAGCATGCTTGGTGTTGAACAGTATGGCATTCACCACCTAACTTGCACCCGGATCGACGACGACGAGCTTCCTTGGACACTAGAGGACAAGGCTTGAGGGTTGTCAAGCGGGCTCACTTGACTTGGACGAAAATACCTCAAATATTTCTCAATCATAAACACCGACAATATGGAAAAATGGTCAGAAGGAGAAGGCAGGCGACAACAGGATAAGAGGTGCTTTCACTGCACCTTTTAGTCTTCATAACAACTTCCTGATCATATTGACAGCACTTGCGGTTTGGGTTTCCACATCAATGGGTATTTGGTTGGCATTTTTCATTTAACACGACACATCTTTCATGTGAGCGTTGTTTTAAAAAGTTATCTCAGCATGCACACCACCTAAGTTACACACGTACATTAGCATTAGTTTCTCAAATAAAGTTTTATTGACTTTCAAAACGCCACCCATATGCGGTGATCCCAAACGCCTTGCTAAATTGACAATCCTCCACCATCCTTATCAATTATTGAGCGACGGCCCGAATAGAGCTTCACCATCCTTCGCAGACTGCTCCCTCTCTAACTTCCTCTTCTTGACGATCTTCTCATCATCCCCTTCCCCCTCCCTCTTTGCTCGCTGCAAAGCCGCCAAATCCTTCTTCTCCGGATTCCGACACCTTTTTAACTTTTTCATTAGCGCAGACACTTCCTTCCTCTCCACTTCCAACGTCTCTGAATTAGACGCCACCGTACCCATCATATCCGCACACTTCTGAACTACGCTTAATATCTTATTTGCCATATGCCCTGACGGATCGACATGAGCTGGGAATTTGCTTCGTATATACCACTCCGCTAGCTCCTTGTCTGCCAACAGCAAAGAAGCCATCATGATCTGGCTCGGCGTAAAATGGAAATACACGTCTGTCAACTGGGCGCTGGTTTTCAGATACTCGCTAGCTTTCGAGTATGAGTGCTGAGCTCTATTGTCCAAGCGATGCGGTAGGTCTGCTGGTTCCTCGCCTCCAGGTATTGCGGGGACGTTTCCATTTGCAATCGCCCGGAGTTCCATCACGGCGCCATCGAGAGCTCGGAAAGGATGCCGAACGTCGAATGTGAATCGTAGGGCTTGTGTGAGGAGGAACTCGGACGCGAGCACGTCTTCTGCTTTCGTTTTGCCGATTGCATTGGAGAACTCAATGATTGACTTGTAGTGGTTTTCAGTCTTCGTGGAGAAGTAGAGGGCGGTTTTGAGGATATCCGCAGGGTGGTAGGTCATGGGCGAGTTCGTGAGATAGAATCTTTTGATATATTGAATCGCTGTTGCCTGCACATACAATATCAAACCCAATTCCACGTCATCCAAATAGAGGGCGGTTAGATACCTTGACGTCACTAGGAAACTTCAAATGGTCCCCCAACTGGCTCGTCTGTCTGCAGTAGAACCTCACGAGCTTCAACTCTTCTTCCACGGTCAAGCAATCCACTTCTCCTTCTGGAACTGCGCTCACAGATCGAGACCTCTCTGCATCGCTTGTTTCCGCAGAAGAAACAGCACGCGCTTCTCGGGAGCGTCGAACGGCTTCACGGACACGGTCTGCGGCGAGGCTGTTTGTTGACGTACGGAGAGCGAGGAGGGATGAGGGAGTATAGGACCAGAGGCGGTACTGAGTTGATGTGCGGTAACGCTCATCTTCGGTCGTCATGATGGCGGTCTGAGGAGATAGTTTAGAGTTTGTGGGTTCATCTTTGACAGTTAGACAAAGAGGGTGTTTTCATGTCGTCCTTCGGCCGCCTTGCCTGCTTAGGATAAACTATTTTCCGTGCCCCTCCACAATCTCCAACCCTGTTTATATTTGGAGGCGTCATGATGGGACACGAAAAGTTTTACAATCCGAATTAATTTGATCAAACTTAAACGCCCTGTTGTGTACAATTACTGTACTTCAGCAATTCAACAGCTCATGCCCAGCAGTTGAATCATGCAAGGCCAGACGGGACAGGCATATTTGGCAGAATGGGACCTTCATAGTTGCTGAGTGCCTGTTGTGAAGTATTCTTTACAGACTTTACAATTCATTCAGGATTCTGACGGATTCTCCGAGCCTATCACTATTCGCAGACAAGCAGCAAGAAGCCGTGAGAGGCCTCGGAGTACGCAACCTCAGGCCAAAAGACAAGATATTTCATTATCTTCCAAATCTCAGATCGTTTATCAACCTCCATAACTAAACAACACGATGAGCCAAAGAGAGCCACGTTGAACGAAGGCGAAGTCGCCGGGAGAAAGCCCTCTCAATTCGTGGGGTTGTTGCATGGGAATCCATTTATCAAAAATCATGATATTTTGAGCATGGAAAATACACTTCTTTTTCTCTTTCATGGCCACTTTCTTCCCACAGTGCGCACCCAATTTGGACCTCTTGGGGGGCAAGCTGGCTTTGCTGGCGACATACCCGATCAAGCAGTTCTGTCAAAAGTCAGAGAATACGAAGCCCTCATGCATCTGATAATGACCGCAGAACACATCCGCTATAAGGCCGGCTATATGTATATTCTGCTGATGCCCGTCCTGGGGCAAATCCAAAATTATGCTGCTCGCTTCTTTCACATCTTCTGTCTTTGGCAAACACCTGCACCTACGCAGGACTTCGCAAGATCTCATTAGAAGCCTGTCATTTCAGTCACGTAGTGCAACTATGAAGGTAGATTTTGAGAAGGTATCTGATGCAATATTAAGGGAGGTACTATAGTTGCTCTTAATGGGTAAATTGGCACCATATCATTAACAGCATGGGAGTCATATGAGGTAGAAGTAAGCAATGCTACATGAGGATATGGACCATATCATAGCTTGACTTCACCAGGAGGAAGAAAATCAGTGAGAAACACGTGCACATAGCCTTTCCCACTTCATGCCACCTCAAATTTCCTTGACAAAGCCGACCTCGACAAGATTGTCAAACGGAATATTCATATCCGCCATTTTCGTGCGGCTGTTTTCCCGAATCCACAAGAAAGTCATCAACAGAACTCTGCGGAAGATGTTCGTACCCTTCTTAATCTTCATCTGTTCCTTTCCCATAACATACACGACCTGGGAATCAGCAGCTCTGTTGATAACATCAAGCTCAGCTTGGACTTCGGGCGAATGCTCGACAGATGAGGCGCTGGCTCCCGAGGAATTCTGGTCTCTGGTGATGTAGAGCGAGAGTTGATCAACGATCATCCGTCCAAGGTTAGGAGATACAATGCTATCCGTGTACCCGTGTCTAACAGTCATGCGATAACAACCAGGAATCGAAGTCCGATTGATAATATATCGTTCTGCCTCTGGGATCGAGGGAATAGAGAGAGGCCGCATGTGGAAGAACACAATAATCTCTGGACGAGCACGGAACTTCTTGACGAATTGTGTGAACACGATCGGGACCATGTCACCGACCTTGTCGAAGAATACTCCGACTCCATTGACTTGGGAGACGACGCCGCCACCGAAAGCTTGTGACAGTTTGACATCGCCGGATGTGAAGGTAGTAAGGAGATTAGAGGGTTGCAAGCGATCTTGTCCTTCGGATGACCACTGTTGCTCTTTACCAAATCGCCAGAGAATGAAGATGAAGGATAATATAGCAGCGAGCAGGATCGTAAACCAAGCACCCGTTGGCACTTTGGTGAGAGCGGAGGAGAGGTAGACACCGTCTAAGGCACCGAAGACCAGAAAGAAGAAAATCACAATCAGAATGTTAACTATCAAAATTAAAGTCAGAAGAAGCTCAGAAGGTTCAGGACAAGAGAGGGGTCGACAGTGTCTCATTGCCGGATGTACATGACATCCGTTTGTCGGAAGTCCATTGGTTTACAACCCTCGGCCGAAGATGAGAATGCTGAATAACTTACTTTTCCAAATGACAATTGCAACCAAGGAGACCATGCATGTAGTGATAAATGTAACGAAGATGACGCAAACTCCGTAAGCATTGCCAAGTCTTGTGGTCTGTTCGGTGAGCTGTCAGTATGTGCCGCTCGCTGGTATTGAAGAAGATATGATGCTTACGTTGCTGTACGCTGCTGTAACGATAACTGTGCCAATCATCAACAGCCAGTTCGCAAGGGGCATATAGATCTGGCCATGAAATATCTTCGAGACGTGTACTGTCTTGATATGAGGGAAGTAGGACATGGCCATAACCTGGCTCAAAAGTTGGAAGGCTGCTGTGATCATCGCTTGAGAAGCCACAATTGCTGCGAGGATGGCAATTACAAGACTGAACCAGAATGATCCTGGTATAACGGTGTTGAAGAATGGGTTAGTATATGCTGTTCCAGAGGCATCCTGGGAAATGTAGGCGGCTTGGCCGATATAAGCCAGCAACAAACATGGAAAGGTGAACGCGAGCCAAGAGAGCTGAATGGCCCGTTTGCTGAAAGCGCCGAGATCTGCGAAGAGAGCTTCGACTCCGGTGAAAGCAAGTAACAGCCCACCCAGGCTCCTCCATCCCGCTTCACCGTTCCTTACCAGATATGCACCAGCGAAGTAGGGTGAGAAGGCTTTCAAAACCGAGTGGTCAAACTTCGCAAGATTGTATATTCCACAGATAGCACTAATTTCGCTAGTGAGCAAGTAAATTTTGGAAATGCAGTAAGAATAACTTACTTGAAGAGCAGCCAAATCATAACGATCGGCGCGAACGTGCTCGCAAGTTTCGTCAATCCGAATGGCTGGATGGCAAAAAGGGCTACCAAAATAGCACTGCTAGATCCAATAATGGTGGCGCTCGATATATCCGGGTGTACGATTTTAATCCCCTGAATTGCTCCAAGAACACTTTGAGCGGGTGTGAGAACACCGTCGGCCATTACCATGGAGACTCCCAAAACGCCAAGTACCTTGAGGGTAATTCGTGCTACTCGAGAGTTCTCTAAGAAAGACCTGATACCATTGTTTACTGGTTTCATGTCGCTTGTAAGATGGCGTTCCAGCTTCATCATGCCCGCAGTGTTCGGGTCTCGTCGGACAATGTTGGCGCTATGAGATTATAAAGTTAACTTTGCTCTTCTAAGTAGCGTTCAACAGCATCTCAGAGAACTAAACAGTAGTAGCCCATATCTAAACCTCTAAAACTCTGTGGGCGAGCGAGGACATGAATTGTTTTGAGGTGGTTAAGCTTCGCAACTTCCGAAACAATCTGTAAGAGGAAGAAAGGACTCGGAGACACTCACTACCGGGCCAGTAAGCTATACAAAGCAAAGGTACCTCCTTCCCCATCATCGTCCGCTGATAGTACGATGAATACGTATTTGGTCGAGACCATGAGCGTTAACGTCCAGATGATAATGGAAAGAGCGCCGAGAAGATCATCGTAGGAGGGTTCTGAAGGGAGATTGGATGTCAGTCATCGATACACCGAGCTTTACAGGCCAGCCTTGGTGGCAGCTTTCACGAAGGAATGCTCGAATCAAGTCTTGTGGAAAGAAAAGAACATTAGACTTACGGCTGGTAAACGTCGAGGAAAAGACATAAAGGGGAGATGTTCCAACTATAAGGGAACTTAGAGTTAGCAACACTCCTTCTGGATAAATTAAGGAAGGTTCTAATGCGAGAGGCATGCCGTGAGAGGCAGATAATGTCTTGCAGTTCTTAGGACAACTTAGCATAGGGTCGTCGGAGAATACTCACTGTCGCCGTAGATTGTGCCTGTGCTTTGGTAACTACAAAGCACGATTAGTACGAGGTTGACGAAACATGACATTTGGCTGCGGCAAGGGGTGTTGGAGCCAGAAATGCGTCTGCGAATAGGGTCTAAGTTAAAAGGAGTACTTGATACTTACGCCAACCATACCAGTATCCACCCATGATAAGTCTGTAAGCAGTCAGATTTTGGCCTGAAGTCAAGAAGTCACCACAGCAAAGTCCATTGACGGCGCTCGGCGCTGAACAGCGAGCATTTCGGATGCGAACTTGCCTGTTTCTTCTTCATATCCCTATCATCGTTGGCAATCCGGGCGGCAGTATCTTCTGGGTCCTGAGTACCTTTTTCAGAAGATATCGATTGCGCTTTAATGCCGGCGGAATAAGAAGTAGCTTTGCTTGCAGACACGACCTGATGTATGCCATCATCAAAATGTATGCGCTGGTCGAGTTCGGCCATTGCAATGGATTCTTGCGCGGTTCAGTCAATCGATTTCTGAGGACGTAAAGCGTCAAGAATCGCTGAGAGCAGGACAGCCGCAATAAAGTATGATGAGAAAGTAAACAGATGGAAGGAATTTTTTTCAGCGGGAATGTGTGCCTCTTATGCTTTCCCAATTTACCACCAACCATTCTTTGGTGGGAGCTCTTAGATGAAAGTGCGGCCCAGCGCCTTGGTCCGGGAAATTTGACAGCATTTGACAGCTTAACCACTTCCTATCACGAAGGCGATTTGACATGTGGAAAACAGCATAATAGAAATTCCATAAAGAAAACTTCGCCGCCCAGCGTCTGTTATCGTCGAAACCAGATTCGAGGAGGCCAAAATGCCTCATGGCGAGATTGCGATGTGGAGTCCGCGTGGGTGAGGCATTTAAAAGCCAGCTCAAAGCTACGCAGAGTCATGATCGACAACTCTCAATACGCTTGACACCTTGTCGCACGTGCTATCATTGTGACAAGCATGCAGCTTGCAGCGGCAAAGCAGGGGAATTCGAGGCTTAGCTACGGGTCAAGTGAGGGAATCCAAAATGAGCGAAGGCGGGAGGTAGAGGAAGAAGTCATAGAAAATACCAAAATAGTCTCGTCATTCAACCATCCTTGACGGTCAAGCCAAACTTGCAAGATACGCCACAGTCTCTTGAACTGAGACGACTGAAGACTTGATAAAGCAAATAAAGGAGAGGGAGTTGAAGAGATATTGAGTGAGCTGTGGACTAGATTAGGAAGCTCTAGGCGAGAATGTAAATCTGGGGATATAGACTGCCTCCACCTTCCTGACCAATATACCAACCTGATTGGCTATAAAATAAACCCGGCAACCCCAACTTGGAGATGCCTTCTGCTTCGCCTTGAGGAAGCAGTATTCTGTCTCGTCCCTAGAATGATATGATCCAAAATCACTCCTTAGGTGAAGGCTCAAAAGCTTGGCCTGATATTATCAAGTCCCAAGGGATCGCTCAGGCATCTATTAAACTCTCACATCCTTGCCTTATACTCAATCTTTCCGCAACTTCGATGGCAGGACCCTTCATTGCCAGTTCCCATCGATTCGCCCCGTCCGAGGAATAAAGAGCCTGAACATCGTTCAAAGTTCCCATTCGGCCATTCTATTACTATATCAATGGTTCAAACGCAGATATCCATCAGCACTTAGAAACGCAAATCATGGTAACTTCTTTGCACCTGAAATGTTGAATAGGTGGGGCATGCCCTCATGATCATTATTCTGCTTCCCGTTTGTGAATGTTTTAGTATGTTATATACAAATGACGCCCTGAACGCCTCCACTGTGCTGGGCGACAGTCCCATGGTAAGCCTGTAACGCCACACACCACCCACCAAGCCTAGTTGCCCCCGTTCATTCCATTGCCGTTATTATTTATTGGCATATCTCTATATCCATTCACATAAAGATTGCTGACTATATCCTCATTGATATCAGGGGCTGGAATATTGAATGGTAGAAGCCAGGCACTACTAGCCTCGGCTCCAAATCCACCAGTCATGCCTCCCATTTGCATATCCCATGAGTTTCCGATGTCAAGCATATTATGTGAGTCGAGAGCGGACGGATCCATACCCCCGTATGCCCCGAACACCAATTGACGATCGAGTTGGGGAAGCATGCCTTGTTGATGAGGAGGAAGCATAACTTCGTTGCTATAGTAGGGAGCCTGGTTGTACAGATTGACAGGTGTGGTTGGGCTCATTTGGTTGTAGCCGTGGGGAACTGCGTGAGCACTGTTCTGTACCTGATGCCCCGAAGGCATATTCTGCACGTGCGTGTTGACAGGATCTAATTTCTCCTGTCGTGCTGCTGCTGCTTTTTTTGGTTTCCGCTTGTGAGACTTCGAGGTTCCACTCTGTGCCGGGGGAGGCGCGAGAGTGTGAAAAAACTCTTCCACAGTGTGATAATCAGACTTCTGCTCAAGTACTGCGTCTTCGCCCTTCTCCTTTTTTACTTCAGCAGCGGGATCCTCGAAATCCGATTGAGATACGCCATGAGGATATTGGTCGAACCAGTCTCCATATTGAAAAACAGACTTTGATGACGCATCATTTGATCCACTGGAGCCTTTCATTGAAGCATCTGCACAATTTCGATAGATCACCTTCAGGCTCTCCGACATGAAATGAAACATTCCCCAGTATCTCTTCATTTTCGACATGTATTTGACATTTATGGCGAGATTTTGCTTCGAAGCAGACTCCATCTGCGGATTTTTGGAGAAAATTCCAAAAATATGGACCGTACTTGCAAGGAACGCACAGTAGCCTGTAAATGGCGCAGTGATGAAATAAGCCTCGCCATCCTTGAGAATTGCGGAAATCCTGTTCGCCGCCTCGAACGATTTCGCTCCAGCTCTCTTGACGAAGTCTTTTGGAGCATCTTCGGCTCCGCGACTTCCGGGAGCGCCAGGCACGGCAAATCGATTCGTAAATAGCGAGGCTTGTTGAATAGAAATATGAAGAAACAAAAACTGGTTGGCTAGACCTTCCGTTTCGTGCGCTCGAATGTTCTCTTGAGAATATTTAAGGGATTCCGGCATTAAGGACTGAAATGCATCGGTTTCCTTCAAAAGAGCAGCAAACCCAGACTCTGCATGCCAAACAGCAAAGGGATCTTGTTCTCTACCACCGAGGTTAAGATAGTTGATAATCCGCCCCCAAAGCGCAATTGAGCGGACTATGTAGGCTGCAACTCCCATATTCTCTTTTGCATTGGACAACTCCCCACAGCCTGTCGACACAGTTTGAACCACTTCTCCTTTGAGATTTTCGGTCGGCCCAGGCATGTCCATCTGGAATAACTTTTCTTTGATCGGCAAGGGTATCTTCATGTCCATTTCTTTGATAAACGTAGGCCGGTCAGTGCCCGAGGAATTAAACCTATCCATCAAGAAGCATGCCCACATCGTTCTTCGACGAATCTCCCGATCAATGAAACTTAGCGCCACTTTGTCATTGCGCTTCGATGGGTCATAATCGAGGTCCATGTGCAGCTGCAAAGCATAAGCCATGCGAATAGCTTGTCCACCCAGTGCCCAACTCCGGCCGCCTTGACAAGTGCCAAACTCATGGAGACCAAGGATAAGCAAACACGTCAAAATGGTGATATTAGGCCACTCATATCGTCTTGTGACAATATCACGGGCTTCGGCGGCCCATTCCTCTCCCCTTAAAAATGCAGGAGTTGTGTTGAGTTTAGGATGCGTTGAAAATCGCGCGGAAACTGCACATACTGCAAGTATGAGAACTGGCGGTACGGTTCCGGCTCTATAAATCGGATTAGTATCGGAGGTACAACTGGATGATAGCGAACACTCACTTTAACTTTCTCATGAAGCTTGGCTTGTGCAGAACATGATAGGTTTGGCCATAAATGTTCTCGAAGAAAATCTCGGAGAGGTGTTCTTGGATATCCTTTGGTGGCAAAGCCTCAGCACCTTCTGAAAGTAATTTACTCTCTGCAGCTTCCTGTATCATCAGTGACGAAGGTATTGACCCGTTGCCTAGATGTGATTTGGATGGAGATTTCGACCAGTTTTCTAGTTCTACACCGAAGGCTTCCTCGGCTGCTCTCTTCTTGCTCGTTGAATTGCGGACTGGGATCGTTCCTGGAATTGCCGGCTTTACCGTAGCCCTTGTGACTGAAACCGTATTATCTTGTTCCTCCTTTGGCACGATCTTAATAATACGCTCCTCCATCCTTTTCAATCTCTTGTCAAGCATGGCCATATAATCCGTGCGCGGAGCTGCCTTTCTCGTAGTTACCTTGTACACACACGGGATGCGTGATCGAAGGCAGTGTTTGCAAGCAGGCTTCTCTCCAGAGCATCGGATCTTCTTCCTTCGACACGCTATACAGGCCAAAGGAAGCCTCTTCCTCTCTTTCCCCGCCTTTGTCTTCAGCTCGCTCCAAGGTGGTGTGGGGCCATTCTTCTCCTCCTTCGTTCTACCGCCCAGGTCGCTACCATCGAGAGCTCCCCCAGAGTTCAGTCCAAATTCATCATTGTATCCGCCATCCATACCGCCTGCAAGGTTGCTTGTCGGACTCGCCTCTTCTGATCCGCTTGGGCTTGCGTTTCCCTGTCCGATTGCGGCACCACTACTGAAGCTCGCTCGGGTTGTTGGCAGCATAGAAGTCACAGAGCCTCGATGTTCTGAAGATGCAACGTGCCCGGAAAGGTTATATGGATCCGCCCCATTCTCCATCTTCGAGTCGCCGGTACGTAAACCGTCATCGGGATAGCGAAAGGGAAAGTCTGCGAGCGGGTCGCCAACGACATCGAGAAGAGGCTGGGCTGGGGGAAGGAGAGAGTGGTTAGGCGCATGTAGATTACCATCCATCATGTATTGTGCCAAGTCGAGGGGGTCAGTCTGCATCGGCGCAACTGTTGCCGCCTCGTTGGCCGGCGTCTGAAAGCCGGTAGCACTGCGTGGATAGAAATTGACAGGCGCCTGGCTTGAGGACATTGCTGGACCGAGGCGAAAGGCTTGAGGCTGGGTGCCCTTTCCCTCCCTCGGGCAAGTGACGGAGTGATAGCTTGGTGGTGGATTATCTTTCGTTCTTGACACCAAACCACCATAATCACCTTGGCCTCATTGCCCTGCGGGTTACAAATCCCTCAAGCTACCTGCAGGCACAAGATGAGTCGACCAGAGCCAATTGTCTGGTTTTCCGCAGTCGGAGTGTCGTAGTGTTGTCACAGAGGGCTCTGTTCTGCTGGTTGCGGCCGGGGGTGGTGGAGAACGCAGCTCTGTGTAGATGACTTGAGCCGCAAAAGGAGCATCAATTCAATTTCGTTGACGATACTATTGAATGTGTGTCTAGAGAGTTTGCAGCTAGGAATATCGAGGGAATTGGGTCGTTGATCAACAGGCGTCAGTAGTTTGATGGGTGATTCCGGCGTGTGGATTCCGTTACTTACTGTTACGGCTAAGTAGCTCTTTGCGGAGATGCTGGTGGCGGCGGGCTGGTACAGGGCTGGCTGGCTCCAAATCTGGAGCCGTTCTAGTTTTCGACCTGTTCGCCTGTCACTTTCGGGGTTTTCCCAGCTTCTCAAGCTGTTTCGCAATTCTACCGAGATAGGCGCCGCTGAAACATGGTACAAAGTCTCAAAGCGCCCATATCCCTCTTTCACTATGAAGACAACACCGGAGACCTTCCAGCTCATTGGATTTCCACGGCCAGGTTCCTGTGATTATCTGCAGACATGTTGGACATCGAAATAGTGTCTCAGAAGAGAAGGCTAGACCGTGCGAAGGTAGTCTGCACTTTAGTTCCAACTGTTGAAGAAAGCAAAGTCGGCTAACGGTTTCCGTCACCAGCGAGATGATTGTTCCACCACTTCTCAACGGCTGGGACCTGAAGCCCTGGGCGCGAAGACATACATCTACTGCATCCAGCAGCCAAAACTGAATATGCACGACCAGTGCAGCGTAAGTTCGGAGTATGACCTCGACATCTGAGATCGACCTCTCTTCCGACGACAGCTACCTTGGGACATGTGAACCCCCTATACTTCAGAGTCACAGCCAGTTCTCGCAAGAAACACTCCACTGCATTGCCAGACCGAACGTTCAAGCCCTCTTCCCTGGAGCAGGACTGAGAAGAAAGTGGCACGGAGCTCTGCTTCCTCTTCCAGGTTAAATAGCGGGGTTGCGTGTCAGGAAGTCAAGAAGCCAAGTGTGGGACACACGGCTTGCTCACGCCCAGTAGCAGCTGCACAACAGCTGCACGAGCAATCACCCTTCGGACGATCACCACTCGCAGCTACAAGGATCGTCCCTATCTCCAAGGTGGCTTGATCTTTCGCTTGCGTCAGTCATCTCTTACATACCTCCATGGCTTTCGGGATTCCCCCATCTGTTTTACTCCGACGCGGATTAAATACATCAAAACTCGCTCAGAAAGGAACACAATCACAGTTTCCTACGCTGTACTTCGAACTCAAAACGCACCAATATGGGCCTTCTACCTTCCTTCCCCACAGCGTAAGCTTCTTTAAGCAGGTCTTGTCTGGCAAGTGGGAGGAGCTTGGAGATGGTTGGCTAAATTTTACCACCCATGCTCCATGCATTGAACCTGTCAGGGATGGTATTGCGCTATCGAAGCCAGATCAGATGACCTGATATCTAGATATCTCATGGGTAGATAAAGTCCCCGATTCACAGGCTCTGCAGTATCACATCTGAATTCTGTAGAGAAAGTTGGTGACGAATGCCAAAGGCCAAGTACTGTCGACGATGACTGGCATACTACGTGAGAAGACGAGTCTGATCCCTGAACCGAAAGTTCCCTGATGCGAGCTTTGACTGTGACGCCGGCGCGAACAAGAAGATGTCAAGAGCCAAGACTCGTGTCACCGCTCCTGGAGGCGAACTCAAGGTACATGGAGGAGTGATGAGACTCCCCTCCGCTGCGACTTAAGCACGAGAGCCTATCACATCAGACTCAAAGGCAGCACTGATCGCCCTCACGCAGGACGTTGAACCTTCTCCCTGCTCTAGGCTCTAGGCCCCTGGCCCCTGGAGGCCCTGCAAACTGCTTGCGGTAGCTCGTACCGTACATAGCCCCTCCGGCATCCATCCGGCACTCAGATGCAAACGCCAATGGCAACGTACATACGAAGTACAGTACGTAGAATGCGAGCCCAACTTCTTTCATCTAATTCTTAAAAGGGTGTATCCGAATCCTGCCCTAACTATCCATTGATCGCAATCTGCGAGTACCGGCTCACTGACTACCTTCGATACTCCACCAGATTCGCCTACCGTTGCCCGATGTTGGCCGAGCCATTACTGAATCCCAACTTGAAGCCACTTGTAACGTTCACGAGGCTACAGTTGAACCTCGCAACAGGGTTCTATCACGGCCCCAGTTTGTTGTGAAATGATTGAGCTATCAAGCCGCTGGATTGGCGAGACTAGCATGTCGCGAATCGTCCGATAGTCCGATAGTCCGAATATCTCACAAGCGTTTGGAGCGCACCCTCCAACACATTGAAAAGATTGAGCACCCAGCAACGATATTCTTATGGACACAGCTTTAACGGCCTTCACACAATCTATTCTCCGAGATCGTTTCTTCGAGGTGCTTCTGTAAGCGTAAGCCAGGTGCTTGTTATGCAAGTGATGGCGCATCTTGGGAAGCAAAGATTAGAGGTCATTAATTGAGCACTTCTACCCATCCAAGAGGACTAGATTCCCCGTAAATTTGCTCCCGCTTAAGATCTTTCTATTGCTTTCGTGTGTTGAGTTCGAAATTTCAGTCGAAGGACCACCTCCGGGGCTGGCCTACAGCCGCGTCCTAGCACTCAAGTTTTATACTTAAGAGTAACGGCTCGGAATCGAGAAGCTCCATAAGCTACTATGATATACATGAGTAGAAAACAAGAACTCGTAACGTTATATGAAAAGTATCATTTGCAGTGATCTATTCGATCGATTGAGGCTCTCTGCCTAAGGCATCTAAATAAGCTCATTGGCGCAGTACATCTGGAGCTGTTGAACATCGCGTGGACGTCATCTCTCCTGCACAACGAGCGCCATGATAATTGCCATCTAAGTCATATTCCCTAGATCGGTTCTCAATATGACCGAGGTTGTTATGCAACCTGCTTTTGAGAAAGTCACCACTCCGTTGAGCTTGATTCCAGTTGGCCTGAAGGAAGCCGCTCTCGATTCCCCAACCTTTCGCGCAACTGCTGTCCATTTCTCGGACCAGGTCGAGATAATTGAAAAATGGCTCGATGCATATGTCAAATCCATATCGAAACTCGCCCACGATGTCTCGTCACTGGAAGAGACCTTCAATGCTTTCCTCCTTCGATCTGTCCCTCCCTCGAACATCTCCGAAGCAGTACTTGACCATGACTATACTTTGTTGGCAATGAAGAGACTCGGTGAGGGCTCTCGGGAATGGTGGTCCCAATTGCTTTATGGTATGAAGAAAATGGATGCAAATATTGTTGATCCTATCAAGTCCTTCATGGCGGGAGAGTGTGTTCTGCTGGCCCCTCTCTCCGATACTTGCTGATTCGGCGCCTAGATTACGCAACTTCAAGGACGCCCGCAGATACCTCGAGCAATCTCAAAAGACTTTTGATAATACTCTGGCAAGATATGTTGGACAGTCGAAGACGAAGGAACCCTCTTCCCTGCGAGAGGACGCATTCCAAGTCCACGAAACTAGGAAAGCGTACCTCAAAGCCTCTTTAGATTTCTGTCTACTGGCCCCTCAGCTACGATATACCATCGACAGACTTCTAGTCCGAGTTTCTTCTGATCAATGGCGGGAAATGAAACGCTCACGAGAAATTGGTGGTGCCAATTTCGCGAAATGGGGCAGCGAGATCGATCGTGTGCGTGGTTGGAGTAAGGAAATGGAAGCTGGTGAGAACATATTCAGGCGGGAATTACAAATGGCTCGACGAGAGATCGCAGAGACTGCAACTCAATCCTCCAAGCCTTCACGAGAACTGGAAGACTATAATCTCTCTACAGTAGCTTTTCTTGGATCCAAGGGGCCACCAGCAGTCAATCTTCCATCGCAGGGGAAGGACAGCGAGCGATCTGAGAAACAGGGCTGGCTGTTTATTCGAACTATATCAGGAAAACCTGCCCGAACCATTTGGGTACGACGTTGGTTCTATGTCAAAAATGGTATATTTGGTTGGCTGGTTCAAGGTGTTCAATCTGGTGGAGTTGAAGAGAGTGAAAAGATTGGCGTGCTTCTCTGTAATGTACGTCCGGCTGTACAAGAAGAACGTCGCTTCTGCTTCGAAGTCAAGACGAAAAATCAGACAATTCTCGTCCAAGCAGAGACTCAAGGGCAGCTGATGGAGTGGTTGGGAGCATTCGAGGTGGCGAAGAATAAGGCTCTTGAAGCCAGCGCAAACGATGATTATTCTCACCCCGGCGGCGTTGATCCAGCTTTTGCAATTACGCCACCTTCAATTCCAGAGTTTGCGGCCAAATTATCGGATGGACATGTTGCTCATGGCAGCGATGACTTAGGTGCCGCCGGGTTTGATAGATCTGGAACGCTACCGATTCCTGGCCCAGAATCAGGTAACCTGGCGACGAGAAGTAGCTTTGACGTGGGTGGCCCTCGACGCTCCATTACTACGAGAGAAGAAGGAGAGAGCAGCAGAGATCATGCATCGAGGATCATGCAGAAGCTAGATCTTCATCGAAAATCCACCGTGCCAGACACTACTCCCCAAGTAGCTTCTCCTGCACCAGCAGGTGGCATTGCCAGTCTGATATCCGCAAGCCATAACATTCTGCCCGTATACGCAGGAGCTCATCCGATCACAGAAGCCCCGAATCTCTCAAAAATCTCGATAGTACCGCCTACAATAGAGTCACAGGCTAGTAGCTTAGCCCCTTCAACTTTGGCAAATCCACCGGCGCCAACAAACTTGAGCAAATCGGCTGTCATAGTCAGTGGTGAACGTGGCATAGGGATCGGTCGAAGTGATGCAACGGGCGGCATGCCAAGCGGTATTATGGCAAATCTGTGGGGTAGCAGTAATTGGGGCTATATAAATCGGCTCGAGAAAGGTGAAATCAAACCGTCTGGCAGCGCCAACCGATCAATCCCTGCGAGCCCAAGCATAAGACCGCTCGATCCATCTCCAAAAATTGGGAACGATGAAAATCGTAAGCCAGATTCTAGACTCTCAGAGCTGACCCCAACGTCAGCCAACGCACCAACTGTTCCTGTAACCAATTCGGCCACACACCATCGAAAAGCGATGAGCGTTGACGTGGAAGCGTCCCGATTTCAAATGCAATCTGCGGCGAACGTGGAAACCTTTCCTAGCAACTATCCATTGGCGTTGAAGACTCAAGAAGCCCAGTTCCGCATGTTGTTCCCCAACGTTTCGAGAAATGACAAAATCTTGATGGTATTTCGTGCTACTTTCAACCCGAACGAGCAACAGGATTTTCCTGGCAGAATCTATGTCACCCAGAATGATATATACTTCTACAGTCATCATCTTGGCTTAGTCTTAATTTCCAGTATCAGTATGGATAGCATAACCGAAGTCACAGCTGCACCAGGCAAGGACTGCGATTTCATCTTTCTTCACCTCCGGGAGGATGTTTCAAAGAGCGGCTTCACCAGAGTCACCATCAAGACTTTCCTAGAACCGCTCCGATTACTTCAATCTAGATTGAACTTCCTTATCGATATCTCTCAAGCTGAAGAGCCTATGAGTCTTGAAAATATCATAGCTGCACTGATCAAAATGGAGAGTGATGATCCCATGCGAAGTCCAAGCATGGAGAGTTGGGAAGATATCTCAGTCAATACCCCAATCGATGATGGAACTGCAACAGGCAGAAGTCGCAAGCATCAAGATTTAAGGGCTAGTATCCATGTCGAGCGAGGCTTGCACCTAGGAAAGGCGCACAAGGAGGTCACAAAATTCCAACTACCCTCTCATCCGGTGATCTATGAACCCACAGGCATGCAGCGGAAGGCAGTCGAACGCGAATTTGAGATTAGTCCCAAAGCTTTGTTTCATGTCATGTTCGGAGACAAGAGTGCTGTATTTCAACTGCTCTACCATGAGCGTCGCGCCCAACGTATCGCTCAGGGACCTTGGGTTCCTCTAGAAGGTTCAGAAGAAGGTCATATGCGCCGTGACTTTCATTTCCAGATCGATTACTTCGACTACTTTGGCCGAGCTCGCCAGGCTAATGTCATTGATTATCAAGTCATTGACATTATGAATGACCACGTCTGCTACGTTATCTCTGACTTCAAGACCCCATGGCATCTTCCACACCACAAGGATTTCTGGTTGGTTTCGAAGATAGTCATAACTCACGTCGCAAAGTCCAAATGCAAGCTGGCAATCTACACGAAAGTCGACTGGTCCAAGGCCCCAACATTCTCGAAGGGTTTGGTTGAACGACAAGCTCTCGACGATTCAGGACTAGATGCTGTGGACCTGGCAAATGTCATTGCGGATCAAGTGCGCAAATTGGGACCGCAAAGCCGCACGAAGAAAGCTATACACATATTTGGCTACGTCGGACAGCAAACATCCGTCTCGCTGTTCTCGACCACTACGTCTGGTTCTTCGAAGCGGCCTCAAATCAAACAACGAACTCTTACTAAGATGTTGTTTGAAATTCTCAGCTCCTTTGGAGAAAGTGCGATTACTTCTTTGATGATGTGGACCTTCGCTGCTCTCCGGTCAATATGGAAGATCTGCAATGCGCACAGCATTATCCTGACTGCGCTTCTCCTAAGTATGCTGACGAACGCCTTTTTCACATCAAGAGATACGTCGGACTGGTGGGCTGAACGGAATGCCGCAAAGTTCATGAACAGAATTGGGGTTGGCCCAAACCCAATAATGAGCAAAGCAATCTACCTAAAAGATCTTGACAATGCATTAACGGCTGTTCCATTTGAAATAGCCGGAGAGTCAGGCAGTAGATGGTAAGCGACTCTAGTTCCACATTTTTCACTCAAGCTAACCTTAGATAGCTTCGAGCAATTTAGAGACATAGTTAATGCCACCAACATGGATTCTCCATTCCAAATGGCCGCGAAAGCATTCTCTGAAACTGCAACTCAATCGACAGCTAGACGATTGCGACGAACCCGACAACACCTCGGTTCGTATCGGCATGACTTGATGGTTGCTATGCGGGTAGTAAACAACGTGGAACGGGGAATGTTGCAAGCTGAATGGGAGAATTGGCTGCTCGATGAAAATACAAGATGCAAGCAGGTCCAAATGATGCTACGAGAGAATCGCAGAAACACTTCGCCAACGAAGCGAATCAAGGGAGCGGATTCCCAGCAGGTTCTCGAGGCTCGGGAACGAGAGAGGACTGCTAGGTCAGAGGACTTGAAAAAGTGGCAAGAGGAGTATTGTGGCAGCTGTAAAGTAGAGCAGGAGAGATTACTCGATGAGGGACACCATCTTGCCTTTAGATGATGCGATGTATGATTTGCGATGAGTATGGGCGTAAGCTGCATGATATACGGGACTGTGATTTGAGCGCGGCGTTGGTGGAAGTCATGTTACCCATATAGCGACCCCATCAGATTGTGATATTGAACCAGATTTTCACTCCTTTCTCTCCCAACACCAGGGTTCGGCGGAGAACCATCTCCATTCTTGTGCCTACCATGTTGAGTCTTGTCTCTTGAGGTTATATTGCGAAGATCAACCGGGGTAGAGCCGGTAGGCGAATCTAAAAAGGGGGGACTTCCTCCTGTATCACTGGTCAAAGGATTGGCCATTTACTTGCTGGATCAAAGAAATTCCAGTGGGCCAGAAACAATCAAGTACTGTGATCTAGGAGGCCGCTGCTTCGTGTTTGTTGTGGTATGCTCCACCAGACGCTGTGGTATCTCACTGGCAAGGTGACACTCACTGGAGCCGAAGGACTATATGTAAGGGTCAAACTAAACACTTGAAGCAAAGTGAGCAGCTTGATATTCTCACGTGCCTATTAATCTCCTAATCCAAGGTGTACACTGTCTATTTCAGAGTCCGTACCGAGTTCGTCTTTTTGGGCTTTAACCAATACAGTACAAACTCACTGCAGTTAGATCACCCAAGTCGTAGACAAATAGCTCAAGTAATTCGGATGATTTGGAAGTCTAGAAAAAGTCAGAGCGACCCGAATAAGAGCGTCAAGATTAGACAGCGAGGACGATGCATAACTTTCCTCACGTCGCCCGTAAGTCAAACGCCTCCTGAAATAAAGCTCGATTTGATAAAGAGCAAGTTTCGCCATGATGGAGAAGATTTCGTCTGAAGAATTGTCCTTCTTTGGATTATCGTCAGGCAGATGAAATGACGGCTAGCTGCAGGCTTACACGCTTGATAAGAAGATCCTAGCTAGCAGATTCGAATTATATCGTGTTCTTCATATGGTGATCCAGTTGAATGACAGTGGGAATCTATGGGTCTTCTGTCGGAGTGCTATGAGTGTTCAATGCTCCGAACTTAGCTGGGTATATATACTACATCTCAAGATCCTCAAGATTGATCATACAATACACAAAGCTAGAAGTTTCAAGGAGTTACATTACGAAAATGCACAAAGACGTCACTACGCCTGTAACTACATGGAATATGTTCTCATTACAATATACCTATTATTACTTACAAATTCGCGCTTCCCATGAATCTAAACTCCACGCTGGTAATGTATGTACAATATGTATGCACAATTCTTACGAGATCTTACCCACTCTCTTCTTCGCAATCTCAATCTTCTTCTGCACTCTCTCCGCATCCTCATCAACTCTCGCCAGCATCTCATTTTGCAATTCCAGTTCCCCTTGGATAGCAAGACCCATGTCCTTCTGCCTCCTCACAATCTTCGCCAGCTCCTCCACATCCAGATCTTGGTCAGCCATCAGCTGCTTCTGCAGCTGCAGAACGCCCTCGTTATCAAGTTCTCTCGTCCTATCCGTCTCAGGAACAGGCGCTCCCAGTACTCTACCACTGGGTCTCGAAACCCCTGGTCCAAATAGATTACTCTTATCACTCTGCGTAGCCACCGCTCCAGAACCATTACCACCCTGATTCTTAACCGCAAGACTGACAGCCAACTTCTCCAACCCCTCTCTCTCCACCTTTGCAGAGCCCAGTAAATCCCTCCTCCGCCTCAACTCTCCCGCCCCAATCTTATTCTCGTGACCCCTCTTCTCCCCCTCCGTCATGATCTTGAGCCCCTCCTCCAGATTCCCCAGCAAACCCCCTGCCTTCACCAGACACGTTTTAGCCTTCGACCCAGCCTCATACTGCCCCTGCGCCGTCGTGGCCCCATCCCTCTTCCCCAGAAACAGCCGTGCCTCATGTAACTGACCCTTCAGCTCCCGGTGCAAATCCAGCCAGACCTGCGGATCGGCAGCAACCTGTCCCGCCTGGCTCCCCAGCCCCAATCTCTGATTCGTAGCACTCAGCTCCCCGCGCGTGCTGCTAACACTCCCACCACTGCTGCTCGGCAGGTTGAGAAACGAGCGCCATGCCGACGTCTCGCGCCAGCGCCTGTCAGGACCTTCCGCTATGGCGCGCAGGTACTTCTCCAGGCCGACTCTGCGGGCCTCGGTGAGTTCGGGAGAGGAAGCGGTGGATGTGAACCAGGATTTGCCGGGCAAGGGGGCGGGGGGTGCTGAGATGAGGGATGTGAGACTCTTGTGTAGGTTTACGAAGTCGGAGTAGCGTTTTTGCACCACGAAGGTGCGGAGGGGGAGGCGGAGGGATATGTTGTAGAGCGTGTACGATTTTGAAGAGGGGTCGTTGGAGAGGATCGTTGTTGGGATGGAGAGCTCGAGGGGTGGGGCCATGGTTGTGGTCAATCGTTGATAGTCTTTTAAGTACTGTAGTAGTAGGTTGGTAGATGGAGCTTGCTGGTGGATGGATACTGGGTTCGTACGACAGCTCGGGGTCAGGTATAGATGGTGATTGGACAAGAGACTGATCTGGTATTGGTTTAAATGTACAAGTCTCAATTTATAAGGAGATTCGTGATAGTGATATGAGGTTGCCTGGGCAGCTCGGAGGGTCTTGTGCTTCAGATAAAGCACTTGGAGGTGTGGCTTGGCGGAAGTGCGTCAGCGCCGCAGTCAAGTCAGGACAACCAGCTTTGTGGGGAACTGCTTTGACCTTTTTCTTGAGATGTTCAGTCGATCATACGGACAATATGACAAGCCGTGTGCACATGTATTGAATTGTTCTGTATTCTCTAACGCATCTACATAGCCGTCAAAAGACCACCTTGGAGTATTCATGAAGCCAGGGCGAAAATGGACTGCACACATTTGCATCCAGCACCATCATTCATGATCGCCCGGCATATGCTACTCTAACTCCAACAGCCCAATGAAACAATTTGCAGCCTCTGCATGTCTCGTATTCGTGATCATCAATGAGCCATCGCGGATATCTAGAACGTCTCCTGGTCATCCAAACCCTCAGCCTCAGCCGGAATCTCAAAGCCATCCTCCGTCGAGTACAGAATAGTTTGGATATGCTTGATCAGACCATCCTCCTGCTTCTCAATCTCGGGGTCCTCATCGCATGCCTGCTGAACCAACAACTCGATGTCACGAAGCTTGCTGAAGTAAAAATCTCGCTCGCGCTCTAATCCTTGTACCGTCTCCTTCAGAGTGGCGTTCTCTTGTACCAAGGCTGAGGACCCTGCACCTCCTGCCTTTGCGACTCGTGGACCGGTTGTGGGAGTTGTGCCTCTTCTGGCGGCGCCGGCGGAGGTTCGTGCAGAGGGTGCAGCAGCTGAGGGAGGACCTCCAGCGCTTCGTCGTCGTGCAACAGCGTCGTAGTCACCACCAGGAAAGTATTGATCCCAATAACGCTTGGACCATTGGAGAAACTCGAGGTTGTCTTGCATCTTGCATTTGATGAGTTGTTCGACATTGACAGGACGGTCGATTTGGTGTTTTGTGAAACAGTCTGCAAGAGGCGTGTCAGTAGTCTGCGCAGCAAGCCATGTTCTCGAAAAGAAACGTACTTTGGAGGATCTTGAAATTCTGCAGGTATGCATACTCCGTATTGACGTTGAACTTCACCCGCGCCATTGGGACATCGAGGTAGATGCTGTCGAAGACTTGGCAGAGAGCCGCTCTGCGGAGAGCCTGGTCAGCGTTTGCAATCGAGGGGCATGGTGGGGAGACCGTGGTTCGTGAGCACGAGCAGACTTACCCGGTACCGCATTGTTCGACCTTGGTGATGTTCAACTGGAGGAGATTATTGAGCCATGCTACAAGCTCTTGTCTGCCGAGACCGTGTTGTCAGTATGTAGAGAATCTCCGTGATGTTGATCTTGGGCACCAACTCACCTTGACTCGCCCATTATGAAGAGGAGAAGCAATAATGCTTAGTTTGATTATGCTTAGGATGCCTGCTTCCAGAATCAAGATTAATAGACTTTGGCCGTTCAGGCGCGTCGTGGGTGCTTTCGCAAAGTTCGAGGATGTTCGAAGTTATCGCGATCGATTGTTTTCAACCAACTGGTTGGCTGTTCACCCCTCGCTTTGGGGAAATATTAGCGTGGATACTCACATCCCTGCATTAATAGGGGCCAAAACTTCAGAGTACGTAGTCAATAAGCGAATAAGCAGATTCTTTCTTATTTTACGTTATTTCTTGAAAGTCTTTTGTACTATCATTGAGAAAACTAGACATTCTTCACTCAAGGAAATTGTGGAAATGATGAAGTTGCGGTACACTATCTTTCATGGGTGTCTTTCATCAGAGACCTATGTAGGTATGCTATCCTATGTATGCATGTCCATGCATATCCGTAAATCGAGGTAATGCTTCACGGAAGCGATTTCCCAATTTGTTTGCTCCTCCTCTGTACTCTGTACAGCCGTCAAATGCAGAAAGAATCGAAAAGTATGTACATGAAAAGCAGGTCATAAAGAACCAGAATGCCCAAATCTATCCTATCTTACGTCTACCTCCCCTGACTTTCTGGTCAGTCTACCCGCAGCTTTCAACTGCCAGCTTGCGAAAACAAGGCGACAGTCGCGCAAAAGTTGTTCCGATTGTCCGCGTCCAGAGCAGCGCTTGTGCCGTCTACAGTGACCATGTTGACGGATGCCTTTGTAGAAAGACCGTAGATGTTGATTGCGGATGAGTTCTCGAGAGAAACTATGTTGGTTTGGCAGCTCTCCGTGTCGAGACAGGTTTGATCGTAGTTGTCAAAGAATGAGTAGAGACCTGCACCGTAGATGAGGACATCCTCAGAATCCAAGATGCGGAGACCCCAAGCCTTATTGACACTCGCGGTACCGGAGAAGACTGGGTCGGAATAGGCGGCGTTGGTTGTGAAGGGAGTTGTAGCATCTGGGTTGCTTTGGAAGTATGGGGTTTCTGTCTGGATAAGAGCCATGTAAACATTCGAGGCATTGGCGATCTGGTAGTTGTATAAGACCGAGTGCTCAGCGCTTGTACCATACATCCAGACAGGGCCTTGCTCGGAGGCAATCAGAACACCCCGTCCGTTGAAGATGTTGATCTGGTTGTGGTCCGCAAGGTCGAGCTCGTGATCAGCGACCCAAAACCAGTTGTTTTCCAGATAGATGGTAGCCTTCGAAGTAACGTGAAGGAGAAGGAATGCACCTTCACAGTCGGCGTTGGCTGGAGCCGTGACATCTGGATTCTTGGCGCACGTATCGGACTGAAGACCGGTTCCAGCGGAACCACCAATTCGCATATGTACATCCCACATTCCAGAAGAGCCTTGAGAGGTTTCCGCAACATTCCACTCAACGAGAATAGCACCAGGGGCCGGGCCAAGGGTCTCAAAGATAAGATCCGACATCTCGACAGAGCCAGTGTCGCCAACTTGACCAACCTGGAAGACAGGTGTGGGGTTTGCTTGGTCGGCGAACGCCGTGCCTTTGGCCATGATGAGAGGCCAGATCTCGCCAGTAATTCGGATATCCTTGGGAACTTGAACAGTAGACGTAATAACATAGGCACCGTGGTCGAAGTATACAACATCGGATGCACTGGCTGAGTTGAATAAGGCCTGGATTGCTGCAGTATCATCCGTAACTCCGTCGCCCTTAGCCCCAGCAGCCTTAGCGCTCAGGAAGGACGAAACCGGAACGGTTTCGTACTGTGGCTTAGATCTTGTGAAAACATTGCCATCAGAGGTCAAGAGGGTAGCGGGTTTGCTGACGGCAGTTTGGGAGCCTTGCGAAGCGCTTCCCGAGGCACTGGTATAGCCACGGCCCTGCATCCACGAAGCGATCTTGGTGTTTCCGGCGAGAAGAGTGGCCTGGGAGGCGGCGTTTGAGATGGCGACGGGTACGTTGTTCGACATGTCAACGTTGTCGAGAATAAGAGTGCCGTTGGTAGCACCCTCGTCGGTAGAATAGACTGTAGAGACGCCTATGGGTGTATTGGAGATCGTAGAATCAATCAACATAACAGAGCCCACTGTCTGAGCCGATTCACCGCCATTGGACATATCCACACCAACTGCGCAGTTATTTATAGACAGACCGGACAAGGTCCAGGCCTATAGACTACTTGTCAGCTTGTAAACGTCAAACAACTATTAAAGAGGTACACACCCAATTCCAGTTCATGTACACAGCAGTCTGGCAGTTGTTGAACGTTAAGTTGCGAGTCGTAAATTGCTGGTTGCCAAAGAAAGCACCATATTTGCCGCCGTTGAACGTCAAATCAGTCATGAATCCACCGGATCCATTGTCCATAAAAATTCCTTGCTGAGCATTGGCGGTTCCACCATCAGTTCTCATGTTGAAAACGATGTTTTGAAGAGACGTAGCCTAGAACTCCGAGTCAGCAGTGACACTTCTACAAAGATTAGAAAAGACGCACTTGAGCAACCTGCCAGTGGATACCAGCACCAACTCCAACGGGCATCGCAGTGGTGTCGATGATGAAATTGCGAACTTGGCGGAAGAAGTTGTTTTGGTTTGTATACCAATTGACACCACCTGAACCGTATGGATCACTGTCAATCAAAGCAATGCCACTAAAGCCAGCCGTAGCCTTGATGGTAGGTATAGAGACAGCATCGCCTACGAACTGAGTGTAATAAAGTTGGACGATGGGTGCGCTGATTGAATAGGTGCCAGGAGGGAAGTAGATGATAGCCGGAGTAACTGTGGACGAGTCGCAACCTTGACCACAACGTGTGCCATCGGTGATTGCCGAATTGATTGCCGCAGTGTCGTCGGTGCTTCCTGAATGGTTTAGTTAGCATGCGCATCCGAGGGGAAATAACCAAATAATTCGAGTCATTCGCAATGATTTACTTACCGTCACCCTTTGCGCCATAGTCCATAACATTGCGAAATATCTGATATGAGGAGTCGCCGAAGGCAACAGCTCCTTGGCGTGTGATGGAGGACAGCCAGTAGCTCGAGGTAGCTGCAGTGGAGGATGCTGCGGGTACAGGAATAGGCGCAGGTGCGGACGAAACGAGGAGGAACAGGCGTAAAGCCACGAACAGTGTAAAGATCGAAAGAGCAGTCATCGTGAAGTAGAGCCAGCTATTCGAAGATGATCTAAAAGAGTGTGTGGACTATTCCACAACGGCTTTCGTCAGTCTTGTAGATCGTAAATTTTGTCTCGAGGCGGGCTCAAAGTAAACAAAGAGCCGAAGTATTCGTTAAATGAAGGGGAAGCTTCGACTTTGCACGAGTATAAACTTTGTTCCTTGAAAGTTCGAGAAGTGTCTGAAGAATTTGGGTATGAAGAAGAGAAAAGGAAAAACAAAATCAAATCAAAAACAAAAACAAAAGGATTGTTTGGAGACAATTGCTGGCGTTGGTATTGACTCGTGGCTATTGTCGTGAGTTGGGAATGCAAAGGCCGGAGAAATGACGGGATAAGCGAGCGATGCAAAGTAGACCGTAATGGAATCAGCCACTCACAGCTATGGATAATGAATCAGATCTTCGACTGGCGACTTTTGAAAGAGTGGAATGATGACTGGAAAGAAAAGATGTGGGCTGGAGAAAGTCTTCCTCAGAGGCGCGACCCTCACTCTTTGTATCAGCTCTCCCTCTTGCCTCCACTTCCACTCCTTGCAACTGCGCATGTTCGGCAGGAGCAAAGATGTGGAGCTTTCCGCAGCCATTCGGTGCGAGCAAATTGGAGTTGGGGCCATCGCAAGTGCACTGCACTGGGGAGCCGTGGCCTACGGTTTGGTGGGTATACATCGCGGCCAAGGGTCCCTCAGTGCAGATGCTTTGTCCTGTACAGTGCCTCCGTAGATCGTCCGAGTTAGTGACGACAGGTCAGCCACTTACACGCAACTCCTGTGGGGAGATGCAGTGAATCGAAACAGATGGGATCGTGGGTAGTACAACGTTACTGGGGATCCCATTCGGGGTTCATTTGATATCACGGTTTAAGGGGAATCTCGCAATGCCGCCGTGGACGGGGGGGTCGTCCAAAGGATCCCTTGGTATCGGGTTTTGGTTGGCTGTTGGGGGCGGATCGATCTCAGTCCATCACATATCAGGAGATGGTGGTGCTGAGGGTTCGGACAATTCTGCAGGTCTGGATAGTTTGAAACATTGACTCCTTTGCCCCTGATGCGCAAGACGACCGGTGGTTGGATGGCGTGGTGACGCGAAATTTACATACACGCCTCGGTGGCTCGCGCGGCTACACTGGATGGAGGAAAGCGCACGTCTTTCAGCCACTTTGAATGCCAAGAAAGGGGCGAGAATCCAGGGGTAGAGTGGCAGACGAGGCTATCTCTGAGCTTAAATCCATCTCCCTCCTGCCCGGACTTCAGCACTGACGAGCCGATCCCTCGGAGATCATCCACCACGCGAACCAACAAGCCTTTATTCTCCTCGATGCAAGTTTTTATATCGGCCCTTCTACATATCAGAACTTCATCCTCGGCGGAAGCATGTCCCGTCATAGCAGCAGTAGCAGCAGCAGCAGCAGCAGCAGCGAACTTGCGCTGCACCGGCGTCGTGGAGACTCCAGGCGCCTCCACGTCGACGGCAACTCCAAGTGTCCAAATCATGGGAAAGATGTAAGTGATTCGGTCTCTGCCATCTCTTGTGTTGGTCTATTTCGTTTCATGCCCAAGATATACTTGCGCTGTGGTTGGTGGGAGTGGCTTGCGCTGTTTCGAAACAAGCACGTTGGCCTGCAGGGGAATGAAACAGGAGGAGTGTCATCGAACACCGGGACGAAGAACATTCCAAGTCCCATCTGGAACTTACAGTATACTTTGACCAAGGTCATCCGTTGGGTATCTGCATTTAGCCATTAGATTGTTTCTTCATGCGCATGATTGTAGAGGCCCAAGAGGCCGGTCGTCTCTTCGGATAATCAGAGCCAAGGGGTTTCTTTAACCGCTTATTTTCCAATCAAGGTTTTGAAACTTGAAATTCCCTCTAATGTCTTGATTTTATGTTATTACAGCTTTCATGTCTTCAATCCATCACTCATATGTTTGTGACATGTCCGAGCTATTGCAAAGAATTTGGCAGTCATTTGACCTATTAACTCAGCCAACGCGGATCCTTTCTCTCTCCCGCGGCGCCTCTGCGTTCGAAATCCAAGGAAATGCATCACCCACTGGACCAGACTTACTCTATGCTTCTCTGCCAAACAGGGGCAGCCTCAGCTTCGCTCTCTCCGGGGAGTCTTCAATGGAAGACTCGTTGAGGCAACACCTAGCTGTCCTTCTGTGAACCACGAACGATTCACTACACCTTATCTCTCGATATTGCCAAATCGTAGAGAAATTTGTAGAATATTTACTTTCGCACTGCATCTTATTTAAGACTAGATATGACCCTCCCTTAGATCAGTCTTATCCTACAGTAATCTCTGCTTATAACGAGCACCAAAAAGCCTCAAGAGCCGTCCATCATACCCAGAGATTCATTATTACAAGACAGGTTTTTGGTGTGTTTAGTACCCTGTTAGTCTTGAAAAGTCCGTTATACCCAAGAGATTCCTTATAACCGGGTCCGTTATAACAAGAGATTACTGCAATTAGCGGACCTTAGTCGGATTCCCAACCCAGTAGCCCGAGAAGCAGAACTCGATCCGTTCCCACAATTCTCAGGAAAAGCTTATTCTCTCAATATCGCCCAAGTATACTCAATACTCGAACCCCCCAAGGCCACGTAATGTCTTGCGCATCCCAGGTTCCCAATACGTGAAGTCAGTCAAACTGTCTTTTCGCAGTGGAACCATCACAATCACAATGCCTACCCCCATCACCACAACATACAACTCACAAGTCCCTTTTAAAGGCGAAGATTCAGAAACGGAAGAACGCCTAAGGAATCAACGTTGGCTGGCCTCGCATGCAATATGGTCCCTCCCACATCTGCGTCAATTGATGATCGAGATAACTATCAAGAAGGAGCGAAATAGTCTACGCACATTAACTATCTAGATTGTCAGAGACTCAGACGAATAGCGAGCAGACAATCGATTGCATCCCTGTGAGCAGCAAGAAGATCGGCCTCTTCTCGGACATGCTACCGAAAGGCCCTTTTAGATTAGCATTGACATTATATTTCGGGCCCGGAACTTGCGGGTGGTGTCGACTTCTCATTCTAAACCATCTCGATAATCTAATTACTGTGATCCCCACTATTGGCGCGTACAACGTGTCAACTTAGCGCCGGAGGTTGAGGATGGGGCATATTGCCATCTTCCTTGATTTTGGAGGTAGGGTTGGAAAAACTGTCGGTGATCAGATTTATAGCTAAGGATACTGTAAGTCTTTCATTGAACACTATCTTATCTTTTGAGGACTTCTATGGAAGGCATCCTGCAGTATCATCAATGTATTTCCAAGCGAAGATTGTCTTTGTGAACATAGCTCTGGTAAGGGAGGGCTCGATTAGTCAAAGTAAGACTGCTTTCCGGGGCCAGGTAACGAGCGTATTTTTGCTCTATCAAGATTCAGGAACCACTGTAGCAGATAGTGGTTGATTGGATGTCTCTCATTAGTCAAGACCACAAGTCTGTGGAGCAAACTTTAGATCAACATCATCATAGACGAGGGAAAAGCGATTCCCGAGTTTGGACCTTTCACGGTCGTCAAAAGGTTGCGGAGGCCAGTTTAGATCCCAACCTTTCCAATGAAATGGGGATCTTAAAACTCAAGGCTTTCCCAAAAGCCTTCTCCTCAATAATTACTCATTCCTTTGCTCACTCTAGTTCACAACACCTAGAAACTTTAAAGCTCGTAAGAAACGTCTCAAAAATTCATCCAATGACCCAGCCTTGCGCAAATCGAGCCCACTTTCCGCAGATGCAAAGGAGTGGCTCGATTTTTCAAAGGCAATCAACAACCCAGAAGTAGAAAGACAAATCCAGATTGTCTCTTCAAGCAGGATAGTACTTGACGGGTGTTTCGCCATCACAGCTCAATACTAAGCTCCCACAACTATGTAGCCTCGGCATACTTCAGGTTCTCGCCCTGGCCCTCGAAATGCAGCATCTTGTCTACTGGTCGCTACTCCCAGATCGGCGAGCGATCATGCTGAACGGACGAGCTGACCGAGCAGTAAGCTTCGGGTCTCTAGAATTAACATGCTCAAAGATTCATGCCGAGGTTGAAGACTCCGTCCACGTCGACCAATGCGATTCTTGATGGAAATCTTCTCTCTATTCTCCCTCCATCAAAATGCGAAGGATATCCAGTGGGCCAAAGAGTGAATGAGTGTGTATTCGCAGAGCGCTGAAAAGCTCGTCCAATTGAATGAGAACAGAAAAAAGCTCATATTCAAACACTTTGAGGAAAGCTCTCAATTGTTCAGCCATCTCAGCCATTAGTTGGAGCTTTGTGACGTCCACGTCTCTCAGAAACCTCATATGTGTTTAAGCTGGACTGAATCGAAGATTTGGGATTCCGTGCCTCCCGAATTGATTTCTCTCAAGGTACAATTGCTGGAACGTTTGGACGATAGGAATCTCGAGTGACTGAAGGAACTCGAGTGACGGAGAAGCTCACCATCTTTTCCCACCTACACAATTCCAGCAATCATCTCATTGATGATTAAAGCCTCTGCGCAGTGTACGTAGTCTTGTAGCATATGATATCGCAATAGTCTGGGCGCAGGTGCAGCTGGAACAGAAAGTTGTCTCTCAAGTGCAACCGCTGACTGCCATATTGTCTTTCTTCGCTGGCCCTATGCGACGTCACCGCTCCTTGCAGGGTTGCTCTGGCGACCAGAACGCGTGGATGAAATCCTGGACGCGCCCAGCAGCCAATCCTACGCTGTGTCCTCAGCTCTGGCATCCTAGTGGGCGGTCCGTCCCTTGCTGCACATGTGGCAATGTGCCAGTGTGCCGTGTGACCGAAAGAGTGATTGGGATGGATGGGGAAGGTGATGGTTCGATTATTCTTCACCAGCAGCTTCTAGCAGACGCCCTTTGGTGATTGTCCCACCGACTGGTGCAGCTGGTATATCCGTGATTCGCTGTCGAGGTGGAGCAAGAACAACACGTCGTGACCTCTCAACGTCTTGTGATAAGAGCGATTGGGCAGCTTCACCGACCTTTTGTTTGGAAGTCAGCGAAGATCGTGTCATCAGTGGTGCAGGGAAGAGAGGGGAAGAGGGGGCAGAGCAGGGAAATTCGCTGGACCGCAGAAGACTCCTTTATATTCTCTCTTCAATTGCAACGGACAGTCTTTCCTCGCAGCGCGTCAGAATCATCCGCCGCAGATGTGATAATTGCTGTGCAACCTAATGAATTTAATTCGGGAAATTTTGAAACGTTGCCAGTAAGATCCTTGTATGGATGTCCTCGATGCACGACGATAAGGGCGGCGGGAAGATTGGCTCTTGGGATTGGGAAATTTGGAGCTTTAGCGAGGCAACATTCTGGTGTAAACACCACTGGCGACCTCATTTTCCCGACCTCACGACACCTACGAATCCGAATCGACCATCAAATCGCATCCCGAACTCGACAGTTTGTATCATAGAGGAGTCTGGAGTTGTTTATCTGTTGTGACTCTTTTAATTCTGCTTCAGCGTCGTTTGCTTGAGAGGTACGTTTTGTTGACATTGAGATTGCTAGATGAGAAATTTTCCTAACATTCAGTCTAGTTTATTCACGACCTTATGACCCGTCCACGACCTTCCAAGATACCCTTCATTCCGAATAGCATTCGAAAGCACCCCGCAAACTCTTCCCCATCAGTCCTTCGAATTGGGACACATCGATTGTGCTGGTGTAGCCCACCGCCAAGATGAATGATGCACCTCCACCTCCACCTCCTCACGGAGAAGTACCTAAATCCTCCGGTCTTCCTCCAGGCAATTACGATATCTTCATAATACCTCCACACTCTTCCGGCTCGGGGTTCCTCTACCTACCGTCACTCAAACCCAACGTCAACAGCTTCGCGGCCGGCTTCGCTTCAGCACTAATACTGGTTGCATTGGGCTCGATGTTAGCCCCTGCTTTCCAAGTATGGTGGGCCACGGTTCGTTTTGCGGGAGGTATGGGTACGATGTTGCTCATTCTAGCAGTCGGTGTTGGAGCGTGGGCGTTAGGAAGAACACAGACAGATGGTGGGCCGGGACCCGGCGGAGGTCCTGGCCCTGGAGCTGGAGCTGGAGCGAATACGGGTGCTGGTGGGCATTCTGGTAGCAATAGATATGCCAATGGTGGAGCATCAAGCGGTCATCAGCCTGGTGCGCAGAGCGGTCATCAACCGGGAGCTGGACCGACACCTGGAGCGGGACCTGCAGGAGGTGCACCCCCCAGATCAAGCTGGCAACAACCTCCGCCAGGTGCAACTGGTGCGAACACATATAGTAATCCTCAATCGAATCCAGGTCCAACTGGTGCGAGCACACCCAATAATCCTCAATCAAATCCAGGTCCAACTGGTGCGAACAAACCCAATAATCCTCAACCAAATCCAGGTCCAACTGGTGCGAAACCACCTGATAATCCTCAACCGAATCCAAGCGCCAACACAAGCGCAAGACCAAACACAAATGTGCCAAATAATGCAGCAAAGGGAGCTTGGGAGAAAGCACGAGAGGAGACAAAGAGAAAGGAGGACGAACGAAAAGCCAAGGAAGCAGAGAAGAAGAGGAAGGAAGATTTAGAGAAACGATTGAAAGAGATGCGAGAGAAGGATGCTCGGGAAAGAGAAGCTAGGGAGAAGGTTGCCAAGGAGAAGGTAGAGAGAGAAGCAAGGGAAGCTAGGCTGAAGGAACTAAGAGAGAAGCGAGAGAAGATGAAAGCCGAAGAGGCATCGCAGCCAAAGGGAAGTACCTATGCTTTTTCTGCGGTTGGAGAGAAGACAAACCCTTGGCCTCAAGGGAAACCTGCATCACCGGCAGCTCGCTCACAGCCACCCTCACCTACTAAGAAACCTCCTCCTCCTCCAACAGCAAAGACTTATCTAGGCACTGAAGAAGATGTTTACTCCTACCGCCCTTACGACAAACCCAGCAAACCGATGCACAAAAAGTCACACTCCTCATTGTACTCCGAATCATCATACGCCGCATCACATTCCACCTCTCGAACTACACCACCACCCTCGAATCGCGGCCCATACAGCACAAAAGATCCAGACAAGATTGTCATCAAAGCTGTATATGCCTTCAACAACGCTTTCCTCAAAACGCCCACCTCGCAACTCGTCTCAGGTGTAGGGTCAGTCACCGATGGGCTGATTCTCAGGATAACAACAGAAGGTCTTTTCATCGATGATGATGTCCGTGGCGTTCCACAGCGAGAATGGGACGTCAAAGCATGGACAATGAAGCTCGTAGAGGTATGGTGTCCATCTTTCCGCCAGGATCCTTCGTCCAATTCTGCGCGCGTTGCTTCTTCCGGTTCTCCACACAAGCACAACCCAGTCCGTCGCCTCTGGGGACTAGACAAGGACAAAGCTCCCACATCTGAGGAAACCGACGCTCTGTTGGTCAAGATGGTGCAGCTGTGCAAAGATAATTGTCGTTTCCGTGCTTCCTCTGCTGCGCGTCCGTCTTTTGCAAGTTCGTCTGTGTATTCTGCGAGTTCTGTTGCTAGCTCTGATGGGCGTTCTGAAAGCTCCTTTGCGTCGTCTTATGCTTCTTCTGCTGGCTCGTCGTCGCCTTCATATAAGAGAACTGACAATCGTGGTGCGCACCAGACTGGAGAGTTGAAGAGTGCGAGACTGCACATCTTGAGAGCGAGTATAAGGGATCAGGAGGGAAAGAAATTCGTATTCGTTATCACGGAGGAGGAGAGTTGGAAGATCTCGGTTGGTTTGCAAAGGCTAAGGAAGGGTTCTTTGGTGAGAGCATTTGGCGTGAGCGGGATGAGTGCGAACGATGCAAGAGGAACTCTTGAGAATCTAGGATGGGCTTGATTGGAGCAGAAGAATTGGCAGAGTGGCTATCAAGGGGAAATTTCAGAGGGACTAGCTTGGATATGGAATGTTGAGTGTTGTTAGAGGAATGTTGTGGATATCTGGAATGTGCACAAAAGCGACTGAGCGAGCGAGCGAGCGGCATTTACACAGCGACGGAGTTTTCGTTAATATTGAAAGGTTGGGACAGTATATTCATGGTTCATCCCAGAATCCAAGATAGTACATATATCAACTCTCCTTCACCAACCTCTTTCTGCCTGTACTTAAGAATTTTGGCTAGCTCGCTAATCTTCTTCGCACGATTCTTTGCCCCATCAGCTCCCTGCTAACCACCTTGATCCCTAAATCTATCCCCATCAAATCGTGCATGTCACCACTTGATGAGAAGTCGTAAAATCAAATCGTACAAGCTTTTGCAGAGTCATAACTCTCAACGGACCTGCCCTGGATGAACTCTCCGCTGGTCCTTGACTACCCAACTATTTACCCCTTGTTGCCGTCGTCACAGTGATATTCATTTCATTCGATACAAATATCGCCCATGAGAAGGTCTTTGGTAGCTATTCAGGCATGACCATATAAAATTTCAAGTTTCCTCCAAGAGGTTGGTTGATGAACGTTTGGGTAAGGGATGTCACTAACATTCCGCGAAACGCCCCGTCGCGCCGGCCTTCTGCTGCATCAAGGGAGGGTCTGCTAATCTGCTTGCTGTTTTATTTTACACTGCCATGTACTGTGGCGTGATGCTCCTTGTGGACTCAAACGCCCACTTGGACGGAAATATGCGGCCCGTCCGCCGTTTGTCTGCCGCTGCAAAATAGAGTACTAGACGGGTATCGTTCAATACTATTAGCATTAAAGTGTCTAAGCTAGGCCGTACATCTCTAACCTATACGTCTGCCTACGATTAGGTGGTATACACCGTGATTAGACAATTAGGTTGACCCATCACATCTCCAGGCCTTGAGTAGTAGCCTAGTATCAGACTTTCATACTAAGCAGTTCATTTTCTCCATAGTCAGATCCTGAACGTCAGGGCGTAGAGAAGATGGAGGCCCATCCCTTAATTGGAAATACCGTCGATGGACGCGTGGACTGGGCTGAGATAACCTGGCAGTGAGCAGCCGCCAAGACCGGTCGCATTCAAGCATGCCAGGGTGAAGTTGGTGGGTGCGGAGAAATACTCGACGACATCGAAGGGTGGCGGATAGTTGCTTTGAACAGTTAGCTTGATTTTGAGAGGAGCTTCACGAAGGAGAAATGAGGGCGGCGGGAACTTACACAGGGTCCTCGAAAAGATGAGCAAACATCAACGTGAATTTCTCGAGACCGGAGTAAGAAACGATCTTCCATTGGAAATACTCTGTGATGTTGGTTGGCTTGCAGAGGACATAGGAGTACGGCGCAGTGGCAGTGACGTTTGTATTAAGCCAAGAGTCAGTGCAGGTAGTCTCAGTCTTAGAGTTGAGGTCCTGAAATCGGACTGGTCATAATGTCAGGAACATCTCACTTATTGAAGAGTCAGGTGACCTTACACAGGATGGTGGTATTGGTAGAGTTGCCGTAGGAGCTGTTGGCCGAGTTCACGACTGAATAGGTGTGGACATCAAAGATGAGGAAGTCTTGAATAGTCAGGCCCGCCTTCTGAGCAACTTCGATCGACTTGGGGTTCGAAGAAAGGTGACGGCCGGGAACAGCGATACTAGCCAAGGCTGTGAGGGCAAAGCTCAGCATGATGCTGAGAAGATGAAGGAGACGCATATTCGAATGATCTTCGTGGACCAAATTTATTGCAGGTTTTGTTACGAGAAAGAGAATTTGCGGAATTGTCGTTTCGTAAGAACTGGAAGACGTTTCGTTGATGATGGAAGCGAGGCAACGGAAAACGCAAAGCAATGTTAAGAATGATAAAGACTGTTCAGATTGTGCGAAAAATTGGCGAATGACTTGTCCGCTGAAAATTCTTCAAAAGTGATTGTCGTCTGATAAGATTCGAAAGATTGTTGATAAAAAGGTCATAGGCTCTGCGTGTATCCGAGGATCACAACAGCAAGAAACGTTGGGCACCAGACCTTCCCAACCACAACACATGGAATTACCAAGACAGTGGGTTCCCGCAATCAGTTGGCAAGCTTGACAAGCATGGTAAACAGAGACAACCGTTGCAAGAATGAGCAGATGGCGCCCTCATGTTGACTCCAAGGGGTAGGAGTCTGAGCTCCCTTGAGCAGCTAAGACTAAACCGACAGACTCCTGACGATCCTATCCGAATCGTTCAAATAATATGAACTTGATCTTGAAAGATCCCGTCTGAGTGGCCGAGGGAGATTGCTGAAGGATGTCCGAGATACTTGACCAAGGCGAGCAAGGCTTACCTATACCGAACGTGCCCTCTTCCCCTTCTACTGTATTGTTCTCATGCAGCGTGCTCCATATCTCCGCATGGTATATACCAGTAGATGATCGGCCACATGTCATGCAGCGGTAACGCAGGAAGCAGGCGAGGGAATGTTCTGTCTGTAGTGTGTACTAGTATGTATGCGCTGTCTCATGGATTCCGGATCTCTCTGTTGCCCCTTTCCTGCGAAGAAGTCTTCATATCCGTGCTTGACTGGTTGGAGGAGCTTCAGGTGCAGGGATATCGGCTCCTTGCATGACATAATCTGAGTACACATGCCACCAGATGCTGTTGATGTTCATTTTGTATTCTCGCATGGTTCTTTCTGCACGAGAATACAACGGCGCCGCGCTTAAGTAAGTATTTCCTTCGCGCTTCTCCGTGCTCATTCGTCTGTTTGCACACCAGCGGTCCAGTCTACCTAGGGATTTACTTGCGATGAGCCGTATTCCTGTCTCTATGAGCTGGGCAACGCCTCCTTTCTCCGGCCTCGTTGCGCTCGAACAAAGGCGAGTAGGTGTGATAAAGTACAATTGCTTCTCATAAGGAGCAAGGTGGCAGCACCAAAAGATTATTAGTGCATTGGCCCCTAAATCCCCACGCATGTTCTCTGTGTAGGTCTATGTAATCGATTGCGATACTTGGTCGCTATATGGACCATTTTGGGATGCTCAGAACAACGATGCTGTGGGCGTGGATGGCAGCTTTGAATGGCTCAAAGCCGTTGAGCAATGGGGACATCGAACCCGTTCGATATTCGATATGGTGTAATTCGCCCCCCACCCTCAAATCAACTGGCGGTCAAGATCAAGAGATATTATATGTCTTATGACGAAATATAGAGAATCCTTCCGGCAACATGCATACTTCATACAGCTGCTGCAGTTCACAATCCAAGCTTTTGATTTCTAGAAGAGGCGCAGAAAGTTGGTGATCTTCAAAGAGCAAATGATCTACAACGAAAAAGTGACGGGTGGATCCGAAAGGTATTTTTAGAAGCTCACCAGTCAGCATGCATCAAATGAAGGCGGGGTGATCAGGTTCACGACAAAGGGGATGCGTCGGATATACTGTAGCTCAGGGGGAGTCCAACTGTCCGAGCATTGTATCTGATCCAACAAGCTTTCTGCAAGACATAGCATAGGGCTCGCGTGTCTAAGGTCCTCTCCATGACTGATTATAAATTCCTCTGTGATATATAGTTGGAGAATTGGGACCTTCTTCGATTCCTCTTGACAGGATTGCCACCCAGGTACGGACAGGGTAGCATTACCATCTGCTTACGATGTTCACATGCTATACTTCCGAGTTCCGTCACAACTCAGTCAGCTTATAGATAACTCATGTTGGTGAAGGCGGGGTTGAGTTAGGTTGATTTGGGTGGAGTTTCTTGATTAATAGCCATCTGAGTGAACTAGAAGACCAAACCAATATATCATTTTCTCCGCAGACGTGCCGAAGGGGTAGACAGATGTGCTTGGAGTGTTGCATTGCAGCAGCTTTCTTCCTCTTAACACCCTCCATCTAGCCGCAGCACATCCCACCAATTCGGGTCTTTGGATTGAGTGCATGTTCAATGGGGCTGAGTACGCTGTCTTCCCTGCGTTGCTCTCCTCACCTCTTGTCGCATCCACGAATTGAAACCCAATTGCTATTATTATCCCACTATCAAAGACATTGTTGAAGCCATCTGTATCATCTCACCCGTCGAGGTGCATTGTTTCAAGAAGCTCAAGCGCTTCAGCCTTGATTCTGTGGCAGCTCGCAGTTCCAAAGCCCCACCGGACAGCTGTGTAGGCTGTGACCACACGTCCTTGTCGAAAGTGCTCTATCGTGCGCTCCGGCCACGATATTGATATTTAGACAAATGCCCTTCGGAATCCACAAACATAGCAATCGTTCAAAGCAGGCGCTGGTCGATTCTACCTCTGCTGGTGCGCAGGGAGCCGCTTGGCAGAACGAGGCCTCTTCAGCCTCCCTGGTGTCTTCTCCCATTGCGGCGTCAGGCACTGTAGACGAACCCAGGACAAGCCAAGTTCAATCCTTCAACCAACAACCCCGCACTGACGATTACGCCTTCAATCAGAGCCTGACACCCGAGATAGAGCAACGCACGTATCAAAAAGTGTCTGATCTTCCAGCTCGCTCTCAGTCGACACGATATCCGAGTGCTTCCTATCCGCAACCGCCCGCCCAAGCTCTGAACTCGTCCGCGGATGACCTCAGTATTGACGCGCGGAGACTGCAACAACAAGGACGACCGAATCCTGCGCAAGCACAGGCGCCGCTCGGGGAGCAGAAGAAGAGCAAGAGTATCTTTGATCGCATGAGATCGAGTCGGGCACCAGAACAGAAACCGTCAGCAAGTCCCACTCAAGCCTCGTACAATAATACAACCGGCCTTGCTCGCAGACTTTCAAAAAGGCAGGAGAATCCGCCAGTCATTCGGACAGGTCAACAGCGGAATTCTTTGGATCAGCAACAGCGCCTTGACTGGCAGTCAGCACAAGATATTCGGTCACATCTTCCCTCACCTCAGGAAGGCAACGAGGACGACGGTGGACTCGATCCATATCTCATTCGCGATTCTGATCATTCACACCCTTCAAACCCCGTACAAGGACTTGGCCTTCAGCAGACAATCAGACCTGTGCAAAGTGATTCGGAGCCGCCACAGGTCTACGCGTCGAGCGAGGACGAGCAATACTACTCTCCCCAGAGTCAACAAAAACCACCCAGTCCAATCTATTACCAACAGTCAGAAGCATTTCACCAAAGTCATCCGCAGCAATCGCATAGCTATCCGCAGCAGCTGTTAGATACACGGCCGAATTCCTTGCTGATAGACAATCATTTCCGACAACAAACCGCCGAAACCGTTTCGCAGTTATCTTACGAGTCGCCAGTCGAACAAAGAGAAGAACAGCGCCCAACCTCAGTTCAATCAAACGGTCCATCCCCCACAAACGCATACTCTCAGCAGCGAGAAGGATACCCAGCTCGAATTTCGTCAATTCAACCTCAAGGCCCACGACCGCCGTCACAGCACGCTGCGATGGCTCCACCCACCGGAGCGTCACAGCAAACTCGTAGGTCTGCAGATCCTAAGCAAAGTTTGCAAACTGCTCAAGGACAAGGAGAGTCTCGAGATGGACCTCCGCCTAGTTACTCACAGCAGTTTCCTCGCGGCCAGCCACCAACACCCGGAGCGAGTCCTTTACCTCCGCCTGTTGGACAACAAGGACCGAATTACAGAGGAGGTCCTCCACAAAGAGATCAATACGGAGTGACTGGAGGCGGCGAACAAGGTCGAAGTACTCCGCCACCAGCTCCAGGAGAGCGGGATGTCACTGATGCCTATAAGGAAATATGTGAGTTGCGACTTTACGAGGACTAACTTAGTGCTAATTTATGCCAGTGCAAAAATATAAAAAGGTCAAAGGACTTTATTTCGATAAAACCTCCCAAGTCGAGCAGCTTCAAAATACTCTTGCGAATCAGCGATTATCACAATCTCGAACCTCCCTTGATGACAGCGAATACATGACACGGTTCCAACGTTTAGACGGCGCAACCACCAACCTGGCGTTCAACATTAGAAAAGACTGGCGATTCGTGCCTCCATGGCTCTCACAACATGTCAACCAAGATGCGCTGAAGATAGGGAAACAAGAAATGACGGGTGTAGGTCGAGCCTGCATCACACGTTTTCTCGTAGAAGAGATTTTCAAGAAGACATTCCATCCGGGTCTTGAGACAGAGCTAAGCACCAATCTAAAGCACATCGAGCAGAACATACGGCGATTCTCCCCGACACTGAACAACCAAGAGGAATCAGATGCGCTGACTGCGAAGGTTGTGCAATGGAGATTAGCTACACTAGACGGACTGAGAGACGTGGTAAATTCACCCGAAAGTGAAGAATACAAGAAGCAATTCGCACGAATTGCTACAACGAATCTGACGGCGAATCTTCTAAATTTCCTTGCGGAACCAGCACCTCCTGGCATTGAAGATAGTGCACACATGATTGTGGAGCTGGCGGTCAGCATTGCGTGCAATTTACCACTGGAAAGCAGAGATATTTCGATCGTATACCCTATGCCTGGCGACCTGCTACAACCGTTCATAATGAAAGTAGAGGCTGGAATTCCGCCACTGGAGAATCCTGGGGCGGAAACGTCCAGCGAGATGGATGCGAGTAGTACGACGAGTGGGGATAAGGATGAGACTGCTTCAAAGGAGGCAGAAAAAGCAGATGCCAAGGCCGCACGGAAGGAGAAGACGAAGAGCGGCATGCTACAAGCGATGATGGGAGGCAGCTCGACTGGTACGGCAGCTAAGAAATCCCCGCCAACAGAGACATCGAGTGATGGGAAGAGCAAAGCGAGCACAGAGGATGGAGTTCAAAAAGTTCGCTTTGCGGGCTTCGTGGGAGTAGAGGTTAGAGGACGTCAGATGTTATGTAAGGCGCCAGTCTGGACATTGGGATCTTAGACGGCTTGGATGTAGGTATTGGATGAGATCACGGAAAATTTGGGCCATAGACGACAAAAGTGTCTATGAGGTTACGATTTATGAGATACGCCGGTATCTTATACACATGTTTGAGCCGAATTAATAATGCCTCTCATTTGTAGCTTCTTTAGTTCCATGTCTTGAAAGATAGACTGTAGAGAGATTCGGCCCTGACACCTGCAGATATCAATCCCAGAGTGGACCAATGTTCATAGAGAAGCTTCTTCAGACGAGATCAAAAACTATGCTGAGTCACAAGGCGCAAGAGAGATATATATGCCAGACGGATGTCTGGGCGTGGTCGTACAAACAGCAGATTCATGAATTTCAAAGGAAGTTCTCGGAGCTCTTCCAATCCATTACCTGTATTGTCCAGTTCCCGCCGGCCAGCCCTGCCACCCCTCTGTTTACCATACCACCCTCTGCCCACCATCATAAGTCAACTTTCCCCTAATCCCCGGGAATGGAACTCTCCCGCCCGTCTCCTCAGGCGTATTGAATCGCATCTGAGGAACCGTACCGTAAACCCCACTCATCTTAACCGCATTAAACGTCCACAGCGTCATCATGACTTCAGCATCACTTCATGCAAATCCCCCAGCATGGGCACAACCGACCACGTCTTCCCCGCGGCACTCGTGAGACGGATACCCGCCGTATAAATGCTCATAAGGCTTGTCAGACCTGTGCTCCCACCCCTAAGTATAGGAAACGAGGGGATCATTGGCTGAAGGCGCAGATCCCTCAAAAGAGTATCCTTCAATGAAGGTTGGCTTCGTCATAAGTGGATCGTTGAGCATAAATTTCTGTTGGCGGCAGATGAGACAGAGTACACCTCGTGTTGCTGAGGCGAGTAAATGAGCTTAAAGCCTAAACATGGAATTGCTCTGAAGACTTACCAGCTTACAAAACTCGATTGAGAAATGAATCGTCAGAGTGGAAAGCCCTATAGCCCTCAGACCAGGAAACCGCGATACAGTGAAGGCTGTGCTGACACTGGTGACCTCTCTATCTTAGCCGTCATGTTCGAAACGAGACCTAAATGCCGGCAAACTCGGCTTTCATGGGTTCTATCCACGAATGTGTTCCAGATCCAGTTCCAAGAGCCACAAATATTCATCCAAACCAGTCTCAATGGCGGCATCGCTTGCCGGACCGTTGACCCATCGACTCCACTTAGTATAGTTAAGCCTATGAATAGTTTGAATGAAGTATTATACAACATCCAATTCCAACCGACACAACGCGATATTATCTCTGCCATAATCGAACTTCGCTGCAAAGAGCGGGAAGATGTCACTGCTGTAAGTACATCTAGCTGATAGACCCGTTTACTTAATGGAGAGATGCTAGATTTGCTTTTCGAGACTTAGGTACCGAAATATACTTACAATATGGTACTTTGATAGCAAGAGGAGTAGTAAGAACAGCAACAACCAAGAGGGCGGAAAGGGAGTGCATGTTGATGCTGACTTATTGACTTGAGAGAAGCTCGAATGCACTTATCTTGTCTCATCAACACTTATTGTACTGTGTGGGGCTTACGATCTATCTCGCTGTTCATTACCCCACAATCGACCCCGCCAAGATGGTCACTAATAAACTCAAGCTATGATCTTGGCTTCCGTAAAGAGGTTGGATATGCAAGATCAAAGCGTCGCTTCAGAAGTATAATTCTGGATTTCCAACATGAAACATGAAATATGATTCACGAGGCTAGGACACAACAATAATATGAAACAAAGTGTATTGAAAAAAGAGCAAGACATTCGAGATTCAAAATAGCAATAGGATTCGGCAGCAGAAGAGCGGACTGAATAGATGGCGGTCTCTTCATCCATTATTCACCCATCTACTCCGCATTCAAGGCTATTGGGAGGGTATGTTGTATGAAGAGGAACATGCAGAAACGTCTTGCAGATGGTGGATGGTTGTGGAGAAAGAAAACGTCGAGATATATCTGCGTAAATAGGAGAGATGTGTAGAGGGGTTATAATTGTTGGACGGGATAGCTGCGTTCATTAGCGTGCAGGGGGACGCAACTGTGGCAGTGCAGTCAGTACAAGCGAGCTTGTTCCAACCTCCCGTTATCAACACCTCTCAGGACTCTCGTTTCACTTCTTTCTGAATGCCATTCCAAACCAGGAGTCTAAGTGAGATTCATCGAATCGCCAACATGGGGTCAATTGAGGAGAATGGCACTGAGGAACGGCGCGGATCTTGGATTTGTGTCAACGACGACGAATTTGATGCCTTGTGAGACCTCGGCGCCTCACGTGAGATGCGTCCTGCTAACTAACGATGTGTGCAGGTCCATAGACTTCAGGCCAAAACCTGTGCAGAAGTATCCTGGTACGTTCTGCCATCTATCAAAGTGCAATTTACTTAAAAGTACTGACTTTTGCGTGTAGCCAAGTTACATGCCCGCTCAGTAGCAAAACGGCTAGGCACCAAGAATGGGCTTATCTACCTTGCGGGGCTCCCATCAAAGCTATACGAGGACTCCGACATGCCACCAAGTTTCCGCCAGCGTCGCTATTTCTACTATTTGACTGGAATCGACTTGCCAGACTGCATTGTCACTTATAATATTCAGCGGGACCAGCTCCGTCTCTGGATACCCCCTGAAAGAACTGGCCGAGACGTGATCTACAACGGATCTACCCCCACCCCAGACGAAATATATGCAAAGTATGACTTCGACCATGTTGGGAGACATGGCAGTCTCGATGGTTATATTACCCATTTTGCGTACAGAGAAAGTGGTGATATCTACGTCTTGCACGAGAACCAAAAACCCAAGCTACCACAAAGATTGGACGGAGCTAATGTATGGTCATATATCGACCATTTCGATACTTCTCGACTCCAGCCAGCCATGGATGCTTCCCGAGTAATCAAAAGTGCTTACGAAATCAAGCTACTTCGTAAGGCCAACGAGATTTCAGCTCGAGCGCATATAAATGTGCTTCAGAGCATCAAATACCTCGAGAATGAATCCGAGGTAGAAGCAGTCTTTACAGCCACTTCCATCGCTGCTCAAGCCAAACACCAAGCTTACGGCGCTATCGCCGCATCGGGGGAGAACGCCAGCACGCTTCACTACATGGCGAACAATGAGCCATTGAAAGGGCGGCAGCTTCTCTGTCTTGACGCTGGATGTGAATGGAAGTGCTATGCATCAGATGTCACCCGCACTTTCCCCATTTCTGGGAAGCATACCATCGAATCAAAGGCGATTTACGACCTCGTGGAGAAGATGCAAGAGGAGTGTATCAAAATGGTCAAGCCGAAGGCAAACTATCGTGACATCCACATGCATGCCCACAAAGTGGCGACACAGGGACTCATGGAGCTTGGGATTTTGGAAGGTTCCTTTCAGGAACTATATGATGCCGGTGCTTCAGTCATGTTCCTACCTCATGGAGTATGTACTCTCTTTGTCTGTTAAGAGTCCATTGCTAATTTTGTAGTTGGGCCATTACATGGGTTTAGAAGTTCATGACGTCGGGGCTGGGGGAAATCTCTTGTACGCCTTGCAGGACGAGCACAAGGACTGGATGTCCGCTTACCACGAGATCCGCTCCCAGGCGAGCACGTTCGCTTCATCGATACTCGCCCCCAATATGGTGATTACTGTTGAACCTGGAATGTGAGGGTTTCCGTCGCTTTGTCAGAGTAGCGCTAATCGTGACATAGATACTTCTCACGCTATGCTTTGGAAGGGGTCTACCTCAAAGATCCTAAATATGCTAAATTCATCAACAAAGACGTCCTTCAACACTACTATCCAGTTGGTGGTGTGCGAATTGAAGACGATATCCTGGTCACCGAAGATGGGTTTGAAAACATTACAACTGCACCAAAGGGGCAAGCAGCGGTAGATATTATCAACGGACACGATGAGAACACCCCTCTAACGACGAAGACTAAGACAAGGGGTTGGCTCTGGTAGATTCTAATTGGCGAACATTACTAATGTTCTCTCCTTGATGGAATTGAAGGCATGGTAGCGGCGGCTTATTCTCCAGTCTTTCAGGATAATGCAAGGTAGAATTGTATTGCATATCGTCCGGCGCTTTCGTAACAGCTATATTGGATTCGGGGTGGTTGCATGTCGTTTTTGTTTTAATTTCCAAGATTACCTGCATTATTCGGATTTGGAACCCGGTTACTCGTTTCTGCAACTACCGTGGCCATCAATTTCTTATTTGCCTCTTTTTCCCTCTACAAATTCCATTTAACACTCGCAATCCATGTTCCTATCGCCGACTATGTCAGAAATCTCATCGCGGTGAGCAACACATATTCTCCTCTAAATCCCAACAGCACCAACCCACCCAGTAAGCTGAGCAGCTCCAGATCTCACGTATGTAACCTCACGACCTGCACGAGTGTGAAGGAGTTCACCTAGTTCATCATTGGCTAAGGCGTACAAGGGCATCATACATAGACCCAATGATTCTCCGCGGGGCCGCCGGGCCATTCACCCCCCCCGACGTACTCCCGCGGAGCTACACCCCGTCCTGCGAAGTGCAACAAACATCCGGGGAAGTTTGGATAGCCAGTCATTCGTGCAGCTCAGACGGGAGAAAGATGCCCACGGCGCGCAATCCGAAGGCAAAGCTAGAAGCCAATGCCCGAAAGCCTTGATCTTGACGTAAACATTGCACGAAACGGCACCACACTCCAGCACCGCGCAGGTGCACTGTACTGCACTGCCTGACGACGGTTTTTGAATGCAGCGTGCTAGGGATCTAGATCGTTCACTTACTCTCTCGAACACGAGATCTGCTTCCATTTTCTGCTGCTGTAGAAACACACTACATACTCCCACTCGCCAGCACGAGGACGCTGAATTGCGGAGTCTGTAAACCCCGATCTAACCTTGCTCTAAGCCCTCAGCTGTGACTCTCGAGCTTACTCGAGTAGCGGTAAAGGAGCTGGGAGCCAAGGAGCCAAGGAGCTCAAGAAAGCGTAGAGTTAAAGAGGCGCTGCGCAGGAACGCACCGCGTGAGGGAAGTAGCTTGTAGACGATTGATGGTTGCTTACACGTTGTCACTTGACTGGTGGGTGCTGTGCTGTGCTACTAGCTAGGCGATGGAATTGAGTTCTGCGAGTAGGAGAGGAAGATAGTGTGAATCGGTGCACCTCTTTACAGGAGTCGATTCTTCTATTACTGGTGTAGTACACGCTTTGTTCTGCAATCAAGCGCTATGCTCCATCTTCCAAACGCCTCATATGCTCATTATTCATGCTCCGTGCTGCCTCCAATACGCCAGCCAAATCAGTCATGTCTGGTTTGCTCGTTCATCGATTAAATCCTCGTGAGCGCAAATCTCGGCCGCTTACCAGACCCTCGCTGAAGAACTCATCCATATCTGCCATTTGATTGCCCCGACCCTTGCCAGCTCGGACTTCGAGGTCTGCGGCGACAATGTTCATTTGTTGGATTCGGTGGCGGGCTTCGCGTTCATATTTTTTGGCTGTTTTGAGGGCTTCGGCGTGGAGGGTTGCACGGGAGGAGGAAGAGACAGATGTTAGGACCTGCAATTATGTTAGAAATAAATCCGATAGAGAAGAGTAGATGGCACTTGCTCGATTCTGTGTATCGATTCGTGCATCGAGCTCCTTGCGTTGGATCATCTGGACAAGCTCCTTGTCGATCGTCTTACCTGGAGCTGCGAAAGCGGCGTTCAAGTTATCGAGTGTGACGCAGGAGAAAGGGATGAAGTATTGCACGATACTTTTGCTGCGGATCAATTGATAGAGCTGGTCAACGTGCTTTTGCAGGTGTATGTCGAGGAGGTAATCGGAGTAGTAGGATTCGAGAATCTGAAGGCAAGCGGTGTAACGGCTGCTGACGAAAAAGGTGATGGCACGTCTAATATTCGGCTCGAGCTCAAGATAGGTTCTGAAGTTAGAATTCTCAAGAACACTTCTTCTCAGTTCGCTTCGATCCATCGATGCTAAAGCACAGAGACCACCGTAGATCGCTACATCATTCGGGCTGATGATTGTATTACAGCTTGATCCCATTCCTGCCTCGGTCTTGAGGAAGGCGAGTGCAGCGCTATAAAATGATCCATCCTCCATGTGTGACAGTCCATCAGCTGTGCAAATATATGACTGTAAGATCTTTTCTTCGTCGGGAGTTGGCTGAATCTGCTTTATCTTTTGGACGTTGGAGGAGACCCCGATCCAGTTTCGCTGCTCGATAGATATTTCGATTAGGTGCTTGCTGACTTCGATGATGTGTTTTTGGGAGGCAGCATCTGCACGCATACGACTGTACGCCTCGAAGGCTTTGGGAAGTTCACCGATCTCTTGGTAGTGTCTGCCTAGATCCTCGTTGCCCATCTTGTTCCAAGTCAGCTCATGCGAATCAATACCAAGTGCCAGAAATGACTTACTCGAATGCTCTCCTTGACGAGATTGTTCTTGTATTCCTTCAATTGCTTCTCGAGCGACGCTGTTTGTATTTCGTTGAGCTTCGACTGCTGATCCATCCATTGTGTGTCTCTGAGTGCTTCGGGCTCTCGTGGTGCCAGCGTCTCGAGGGCAGTTTGTGCTTCCAGGTATCTCTTAATATCTTTGCCATGCTTTGCCTCGTGGACTGCAGCCTTGTACGCGTCAACTCCGAGGAACGAAGAGCAGCTTCCGATGAGGAGTAATCGTTCAATCCGGGTCCGACCTAGAGCATATTAGTGCCATACGAGTAGATTAGGGATTGGGTAACTCCTTACCCTTGTAGTTTTGGATGTAGCTCTCCAGATCGAACTTTGGGGGACCTGCGAGAAGGAGATTAGAGAGCTTCAAAAGAAGAGAGCTTGGGAGGAGTAGGTTCCGGCACATGCCTGTCACAACAATATTCTTCTTTCTACTTTGAGGATGCAAGCCCGGGGACTTCGGTGACGTAGCCATCCTCAGTACCTAATTCGGTTTGTCGGGTTTGGTGCGAAGATGATATCGTGTTTGATGCGAAGTTGATGCCGTGTGGGGTAATAACAGCTACTGACGCCTATGACGGTCACGTGAAAATAGCTGAGGCCTTAGTGGGGGTTTTTGGGACGAGTAAAAGAGAGAGTAAGTCAAATGAGTCTGGTCGTTATGACTCAAAATTTATTAGTCTACTAGTAGAAATCATAGCATATTTAAATCATTTTGTCTATCTTCATTATGCACAACCATAACACCGCAAAATAGGCTACATCAAGCTTCTCCGCTAATCCAACACCACCGTCTATGCAAATGTACACATTAAACAAACGCCATTTCCCCTTGCTGTCATCATAGACCCGTGATATCACTGCCTAAACCTCTGATCCGTAAAGTTGTTCCACTCGTCTCCCTCCCCCGAGAATATATTATCAAAATTCATCTCCCCGCCTGGAGCAATGCCAGTGCCATAGTTCATTTCATGAGGAGGCAAGCCAGATATCCCGGCATCCATCTGTGCCGAAACTTCAAAGTTGGGTTGTCCTTGCATCAAATACGGAGGAATTGGCCCAAAAAGTTGTCCTTCTAAATCGTCGTACATGCCAGGTCCGTTGGACAGGTAATTATTTTGAGGCATGTTGCCAGTGTTCTCTTGTTTGATATTGTCGAATTCCATCATTGGCTGATTCGGATACGCAAAAGGGTCTGCGGACGGGAACATCATCGCACTAAGATCTGGGAGAGCAGTGTTAGAAGCAAAATTCTCCACGTTGTACTGCTGTTGAATGCTGTTGCTGGTGCTACTCGAGTCGGGCGTTCCGGTTGCGGATAACTCAGGAGGTGACACGAGGTCTTGAAAGGTCTGCCTAAGATTAGGGTTCGAAAGAGTATTCGTTTGAAGGCCTTCGTTGAATGGATTTTTGGAGATGTTGGTTTTTTTGATAGGGTTTGGGGTAGGGAACGTTGTCGCTCTAGCAATGCCTCCCGCTGGTTCTGGCTGGGATAAATCTGGCGTGCTGCGGACACCCCTTGGTCCTACAGGGTTCGCGGATGGAGCTGAACGCTTCTTCTTTGCTGATACAGGACCTGCATGACCACTCTTAAGTCTTTCTGGGAGTTGTTCAAAGAGTCCCTGTAGAAATATTAGTAATGTTACAAATATCGATTAAAGATTCTTACTCTCAATGCAATCGAGCACCGATCTGCCGCTTGACTCCTCTTCGCGAGACCGGCAAGGGCGTCTTTGCCATTATTTGCGTCTGCTAGGATTTCTTGCGACCCAGGCTTATCAGGATTTTCGAGGACGAAGAAGACCAGTGAAAGAATAGCAAAGAACGTTGTATACATTGTAAACCAATATGCACCAATCAAAAGCCCTCGTCGTTTCATCTCACTGCAAATGTGAACAATGTTGCGTGAGACACTAACCCCTGCTGCAGCGCAAGCGTAAGACCTTTCATCCACGGTCTTTGCTGTACAGGATTTCTGAGACACATAATGTAAGAAAGGTCGATAAAGCATCATCTGTACATGAGCATAAGCTAATCGTAGGAGTTGTTGAACACTGTAAGACAAGTCAGCATCGTCACAATTAGAACCTCAAAGGTGTAAGGGCGGTATGTGGGAAGGACTGTTTCAAGGCTCTTCAAGACGAGCAGCGTCCTAGCTTCGAGGTTGTACGAGTGTACCAGCCACAGGGCTGCAGAATGTGACAAAACTTAAACAGAGGCGCAAACCAAATCGAACTTACCGGAGGACTTCCGGTGTTCCATCACCTCCCGGTCGCAGCGCCATAGGTAATTTGTCAAGCCAGTCAGCTAGATCTCGTTCAATCTCACGAATCTTCGCATGACTGATGACGTATGATGAGTTAGTAGTCCCCTTGACCGACTGCTCTAGACCTTTGGTCGGATATATATATTTAATAACTTTGGTCAGGATGCCCATCAGGCGAGTGTGTGCATTGGACGCCGCATGTAAAGAGGTTGTGCCAGGTGGCATGGAAGAAATTGAATTCTCGGTAATGTATTCGTCGTCAACTTCCGCGGGAAATTCCTGGTCGATATCATCACTGCTAAGCATCTGGGGAAACCCCAACAGAGCCGAGACGTAGATGTCCATTTTTCGAACAACCCAAAAGACTCTGCGTCGAGTTTCACGTTCAATCGGATTGAAATTTCCAGCGAGATTGCGATGAAGTCCCATTCGCAGAGAAGATCTCAAAGCAACCCCGATATACGAGTAGCAGGTACTCAAGTTTGCGGAGGCCTGAAGGAAAAAGACCATGAAAAGCATTGCTTGCAAGGATATGATATCACGACAGTCTGTAATATCCATCATGTTTCTTGCAGCTCTAAAGTACTTGTACCTGCATGTAGCGTCAGTCAGCCTCGAACTCACAGCATGAGCCGAAAAGAACAGAGCAAACGATAAGACTGGAGCGTAAGGCTGCTTCTGAATATGTCAAAGCATTGGGGGTAAGGTTTTGGTGGGCCAGCCTCAAGCTTTCCAATGCGAAAGATACGGATCAAAGTTTGTGCAATCAAGGATAAGCGGGCTGGCGAGCGAGAAAACAAAGAATGCTTACCCTTGGTCTATCTTGTTCTTGTAGGTATTACCGGAAGTTCCATTTGGGTCATCTGCCAGATCCGAGTGGAACATACACCCCAGGGCGAGGACGACATAGAGAAGGGCTAGGAAACGATTTTCTTCGTTGCCAAAGTTTTCGACCGAGGCATTGTATATCCTATCTACCATTTTATAGAATGTCGGCTGGTGTACGAACCGAAGCAGACAACAAGCACAGTTCAAGGAGTTGTCGCACAAGACCAGTGCAGTCTCTTTGGATGGGAGGTCGATCGTGTTGGGTAAGGCAGCGTCCATTGGGGAGTCGACAGAGGATATGGGAGAGTCAAAGGTAGGGGGCATTGGTGCAGCTCGGGGTATCCTTGGAAGCATTGGAGTGTTTTTATGCCCTCCCAGCAATCCTCCGAACTGTTCCCGCATGCGTTGAACGAAGACCATACCTGAACTGCCGCCATGAAAGTCCCAGTGCCCGCTCTCATCCAGGTCAAGGGTACCCGTGGACGTGATCATCGACCGTAATTGCGCATCCTGTTCTGAGCTCTTGGAGGGGGCATCGCTTGAATTGCATGGCGGTGTGATCTGGGCCAACTGCCGCCTTTGCAGTATAACGGCATCCAGGCTCGGATCGTTGAGGTCAACATTAGGAAGGACGGTCTTGAGAAGAGCTTCTGCTCGGTGAAGGCGTGTTTCTAAAGCTTCAATGTATTGGGGAGCAGGATTTCTCCTCCTGTTCGAGGGCTGATCATATGTACAATCTTTTGAAGTATTAGTCAAGATCCAGACCTATGACAAAGCAGAGTTTTGGAAGACCAGGTGAGCGTACCATAGCTATAAACCGTGCAGTGAGTACAGGGCTGTTTCCCATCACATTTGATCTTCTTCCTTCGACATTCATCGCATGCGCGAGTGACACGGCGGCGTTTTTGCAGCGGCGCAGACGTTCGCGGTTGCGAGGCTGAGGTTGGTGATGTCTGCCCTTGATCTTGCTGCCAATGCGCCGACGACAGAGCATTCGGATCCTCTTCTACGTCGAATGATTCCGGCGATGAATGTCCAGGACTTGCCGGAGAAAGCGTCTCCATGGACAGAGGGACTTGGGTAAGAATGATGCTGAAATCTTCGAGGTGGGGGGAGGGGTGGGGGGGGGGTGTGGGTAGAGGGGTACAAGGTGACGAGCGGAGGTTATTGGCTGTGGCCGTCACAGATGTCAAGTGTGTCGCATTTCAGGACTTCAATCTCCTGCTTCTTGGGAGCGGGGGGTGTGGGATGGAGGAGACGGGTAGAGCATACGAAGGTCGAAGATGCGGATTGTCCGCGAAGGTTTTGGGTGAAGGTATACTCTCTCGGTGCTTCTCTCCAAATAGATTTTAGGTCATGTCCCGCGGTGGCGTCTTGAAGGGAAGGGCACGATTACTCATCCGAGGCTCTTCTGGCTGCGAAGACTAGATGGATGGACCTTGGTATGAGACGGGGGCCTGTGGGACGGATCAGGTGAAGGGCGGTGGTTCGTTGGAACGTGGATTAGTTGTTACGAAGCAGAAGAAAGAGAAGATGATGAATAAGAAGGGTGGAGAGAACTCTTAGGGGCGCCTGAAGGAGCCAAGTGGGGGAGATCTTTTTCATAAATGTCAGTCTCGGGTAGGGAATGGATGACGGAAAAACTCCGCGTGAGTCCAGAGTAATGCAGAGGGAAGCCGTTTTCAGGCAGAGAGCAGAGTTGGGATGTCCGTATGTTGCTGGTTGCTGGGCTGCTTATTTGGCCCTTGCTCGCTTGCTGGCGCTCTGCTCGGGACCGAGGGATGTGATTCGAGGCCAGGAGGCCGATATCGTTCGCAACCACCTCCATGACTGCGAAGGACTGTTGCTCCGGACAAGTGATAGGAGGAGCCAAGAGGCAGATGGGCAAATGAGAGGATGGGAGGATGGGAGGATGGGAGATGGGCAAATGGGCAGATGGGCAAAATGCTTGTTCAACGCCACGCCGCCTGCTGCTCACACCCTGCTTCCTCCTCAGAGGACAATCACATCACAGGCAAGGACCAGAGACAGATGGCGATCGTTAATTCAAGCGAGGCCATAGGAGTAGGCACTGGTCGTCCGTCTACTCCGTACATATCTACCAGTTCGAGCACCAAGATTAACTACTCCTGAGCGAACTCGATTACTTAAACCCTTCACTTAAGCAGTTACATATAGCTCTTCGCGAACATGGATCGTTGAAAGCTTCCAGAATTTACCTCATATGTATACCTTGTATATGATTTGTAGGTACCTGCTAGTTGAGTAGTACTCGGAATATCCTCTGAACCATGGAGTCCCATCCTCCAATCGACACGATGCCCCCATTCCTTCTTCGCATTCTAGAACTCCCCCAAGGCTGAAGGATGAGACGCTGACAAGGACCCTCTCGTCGTTTGACCCCCGCATTCTCAGGCGATCACGACATCTTCGCAGACGCCCCTATCGAGATTGGGGACGGATGCGAAGCAATCAAAACGCCTCTCCGTGCGCGGGACCTTCTCTCTTCTGTCATGTCACCTCTCACTCCCACTCCCACTCACTCTCACCCTCATTCTCACCCTCACTGCCACTCTCGCTCTCACTGCTACTCGTCTCAACTCACACATCCCACCCATCCAAAGCCACATGACGCCGCTGGCGCAGGAAAAGAAAAAAGTATGTCACAACTTGGTGGGGCAACCTGCAGACCCGCCAAAGTCCAGCTTTTCAACGTCGATGTTCGCAGCCCTTGACGAGGCGAAAGAGGGAAACGAGACTGTACACGACCAACCATTGGTGTTGCGATAAGTCATTGCCCAGGAACACTTCCCACCACATCCCACATGGCGTTTCACCAGACAGGTCCAATCGCTCGGGAGGATGAGCTTCTAGCTGCGTTCCTGGCCTCTCTGCTCACGCTAGCGTCGCCATACAAGACATCCCAGGCTTGCTATAAATCTATACCACCCTCCTGTCACTAATCCATCCCTATTGACTTACTGGTGCCCATCAATTGCACATCACACTCCCATACCCATTGATCTGGAAATTGGTCAATACCTGGAACCGAATCTTCGAAGCGTTCTTGGAATATAGACTGCTCCGAGCATTTCGAACGGTGACGTAGCGAAAAGTACTATTTTCACATCTTCACGACCTACAAACAAAATGTCCACGAAACCCATATTCGTGGCCACGCATCCGAGGGCATGCAGCACCGCTTTTGAGAGGGTCTGTCTCAAGTGCTACCATCAATTGGCTCTTCAAAGGCTAATTCTACCATCAGGTCTTCATGACCCGTCGAGACATTCTGACTTGCGTCCATGAGCCCTTTGGTGACGCATTCTACTTCGGACCCGAGAGACTCAGCACCAGATACGAGAGTGATGAAGAAGCTCGCGTGCAGAGTGGTTTCGCGCAGAGCACTTATAACACCGTATTCGAGAGGATTGAGAGAGAAGGCAAAGAGGTTCGACCCAGCTCTACTTCCTCATTCCTCCTGACCCTATCGTCTCAATCGCTTTGCCATGGATATCCTTCTTTCATTCGGTACTGGCGTGATTCTGCACATACACTGAGAATGGATACGAACCTGGATTGGTGATGGCCTAAGGGGAAGTGTTCCCGTAGGTGGTGCACAGGCGAGCCGTTCAACCCTCTCTGAAAAATGTTTAGATTTTTTTGAGTTATGTCTTTTCAACAGCTTAAAGTATTTTCTGCACCTTCAAGTCAAAGTTACAATTGGATTATTCCTTTGGACCCAGCTTGACCAGTTTCATTCCGTCTCCTATCCTCTGCTGCTGAGAGAAACCTTCGCCTGGAATTGCTATAGGCTGTCAGACCTGCTGCCTAACATCAAGGGTCAAAGGACTGATTGTAAGCTCACACGACACAGGGGAAACGTCTCTTCATCAAGGATATTACCCACTATCTTGTCCCCCCCAATGGAAAGCCAGCCACCATCGCCCCATCCTTGACCGGAAAAGCGGCCAAGAAGGGAGTTGGAACAAAGGGGGAGACGAATGGAGGAGTGAACGGTGTAGCACATAGTCTCACCAATGGAACAAGCAATGGTACAAGCAATGGTGTCACCAATGGCCACACGAAAGATACCAATGGCCACCATCACAAAACTCCTTATCCATACGATACCATTGGAGAACCAGGCAACCCTACCGTGGTTCCTGCAGAGATTTTGAAGCAGTTCCACTTCACGTTCTTGATCCGTCACCCACGTCACAGCATCCCATCGTACTGGCGCTGCACCATCCCTCCTCTTGACAAGGTCACTGGCTTCTACAACTTCAGACCCGATGAGGCAGGATATGACGAGCTTCGCCGCGTCTTCGACTTTCTCGTCAAGGAGAAGCAAGTCGGACCCGCTGTCGCCGGCGATCATGGTGCTTTGAAGAACGGAGAAGTCAGCATCACCGTCATTGACGCAGATGATCTTCTCGACAACCCAGCGGGCATCATCGAAGCCTACTGCAGGGAAGTTGGGATCGAGTATAGTCCGGAGATGTTGATCTGGGACACTGAGGAGTCGCACAACTTTGCCAAGGCCGCCTTTGAGAAATGGCCTGGTTTCCACGATGATGCCATCAACAGCACCTCCCTCACGCCTAGAGGCGATGCCCATGTAAGTTCCTCATCCAAGGCAGATCGTTGAGCCATGTCTGCATCTACAAGACCCTCGGCTAATCTCTGCTCTTCCAAGAAAAAGAAAGCTAAGACCGAAGAATCCGAGAACCGGGAATGGCGTGAGAAGTACGGTGATGAAGCAGCTAAGACCATCAGGGGGGCTGTCAATGCCAATATTCCTGACTATGAGTACTTGAAGTCTTTCGCTGTCAAGGTTTAAGTTCGCACATTGGGATGGGAAGGATGGGGTATGGAAGGGATCAAAATTGCATGGGACGGTTGGGAAGGGCATCGGGTTATGGATATCGGGATGCAACTGAATCGCGTAGCACAGATCCGAAATTCTCTATTCGGCATTGATATTGACCTAATATTTATCCTTCATAGTGTACAAGTGCATTATAACTTGACATGTCGTGCCGTAATATATCATACACCGAGCCCCATACTCTACGCCGTCAACCCCTCTGGTTTCTTGGCCCCAGCATCCCCAGCCGGCAATGGTTTCGGAGCCGCAGCCTCGCCATACGTGCTCTGCACACTCCCATTTTCCAGGACATCATGGATCACCGACGCCGGCCACGTCTCCGCATATTCCGCATCAAGTAAATCCTTCCATCGAACCTCAACCACAACATCACCGCCCTCCTTCCCCTCAACCACCTCCCCACCCAAAGCCTCCAACACCACCGCCATATCCGCCACGCTATTCGCCTTCTGATCCATGATCTTCCTCCCCCTGCCCTTCCTACTCAGCGGCTCCATCCTGCTCGTCCCATCTTTATACGCCACCTCGTCCATCATGAGCGCCGGGTCCCATGCCGTCTCATGCAGACGCCGCAGCTCGCGCAGCTTCTGGAACGCAGAGAGTCCCAGCGCGCCCTGGCCCGCCGGGAAGGAGATCGTGGCGAGCGGGTACCATAGGTCCTTGCGGATGGCGCGGGGGACGGTTTTCTTGCCGTTGAAGGGGAGTTGGCGGAGAGCTGCGTTGTTCTGGGGAGGGAGGTCAGTTGTTGATTGGATGCTATGGGCGAGATTCCGTGTGTAGGGGGGATTGGGGATTGGAGATTGGGGACTTACATGGAGGGTTTTGGTTAGGGAGTAGACGACTTGATTTGTCTGGAGGTGGTTGTAAATGAATATTTGCTGGCCGTGTTCTGGCTTCACCTTCCTCGGCGCTTTTGGAAGGGAGGTTGTGGAGGCATGACGGACTTTGTGTGCTGTGAATACGAGGTGCCGTATCATATCTGTTGTTGATCGAACACTCATGGTGGGCTATGAGACTTCAATGGCTTTTGGTCTCGATGTCCAAATTCGTGCTACCAAATTGAAGATTCGACGCTAGCCCTATCGGGATTAGCTCTGTTTACCCCTGTTCTCCTGACGTAGCCGAGAGAGAAGCTTCTCGATGGCACCACAAGCAAGCAGAAACTGGGTGATCCGACGAGACAACACCAGTTGATTCATGCACAATCGTGGAAAATCTGGTGTTGTCTGCAAATTCTACAGTCAGACTATAAATTCCTCGATTACTATACATTTCTATTTCTCATCGTCTCAATCTTATAACACAATTCACTGAGTAAAGTTACAACTGGGCTTGAAGTTGCCCCGCATATAACAACTTGTTTTGAACGAAACTTCTCACACATCACGACTGATCAGACATTGATCAAACAGACAATATGTCAACCTCAAACATGAATTTCACAGACCGAGCCTCAAAGGCTCTGTCAGATGCCATGCAAGTGGCAGAACAACACGATCACCCTCAACTACTGCCCCTCCACCTTGCGCTCTCTCTTCTCGACCCAACACCTGACGAGTCAAAAGACCAACAACAAACCACAAACGCATCTCATTCCTCCGCCTCGCAATCACTCTTCCGCCAGGTCGTCGAACGTGCTCATGGCGACCCCCAATCCTTCCAACGAGCGCTCAAAAAGTCCATCGTCCGCCTCCCCAGCCAAAACCCCCCTCCCGAACAAATCTCCATGGCGCCCTCATTCCTCAAAGTGCTACGCGCCGCCCAAGAATTGCAGAGGACGCAGAAAGATACCTACATCGCAGTCGATCATTTGATCCTGTCTGTGGTGCAGGATCCTTCGGTACAGGTTGCGTTGAAGGAGGGGAATATGCCTAATGTCAAGCCAATCCAGGAAGCTGTTCAGCAGATTCGAGGGACGAGGAGAGTGGATTCGAAGACGGCGGATGCGGAGGAGGAGCATGAGAATCTCAAGAAGTTTACGGTGGATATGACTGCGATGGCTAGGGAGGGAAAGATGGATCCTGTCATCGGTAGAGAGGAAGAGATTAGAAGGGTTATTCGGATCTTGTCGAGGCGGACGAAGAATAATCCCGTGCTGATTGGTGAGCCCGGTGTGGGAAAGACTACTGTTGTCGAAGGTCTTGCCCAGCGAATCGTCAATTTGGATGTCCCGGATAACCTGGCGGCATGCAAACTTCTCTCCCTTGACGTCAGTTCTATTGTTGCGGGCAGCAAATACAGAGGTGAATTCGAAGAACGAATGAAGGGCATCCTGAAAGAGATTGAGGAGACGAAGGAGATGATTGTTCTCTTCGTCGACGAAATGCATCTTCTCATGGGTGCTGGATCAAGTGGCGAGGGTGGAATGGATGCAGCCAATATGCTCAAGCCAATGTTGGCAAGAGGTCAACTTCACTGTATTGGTGCCACTACTCTAGCCGAATACCGAAAATATATCGAGAAGGATGCTGCCTTCGAACGTCGTTTCCAGCAAGTCCTCGTCAAGGAACCAACGATCCCAGAGACAATCTCTATTCTCAGAGGGTTGAAAGAGAGATTCGAAGTCCATCACGGTGTCAACATTTCCGACAGTGCCATTGTGGCCTCAGCAACTTTGGCTGCTCGATATCTCACTCAGCGTCGCCTTCCAGATTCTGCGGTCGATCTGATTGATGAAGCTGCGGCAGCAGTACGGGTCGCTCGAGAATCCCAACCCGAAATCCTGGACTCTTTGGACCGAAAGCTTCGACAACTGAAGATCGAAATTCATGCCTTATCAAGAGAGAAGGATGATGCATCTCAAACACGTCTCGCGCAAGCTAAACAAGATGCTAGCAATGTTGAGGAAGAACTTCGGCCTCTTCGTGAAAAGTACGACACCGAACGTGCTCGGGGTAAAGCCATTCAAGAGGCCAAACAAAAACTCGACCAACTAAGAGTCAAGAAGGATGAAGCCACTCGTATGGGAGACGACAGCCGTGCTGCTGATTTGCAGTACTATGCTATTCCCGAACAGGAGGCTTTCATCAAAAGTTTAGAGAAGGAAAAGAAGGCTGCTGATGCAGCTTTGAGCAATTCCAGCAATCCTGATTCTGGCGGATCTCTGATCACCGATGTCGTTGGTCCGGATCAAATCAACGAGATCGTTGCTCGTGCTACTGGAATTCCTGTCACACGACTCAAGGCAACTGAGAAAGACAAGCTCTTGCACATGGAGAAGGTCCTCAGCAAGATTGTTGTCGGCCAGAAGGAAGCTGTCCAGGCGGTTTCAAACGCTATCCGTCTTCAACGCTCTGGCCTGAGCAATCCCAATTCACCACCCAGCTTCTTGTTCTGTGGTCCTTCTGGTACTGGTAAGACGCTGCTGACTAAGGCTCTTGCCGAATTCCTGTTTGATGACCCGAAGGCCATGATCCGACTCGATATGTCCGAATACCAAGAACGACATTCCCTCAGTCGAATGATTGGTGCTCCACCAGGGTACGTTGGTCACGATGCTGGTGGACAACTTACCGAGGCACTGCGTCGCAGACCGTTCTCGATTTTACTCTTTGACGAGGTCGAGAAAGCAGCCAAAGAAGTACTCACAGTCCTTTTACAACTCATGGACGATGGCCGAATCACCGATGGACAAGGACGTGTCGTCGACGCACGAAACTGTATTGTTGTCATGACATCCAATCTTGGAGCTGAATACCTTCAACGCCCCAGCGCATCGAACGGAAAGATCGATCCAACTACGAGACAGATGGTCGAGCAAGCACTCCAAGATTACTTCTTACCAGAATTTTTGAATCGTATCAGCAAGACGGTCATATTCAACCGTCTCACCAAGACCGAGATCCGCAAGATTGTCGATGTTAGGCTTCAAGAGATCCAGAAACGTCTCGAGGCCAATGGCAAGAATATCAAGATCGATTGCTCGCCTGCTGTCAAAGATTATCTCGGCGCTGCTGGTTATTCTCCTGCTTATGGTGCACGACCTTTGTCGAGATTGATCGAGAAGGAGGTGCTCAATAGACTTGCTGTCCTCTTACTCAGAGGCAGTGTCAAGGATGGAGAAGTTGCTAGAGTGGTGATGGAGGATGGAAGAATCACGGTTTTGCCAAATCATGAAGGCGAATCGGAAGAAGATGAATCAGAAGATATGGATATCGACGATGTAGATGTGAATGATGCCCTGGGAGGAGATGACATGGATCTTGCTCTTTATGAGAATTAAGATGTTATGCGATTATGATTGATGGATGATGAGCGATAGAGATCTCCCGTCCTGCAAAGATTTGCATGGAGTTTGGATAATTTAATGGATAGTGGTGTAACTTCATGATAAAAGTAAATACAAAAAGATCCTAGTTCACAAAACATTCTTTAATTGAGTGCTCAAATAGTAGACTCGGACTTATGAAGGTGAGTAAAATTGTAATCCATGGCCTCAGAAGATTTTCCTTCACATTGAGTACGAACCTACTCAGCGCGTCCATCTACGGAGCTGTGGATCTTGGAGTTCCATCATCTACCTCCGTAAACGGCTTGGCAGTACGACCACGTGTTAGCACAGACCCTCTTGTGATAGAGGTTCGAGGTCCATGATTTCGAGTTTCATCCCTTATTTGATAGTTAATAGTGGGACTTCCATATCAGATCAACCAACGTGGTCAACTCGCTTCGCTTTGATTCATCTTGTCTTATCTTGTCTCTCCTAACCTCCCGAAGCAACGGCGACTCTACCGATTCGTGGATCCAAAATCCGCTCTTCTGGTTTCATCTGATATTCCGACCCACGATTTTCTCCTGGAACATGAGACGTTGGAACATCGCTCGCATAGCGCCGTCCCATCTCTAACCGAGCTCTGTCGGTCCCGCAAGCGCCCACGTTTGAGGATCAAATTCTCCATCTATCGGCTCGAGTTGGTCTGCGTGACGGCCCCTCGGAGGAGAAGGCGTGCCAGATGGCATGCTACGACGTCTCATATCAAATGCCAAGCTTATGGGACTTGACAGTTGGGTCTCTGTTTGTCGGACTGTTCGGCAGGGTATGGTAACAGAAGCTGGGTTCTACTTATAGTTCCTAGTCGTTTCCAACGACGCATCGGACAAGATGAGACGGAGAAGTTACCTGTGGGGCATCCATGTAAGCGTGATTTGCGATTTCGAATGGATCGTGCAGGAGATGGTAGCGAGCCTCGAAGCTATATGATCGACTTGTTCCTGCCATTAATGTTTTGTTCTCCAGCAGCGCTCTCCATTCTATAGCGGTCCCTTCCAATACTCGATTACATTCTCTACACAGCTGTGCTGTCTTTATCATTCCCATAATCTTTTGAGCGCATTTGTCTAATTCGTTTCACTGCTTAAGTCTTACGTTTGAAGAACTCCACAAAATAGCAACTACCCGAATCAGCAAATATGAGATTCTCAGTCCTCACTGCCACCTTCCTTTTCTCCCTCGCTATCGCGTTGCCGGCTCCAAAGAAGAAGGAAGCTGCATCATCAACGGTCGAAGCTTCTGCAAGTGCAACTGCTGCTGCTGGTATGTATTCTCCAGTTCCAACTCTTCCTCTTCCACGCCATCTTGAGAGCAACGACTTGATTTAGCTTTTGAGACATCCTTCCCGATTCTGACTCATCCGAAAGCCGCTCTTGTCTCATCCTCAGTACCCCTGAGTCTATCTTGAAGAAGTAGTACTAATTCCGGATACCATATAGTCGCATCAGCAACTGTTGCAGCTGATGGATCCGTCTTGACTGCTTCAACCTACAACGATGTCCAGATCTCCGACGGAACGGCAGGAGATGGAGAGACTCGTGCCAATGCCCTCTTCGCTGCCATCGATCAGAACAACCTCGCCGGAGTGTCGGCCGCCGATCTCAAGGTCATCAAGGGCACGCACGATGCTGCTGAGGATGCCGAAGTTGATGCCTTCAATACTCAAATTGCTGCGGCCAGCGGAGATGCCGCTACTGCCCTCCAGGTATTCCACTATTCATCCGTGAGAGGTCTTGGAGAGTAGCTGACACTGAAGTAGAACGGCAAAATAAAGAACAAGATCCTGAAGCTCACCGCTGAGGTATGAAACTTAATATCCAGCGCATTACTTCATCGGATGTGTGCCCGAGTTGGGACGTTCCACTCTGATGTCTCAAATCTTTACGTTGCCTTCTTAAGTAGGGATGCTGACTTTGAAACCTGAATAGGTCTTGGGTATCCAGATTGACGCCGCTCAGGGAGGAGACGACTCAGACCTTGCAGCTGAGCAGGCAAAGCTTGCCAACAACATTGCGCTTGATACCGCGGCTTCTGGACAAGCTTCTACTGCTGTTTCTTTCGACGAAGCAACTTAGGTAATTGATGGAAGACTGGACGGGGTGGAGTTTGGAAGCGGGGGCAGTGTTCTGGAGGGCGTGGTTGTTTCGATGATCTTTCTGCCGATCATCCTGGGTCCCTGGCTTTTGTGCGATCTTACTTGATTTTGGAAGAGTCTCTCATGACGAGATACGTTTCGCTACCCAAACTCATAGCAGGGTAGATCGCGTGGGGAACCTGGAGAAGGGCGTTGGAAGCCAAACGATTAGCAGGATGAATAAACGACCGTTCTTGAATCTTGAAACCGTGTGACTTCATGATAACTCAAGCCAGTTGAATGACAGTGGCCAAAGAAGACCAATGTCCAAATCTATCAAAAGATCCACAACACTGGATAAAGTCTCTTCCCCTTGAAGTAATCGGTCTGCAATCTAACCCTCAAGAGCTCGAAGCGATCTGAATTCATTTGCAGTGTGCTACAAACTCATACTTTGCACGATTGAAGCAATAGAAATACAGTCTCAAGTCTTGCAAGAAAATCGAAGTTCAAGTGTGCCAATTCACTTATTCCCTCTTCCTATTGTCCTAATTAGTGTCGTCATCCCCGCTTCAAGCCGCGCCTAGGCTCACCCTTAGAAGCAAACTTTAGAGAGCATGTTTATATACCAAATTAAAACATTTGATGTTTGGGGGGTAATCAGAGACAAAGCGGCTGGTCGAGTGGTTCCATGTGTGTTGGATTCCATCCCTTAGGTCATTGCGAACCGCCACCCAGACCTTGGCTGCACCGTCTATAGTGCCAAGGAAGCTGCCCCTCTTCTCTTTTAATTTTTTTTTAAATTTTCCTCATGGATTTGCGTTTTGAGAAGGTCGAGGGGGTCTGGCCGGAATTTGGGGTTTGGGGTTTTTTTGGCGGCTGAATTGCGTGGTGGGGAGACGTGAGCAGGAAAGTGAAGTTATTCCGGTTCCGTGGATAGTCGTCCGAAGTAGTGGGCAAGCACCACGGAATGAGATCATTTACCCGAGCCAAAGCCATACGGACAAGAAACATTCATCCTGATCACCGTAGGTAGAATGGCCTCAAGCGAGTAACTCGGTATCATTCTCGTTATTGATAGCGAGATACGAAGAACTCGTGCACCCAAGATACCATCGCGAGCAGGCACCCGTTTCTCTTACGACAGAATAGAATTGTATAGAAAATCTTACTCGATTTTCGAAGTCACAGCAAGAGGATGCGTCACTTGAGAGAAGCCTGTCCAATTTGAAGACATTGCCGCCTAGAGGTAGTTCCGAGCGGATAAAGGCACTGGGATCGATGACTCGGCATGTAAGCTTAAAATGTAAAACTACTTCTGAAGAGGGATAAGAATTCTAGGCTCATCGGCATCTTGTGAGCATTCTTCCTTCATTGATGACTCGATGACCGACGTCTCGGAAAGTCACGTACAGGTCACGTGATGTCGAAGAAAGGCAATTCCATTCACAAACTCGCAGGCGGCAGTGCCAGGAACTCTCTAAGCACAGCCCATAAATATGGCATCACAGGATATTTATCAGATGTCGCTGTATCTCAAAAGCACGACGATGATACAATATGTGGAAGAGAAAGAGAGTGACTGAGTAAAGTCTGGAATTCCTCTTCGTTGTCGTCGTCTTCTAAGCGAGCTGCGCCACCTCCCGTGAAACAATGCACCGCACTGCCACATAACATCCATTTAAGCGCAACCCTCCTCTCCTCACAAGGCACCTTTGACTCTGCCATGTTCGGAGTCGCAAGGTATCGCATCCCCGCCGAATGTGGTCAATTGCGAATATATTTCTTGCTTGACGTTTACCTGAAGTCTGCCTCGGTATGACAAAATCTGGCCCGTCTCAAAAGCCCTGGTGCGCATCGCCACGCCGGTTTCGTGTCCCATCTGTGACTCATGGGGATCTTGTCCTTCTTCCCAACCTATCACGACGCTTTGTTTGCCTCACCAAAGCACATGATAACCCAACTTACCTCTCCCCACTCCATTCGAGTCACATCGTGACTGCATCACAACGATGGCCTTGGACCATCATATAAGTCATGTCTTTCCTTTGTTCAACGTTCTTCTCTCTCTTCTCTCTTCATCGCAGCCCTCCAAAACCTCTCTATCCTTATAGTATTACTACTTCTATTTTCTAAACCCTCAAACAATCCAAGTATCAATGATCATGACGATCTTGAACGGTCATACCAATGCGATGCCGCATCATCGTCAAAACCGAAGGCGTGAGCGTCCTGGGTCTCGGGCTCGACGGACTATCAACCGCAGATTCAGTATCCGAGATGAGTGCGAACAAGGCATCCTCGATGCCAGAGACCCAGAGATTCCTCTGCCAACCGACAGAGCCAAGCCCTCTCCGCTCCTGCGACAAAACTTTGACCAGAGCTGGCAGCGATGGAAAGCCAAGCAGGCAGAGGAAGCAGCTCGAGTCCAGAAAGACAAACTGCAACTCGAGCAAGAGCGCATGCTGCTTTTCGGTGGAGAAATTGATGACGACGTGAGTCTCTGTATGCCGATGTTGTTGGTCCTCGTATCTCTTTTCGGGGATATCGACTACACGGATCCTTGAACATACTCCCATCACACAACTCTCCTCTCATTTGTCGCGATGGCGTTGGGATCTCGGATATGGCAGAACTGTATGCTTACGCATCCTTGTCAGGAGCTTTTCCGCATGGGAATCTTGTATGGGGAACAGCAAGCCTACGAGGATGCAGTTCCGTGCGAAATCCCATTACGACAGGATGCCCCGATGTTCGTAATGAAGCCGAGCAGACGCTCACGACGGCATTCAACATGGCGTTCTCTACCGCTTTATCTCTCATTCTCAGATCTGAGCGATGACACCGATATTGCACGTTTAATATCTTCCATCCCATGCACACCACCAGCGACTCAACATCGCGACCCCATCCTATCCACATCATCCACCATTATCGATATCGGTACCCCACTGTCATTACCGCCAACTACTCCGGCGTTATCTTCACATCACTCGAACGGGTCTGGACATCTCCTTGCTGACATTAATACTCCCACTTCCGTTTCAGCTGGAGAGGATTGGACATTCATCACACGCACGCATTCACAACACGCCTCGACTTCTTCCGAGCCAGAAACCTGGATACTGTGCGACGACTCGTAGCAAATCTCCCCACTGAGGTCAACTCTGCGGACCGCTAGCACTAGCACTGCTATGCGAGAGGAGCAGTGAGGGAGATTGGTCCTCATGGTGCAGCCCATGCGTTGATGGTGGGACCTGGCTCTAAAAGGGGAGGCCAGACAAGGGAGGATCAGAAAAACAAGGAGGAAAAGATGGAAGACCTGGCAGACTGTGTGCTCGCGGAAAACACCGTTTTGAGCTCGCTGCCTTGGGGGACTGAAAGAGCAGAACCAACGGAGGAGGACGAGAGCCTGGAGTGATGTGCTGTGTTTGATCAATGACATCCCTCTCCTAGCTATATAAATACATTTGGTGCACCAAAACCTGACATCCCTTCCATTTTATATAAGTGAAACAACACAAACCAAATAGTGCTCACTGAAAAATCGCCACGTATGATTAACTCAATAAGTATACGTCCAGTGGATTGTGGACCCTATCTCGTAATGCTGATTCGTTTGCATGACCATTAAATTTCTCGCTTGGCTTTGAAACTTGACGCCATGATATACGACTAACTTATGAATTGCTAGCTGGCGCAGGGAACCGCAAGCTCAGAAGCAGCCAATCCTCCTTGCGACGTTCACAAGAGCCTGACAAATTATTGGAGGATTTGAACTCACCGAGAACTATGTGTTTTTATCAAGCCTTCGACTGTGGGATCCAAATTACTCGAAGTTTTCGACCGATTGACACACGAAGGCAAGTACGACTAGAAAATTTCAAGACGGAAGAAAGAGACGGCGTACTATGGTCTTGATTCGCCATCAGCTTGCGTTTCATTTGATCGTAATACAGTGATCAGGCAAGACTGTGCTGCCTCCCCAGTCGGAATATAGTACAGATGCATTAAGATCAAAGTGTGGTTTGCTAATGAGCTGGCTGGAATCGATGGCGAATTTATCGTTTTTTTCTCTGCATAGGGCATCTCTCCTCTAGTAGAGACCCTAGACATCTAGATCGAAGACCCTGGAGTCGATCTCGTTCGATTAGTATTTGTTGCGTTAAGAATATGATCGAATACTAATAAGCTAATGCCTTCGGTCCTTGCGCCAATGTATTTGAGAAGGTCGTCGTTCTTCTTTATCTCTAGTCGAAGTTTGGTCCTCCGTTTCTCCTCCTCCTTGAGTTGCCCTATTTTTTCTGGACTACATAACACAATCAACTCATATTCTTATTTGTCCATATCTAACGCATCTTCTAAGTCTACATGGACACGTAATCCCTTCTCGCCCATTACTTTCCATGTGCCCATCAACTCCGCCCTATCAACAGTTTCCAGCTCCTTGAAACCAGTGATGTAAAGCTCTTTCGCCCAAGGGCAGGCTCGCAGCGCTCGGTACCAAACATCTTTGCTTTGTTTCCTGAATTGGGGTATATGGAGGGTGTAGAGGAGATAGAACCGCCAAAGGCCGGGTGAGTATTTGGACGGGGAATTGAGGGCATGCTCAAACGAGGAGCGGACGGAGTGGATCGTTCCATGTGTGATCTCAAAGTAGATGGAGAAGAGGCGGGATGTAAGGATATCGTGAGAACTGGTGAGGACTGTGGATAGTAGGATATTGCGGACACGGTTATCTACTCGTAGGCGTGATTCGTTGAACGTATATAAGCTGATGAAGATCGTGTTCTGCGGGTAAATAGTAACATAGTTGGTAAGGTGTTCTCGCAGGAGAGCTGGTCGAAATGGTCCAGTGCGTGCATGGTGATAGAGAAGCCGCGCAGCAGATTGAAGGAATAGCTCATGGGAAGCCGTATCTGTAATACTGCGATCCTTCAAAATTTGCTGCAATGTACTAGAAAACTTCGAGGACGCTTCTAAGGCGGCAGTTATGTTTCCCTGAGTGTTTGATTGAGTTTCGTTATGGCTTGGGATCGCAGTGAGATATTCGAGGAGCACCAGACATTCCGCAAAGAGTATTGCTAAAGACACTAGCCCCGAGTATAGATGGTAGTCTCGATGCTGGGACAGATATTGTTTCGTCTTCAATAGCTGAAATGGACTTGAACCAAAGTCGTCGCTTGGAACACCAGATTCCATGGATAAAAGTCGACTGATCGCAGCCGCTTTGTCTCCTGCCTCAAGAAACGCCCATATCCAGGACTTCCAAAGAAATATTGAGCCATCTCGATCGGCCCCAGGCATTGATTGAGCCATATCAAGAGCAGCGGAATAGACACCGTTTGCCAAGTCCCTGTTTCCTCTGGACCACTCAAGCATGGCGTAGGCATTATACAGTCGCAAATTTGATGGATGTAGCTTGAGGAGGCCTTTGCAAACCTTTTTAATAGACTCTGGCTCGTTTCGCAATTCGAAAGACAGGTAGTATTCTGCTAGATCGTCCCTGAAATACACCTGAAGGAGCTGTTTGAGAGTGTTTCTAATGAAGCTGAATCGTAATGGTCCATTGTCTTCGCCGTAGGTCTCTCGCCATGTTTGCATGCTCTTAAACCAAGATTTGCTGAACATCGACTCGGGTGATCTTTTGAAGTTCGATATCGAAATTTTGAAGATAGACGAGATATCTGGCTGTCTTTCTCCATCAGTATCAGTATTTTCTCCTGCGATTTGGCCTTCGATCCAAGAGGCATCGCAATCTAGCAAGCATCCAGCAACGAATGGATCGTCGGACCAACCTGTCGGGAGTTTGTCCATAGAGTTTAGAGATGGTAGGCGGCAGAACAAGAGGAATGCATCCAGTAACGATCTTCGTAGCTCATCCGACTCAATTGGAAATGAAACAAGGTAGTCTTCGATATCTGAAGCTAATATCACCCGGAAAGGATCATCCTCGACCACATCATCCATCGTTCTAGCAGGCATGCATGAGATTTGAGCCCTTATCTGTTCAGCCACCGCCCAGCTTTTGAAAATGTGTCTGTGATCCAATTTATTTCCTTCTTCGTCGTTCATACAATCTGGCACATCTGAGGCGTCTTCATTCTCGACAAAATCGCGCCAACCCAGGGCAGCATCTTCACCAATCCTTGGAATTTCACTCTCCCAGAACTCCTTGAATAGGTCTATCTTTCTCGCAGTATCCAGAGACTTTGAAGGGGCGAAGAACCCGAACTCAAGGACTCCTTGCCAGATAGCCACTGCTAATTCTGTGTACCCAGACTCGCGGACAAAAGTGGTTAGTCGTAGAAGGACGTAAATGATCTGGTTGTAGAGAGCATGATCATGATTCTCGTTGACCGCTTGCAACAAAAGTTTGATCCTTTGAAAAAATATGTCGCGTATCTCCTCGTACTGGAAAGTACCGAAAGCTGTCTGCCTGAAATTCAGGAAGCTCTTCCATAGCGAAAGACTATCGATATTGTCTTTCGATATCTGCTCCCACCTTTCGGATTGTGTTTTCAGCTCCCAGATCTTTCCTCCTTCCGCCATCAGCCCTAGTAACAAGATCTCACGGTCTCTCAATGACTGAGCATTTCCCAGGGCCTGTTCGAACATATGAATCTTGACTGTGGAACATCTTAGGTCAGTACTACTTTCTTAAGGATACTGCTCTTAAACATTCAGACTGTCTGAGCGATTTGATGAAAAACGGGAAGGTTCATGCTAGTGTGGGATTGAAAACACTGATCTTAATCGTCGAAGAATTTGAGATATCTTAGGAAAGGGGATACACACTGTCCGCTCTGCTTCTCGTTTCGGCATTAGTGACCCGCCGTTGATCTCCCCCAAGCACAGTATCTTGGTGTTCAATAAGCGCAAGCCAGGCTGCAATATTGTGAGGATACTGTTCCACCTTCCGGGACAACTCCACTGTTTTCTGCCTCACAGCCGCATCCCCAGCACTTATTTCAACTATTCGGCCATTTTCAGACCCAGAAGCTTCACTTGCGGTTGCATACTGCAGATTCTCATCCTCTAGGTCGTCTCTGGGTTTCGCCTTTCCATGAATTGATCGATAGCTCGTCTCTTCATTTTCTGAGGTAGAACTCTGCCCTGAGCTTCTTTTTCGTTTCTTTCCTTGAGGTGTGTGGAAAGCGACATAGTCTCGCTCAATAGAGTCTTGAACCACGATATCCGGGTGGAGCTTCAATAGTCGAGGTCTTTCGTTTCCGATTTTCGAGAAAATATGTTTCTCTCGGTGACACCTTTTGAAGATTCTCCTGTCATTCAGGACAATGCCTTTTTCGTCCCCGTAATCTCTATCGATCCTCAGATATGATGGGATGCCCAAAATACTCCCTGCTCCATAGCGATAGTATGGAGGGACACTGTATCGATGTATGCTCCCGTAAATGAGATTTTTTAGGTCTCCCTTCCTGTCAATAATGAATATCTCATCAGGTTCGTCTATCAGTCGTGGTAACTGTTGGCTGACCTGGACATGGTCTCCATATTTTGAGGATGAATGCTGGTCCTTTGATATGATGTCTCGCCCACGCTCCTTGTTGGGTGGCTTTCGCGAGCTCCGATGCTCATGGCGACCCCTATTGTCATCATCGCGGTCACGATGATGACTTTTGACTCTTTCCCTCTCGACCCTCGCGACTTGATCTTGGGCCGCAGGCGGTGCAGATTTTGGCTGGAAGCTCCCGAATTTGGGGATCGAAGTTTTAGGGTCAGACATATCGAGTGCTCAGGGTCAATTGTCATCCATAGTATGTAAGTATTTTCTGGCCTCTTTTGACTTGGATCCTATTCTGCATCTTCATGAGAGAAGAAACGTGATGAATGTCTTAAACTGAGCACGTGATTATGAAAGTCAATCAGCCTTGCTTAGTAATTTTAGCTCCACCAGGAAAAAAGTCTCGAGGCGACTGAGAGCTGCCGCAAATCTTCAGCGCCTTGTCAAGTTTTGCCCAAGTTTTGACAACCTTCACAATGGCGTCCTCTTTGGCAAGCCAGCTGTCACAGATTGCGGCAAAGTCGACGAATGCTTTGAACCTCAAAGCTCAGAAGGCCGCCCACTCCAAATCTCTCATATTTGAACCTATAGTCGCAGCATCGCAAAGTTTCGAAACTATTTACACATTATGCCACGAAGGTTTTCAAGAATTGTGTCTTTTAGATGGAAGGTTTCTGGAGTACCAAAGAAATATTTTCAGTGAGCAAAGTCAAGCAGAAGATCGAACGCAAATGACGGCAGATGAGAATTTGGAGCTCGACAAGATATTGGAATCGTTTTTGGGCTTGGTGGGGGCACGTCTAAGATTGAGTCCGGCGGTGAAGGCAGTGGAATGGTTGATTAGGCGGTTCAGGTATATCGATAAATTCTGGCGATCGTAGTCATTATTGACTGATTTTTCTAGAATTCACGAGTACAATACTTCATTTCTCTTGACGACTTTGCTACCTTACCATACGCATCCGATCTTTAAGACTCTTTTGTCGATACTCCCAACCAACATTCCAGAACATTATGGATTCCTCCATCCTTACATCAGATCTTTGATCAACCCACCAAGGCGTGCTCTCGTTCAAGCCGCCACGAAGAACGACCAATTCGCCTCTACTTTGAATACCTATGTGCTCCGAATTAGCAATCTGCGACAAGATTACCCTGCTCTACTTGGTTTCTGGGTTGGTGTTATTACAGAGGCTACGAATGATATGCTAGATAAAGCTCGGTCAGGAAGGAGAGGTGTACAACAGCAGAACGAGCAAGATGTTATCTTGAGGTTACTGCCGGTATTGAATGAAGGATTAGCAATGAAGAAAGCGGAAGGCCTCCGTTTTGGATGCTATATTTTACTTTCAGTCATGGCCTCAAAAGGAGGACTAGATGATAAGGTACTTGCAGCTATGATGGAAGCAATCGTTCTTGGCTGGACTTCCGAATCTACGACTCCTGGACTTCTCTGCCTATCCGTTTTAGCTCAGCACAGGAGTGCAATCCAAATCTCACATCGGATTACGAAAGAATTGTTAACTATACAAGATCTCCCAACTCGATTAATCGAGCTCTCGAAGCAAGGTCGTGTTGACAAGCTTGCCGCTGGACTTTGTATGGGGCTCATCGGCCGACTGACGAAGAGCGGAGATGTGAACGGGCTACCAGTGCTCCATTCAGTCGTCGAACATCATCTATTGAATGATACCCAGCTCGTGTTAGTTTTCGAGGAATTGTTGCATGCAGCACAGCGAATTAATGACCACACCGATACTGAACCCGGCGTACGGCCTCATCTTGCTTCGTTACTGGCAACCTTCGCCCAACTTCCTGGTCATGCAGGCGCTGTAATTCAAGGAACCTTGAAGAATACAGATGTCGATATGGATGAGCTGGAAATGATACTACACTCAAGATTTCGACGTATGGAGCTACCAGCGCCCTCTGACGATGCTACAATAGAAGACGCATTGCCCGCTTCTCGAGATACCGTGCCAAGTCTTGCAAAAAGACTAGAACAACTTCCAAAACGGACCACAATCGAGTCCTCATTTTTATCTCACGATCCTTCCCACATCTATTCAGATCTCTGTGAAGCTTTCCTACTTTCCGTGGCCAATACGACAGAAATCAACAACTTCGACGAAATCTCAATGCTGCGGCGTAGCTCTGCTCTGGAAGATAGTTTATACTTCAGCTTTTATATGAGGACCTGGTGTGGCCGTCAGCACCCTGTCATGGCTCGAGCATCAGCGCTTCAGATAGCGACAAAATGCCTCTCCAGTACCAAAACCTTCAACGTGGATGTTCAAGCGATGATCCCATATGCAATCGTAGCCCTTGGGGATCCGGCAACGAAAGTGCGTAGTGCTGCGACAAAGCTTCTCGTCGCTATGGAACAATTGTACCCCCGAAGTATTGAATCGAAGAAGAGCGCAAAGCAATTTCGAATATGGGCATCTGACGACATATATGGGCCTGGGAACATGTCACAGGATCTCAAAAGGCTTCCTCTGGATATCGCCGTCCGTTTTCTAAGGGATTTACTCGTCCCAGCCCTAGAGGAATGTGTGCTTGACCATAAGCATATCGAAGCTGTTTTACAGATTTCCCTCAATAGTTCCCAAAGCTCGGAAAGCCCGAAGAAATCGGAGCCGGGACGTCTTCCACAAGCTGCACGAGCTTCGATATTCGCTTTCTTGGCGAGCCATGCGGTTCATACGCCTCTGTTAGCTGCGAGGTTAAGATTGCTTGCTTCACTCAATCGAATCCGAAGTGTCGCTAACATGTCGAGAACAAAGCTCCTGCTGCCAATCCTTCAGAGATGGGCATCTCTTAGTCCATCAGAAGCAGATGCACAGTGCAAAGAAGAGCATATCGAATCCAGTGAAGCTGATGACCAGGCAGTAGCAACGGTGGCTGCAAATGATAAGGAAGGCCTTCAATATTTGAAGAGCATTATCAGTGGCGAGGTTGCAATAAACCGAGACGCTCTCATAGGTACTGTATTCAGGAGACTGCGCACCATGTGGCCTTCTTTGAAAAGTGAGCTTCGATTGAACGTTGCACAAACGTTGATCGACTCGTCGCAATCTTCCCTCGACAATGCCAATGGCCATGATACCGCTTCAGAAGCCTCTGCGGAGCTATTACGAACAGTATCACTCTCAACAGACGTCCTCCTCTCCTTCTTAGCTCAACTCCCGACAGCAGCTAAATTGACCGACATGCCGCCTGCTACGAAGAGACGCAGGATCAGTCATGGAGAGGTGGCAAGAACTCCACTCCAAGATTCAAAACAACTCACTGCAGCCATAGCGAAGGTTACTTTTGTTCTCCAGCTTGTTGACAGCTCGGATCCAGGTTCTCATCCAGAGCTATTGAAAGACCTTTTCAACGTCTTAGCAGAACTACAACACTTTAAAGCCCAAGTGTCCTCGGAACTCGCATATCTTCAGGGCTTGGTGCTAGGCAGCCTTCTCGGGATTGTACAGGCATACAAATCGCACCTAAAACTGGACCGCTCGGCTGTGCGTGTGGATTTACTTGTTGACTGTGTCCAAAAGACCGCAAGTCCTCAAGTACAGAATGCAGCGCTACTCCTCATCGCTTGTCTAGCAGACACGGCTCCGGAACTTGTCCTCCATAGTGTCATGCCAATTTTCACATTTATGGGAAGCTCAGTACTGAGGCAAAATGACGAGTATTCTGCCCATGTCATCAATCAAACGATCCGAGAAGTCGTTCCGCCTTTGATATCATCTCTCCGTAAAGAAAAGGGAAACCCTGTCACCGGCGCAGCAGAACTACTTCTAAGCTTTGTCGCTGCTTACGAACATATTCCTCTGCATCGTCGAAGAGGCCTATTTGCCTCCCTCGTCCAAACGCTGGGAGCCGAAGACTTTCTGTTTGCTCTCCTGGCCATGCTTGTGGACAAGTACGGAGTCACTGAGAACATCCAATCATTCGCCATCGAACTGTCGAGTTCCTTTACAGTTGAGATCCAGCTCTGTACTGCTGTCAAGTACCTTGAACTGGTATGCGACGTTTTGAAGCCAAAGCCTACTTATTCCGCTGTTTTATTGGCCGCCAATGAGGAAGGATCTTCTGATCCTCACCGTATTGTTCTACATGAGCTGACACTTTTACCACACCTACTCTCTCAAAAGCGTTTAATTACTCAGACCGCCAAGCTACTCGACCGCGACGATATGGATGCAGCTAGAATTCGAGATCTTTACTCTACCTTGTTGGAAAATTTGCTCGCTCTCGCAGACACATTAAAGGATCGCAAAAGATTACACAGCGCGTGCGGTGATGTTCTAGAGAGCCTTCTCGGTCTTCTGTCTACTAGTGAATTTGTGAAGTCAGTTGAAAGCTTGCTTGACAGACCTAACGAATCGCTACGTCGGAAAATTCTCCGTTCTTTAGAGGTCCGTATTGATCAAGAAAGCCCATCAGATGCTGCGTCAAGGGCTGCAATGTTATGCTTCCTGCCTCAGCTTACAGCAATTATTCGAGAGTCAACAGACGTCCAATACAAACGCATTGCGGTCAATTGTGTTGATAAAATATCAGCCAAATATGGCAAAAAGGATCTGGAAGCTGTTTCAGCAGCGGCGGAGACAATCTCAAGCGAACATTGTTTGGGCCAGTCAGATAGAGGCCTACGCACTTTGGCCCTATTATGCCTGGCTTCGCTGGTGGAGATTCTGAGGGATGGTGTTGTTTCTGTCCTTCCAATCGCAATTCCTAAAGCACTCGAATACATGAAGTCGAGCATTAGTGAGGATGCAGACGCGCAAAAACTCCACAACGCTAGCTATGCATTTATGAGCTCCTTGATACATTACCTACCGTACATGGTTTCGGGTGAATATCTGCACACACTTCTCTCAATTTCGAATGCTTCTGCAGAAGCTGATCTTGATGGTGAAGCGGACGAGAGTAGAATTCAATGCCTTCAATTTGCTGCGAAACAGCTCGATGCGAAGAGCATGTTTACTGCGCTGGAAAAGAATTTGGACGGAGCTGCATCTGCTGGGATAATCGTAAGGACTCCCGATTCTTTCTTGCGGTGACGACTGACATATGTAGGCCCTTCGTGAATATCTCGACGTACTTAGTATTGCGATTGGCAAGCACCCAAAGATTGTTGTGACCAAGTACTCCATCGTACTCGCAAATATATTTCAAAATGCTTTTGATCTCCGTAGAAGGTGGACAATTGCGACGGATGACCGTTTTACCACTGAAGCCGTGGCTGACGTCGAAATCGAAGTCAACAAAGCTGCGATCAAGATGATTTACAAGTTCAATGATTCGACTTTCAGACCTATTTTTGCGAACATTGTAGAATGGGCTTCGTCATCGCTACCCAAGAAAGATAAGCAAGGAAGAATACTACGCCTTCAAAGCGTCTATGCCTTCATGGCGGTATTCTTCGGCAATCTCAAATCTATTGTCACAAGTTACGCTACATATCTGCTCGACAACGCAGTTGACAGCTTGAAGACTGTCAATACCAAGGACGAGGAGTCAAAGGAACTCTGGTCAAGAGTGCTTCGAGCGCTTGTCAAATCTTTCGAAAATGATCAAGACGACTTTTGGCAATCTCCAGCCCATTTCGGCGCTATTGGACCGGTGCTCTGTGCACAATTCACCAACGCACCAGGCCTACCATTAGAACAGGAACTTATTCCTGCCATTGTGGAACTTGCAGCTGCGGCGGAGTCATCAGATCACCACAAGGAGCTCAACGTGGCAATTTTGAAACATATGCGATCTGAGACTGCGAGCGTGAGACTTGCAGCAGTGAAGTGTGAGCAGGCTTTAACGGATCGGTTGGGCGAGGAGTGGCTGTCTATGTTACCAGAGATGTTGCCGTTTATTAGTGAGCTGCAAGAAGATGATGACGACGTTGTCGAGAAGGAAGCTCACAGGTGGATTGGCAAGATCGAGAACGTCCTGGGGGAAAGTCTCGACTCGATGCTTCAGTGATATAGAAAAGATATGTCTGTAACCAGCTTTAAGCCTGACAAGTCAGGCGGGAGACGCCAAAAATGAGTTCAAGTTTCTTCCAAGGCTAGACCATCCGTACGCCGCCAGATGCTCCCATGTTCTTGATACCATACAGACGACTCAAGAAGGGTGGGTACACCATACAAAGTCACATTCTTAATATCCCAATCTCGCAATATCTTTTGACCTTTTTCAGCGTCTCAAGCATCAAACTCTTCTCACATCTCAGAACACGTACTCCTATCCAATCTTGCCTCTGAGGATTTCCATATTACCTGGAACTTGCGAGTAGCCAAATCATGATCCCTCAGAATGGTAGCTGTAGCGAAGCGGACTTTCCCATCTCGACAAGGTCACGTGGTCGTGTTTCTTTCGCGTGCCTCCCAAGTCGCGTAGCTTCTTCTCACTGATAAGAATCACTACAACTGACAACATGTTCAAGCCATTCAAGCCACCCGCACTCCTCAAAAAAGTTGAGAAACCAATCTCGGTGGACTTAACTTCTTCAGATTCGGAACACGAGATTCAACCTCGCCCGTACAAGAAGAGAAAATTGCTCGTCCATGATGTCGAGAAACCTACGAAGACACTCGCGCCCGCGTCCGAAGCTGCCAATGCTCTCCGAAAGCCCTTGCTAGTAGTGAAAAATGCCATTGAGACCAAAGAAGCCGCATCTTCCTCTCTTCAAGAAGGCCCTGAGGGATATTACATGGTTCTGTGGTAGGTATGAGCTTCTCAAGATAGTGGGGGTTTAAGGCTAATATGATGGCTCCTGCAGGCGTAAATTTACGGCTAAGAAACACAAAACATGGGACGGCGATGGAGTCATCTCAGTATCAGGCGGTTACGCTCGTCTGCAGGATATATCAGGTCGAGAGATGGGGAAGACAATGTTCAACGATCCGCTTCTACCAGGGAGCACTTTGAGTGTTGGAGGGAAGGATGTTGAAATTGATTCGATAATCACGAAGGAGGACTTCCTCGCTGGCCGCCCATTTTTGAAATCTGGTATGAAGCCAACAGCAAGCTCCAAAAGCACCGGTGGTCCAGCAAAAATTGCCTCCCCTTTGCCGGTGACGATGAAGCCTCTGCTTAGCAAGAAGAAAAAGGATGAAGCGGATACTGATGGGATGGAGATCTCAGCGAAGAGCTTTTACGCCTCAACCCATAAAAGCGTCTCGATGAAGGCTCAATTCAAGAATCCCCTTCTTTCCACAACGGTTATGCCACTCAACAAATCTGGAGCTCCGACACCCCGCCATGATCCAGATATACCGGGCGCCTTGGTTATGAGGAGACCCACCGATTATCCCAAGGGAAAACAGATCGTCGATGTGGTGGTGGATCCATTCCTGGTTCAGCATCTCCGCCCACACCAGCGCGAAGGTGTCAAGTTTCTCTACGAATGTGTGATGGGTTTACGAGGATTCAATGGTCAAGGTGCTGTGTTAGCAGACGAAATGGGCCTCGGCAAGACGTTGCAGACCATTGCTTTGGTGTGGACGCTGCTGAAGCAGAATCCGATTCATGGCTCTGATGGGGTTGTCAAAAAGGTCCTCATCGTGTGCCCGGTGACTCTGATCGCCAACTGGAAAAGGGAATTCAATAAGTGGCTTGGAAATGAGCGAATAGGCGTTTTTGTCGCTGACAACCAGAAGAACCTCCGACTTACAGACTTCACGCATGGTAGAAGCTACAGTGTCATGATCATAGGCTACGAGAAGCTCAGAACTGTTCAAGATGAGCTTAAAAAGGGAGGGGGGATTGATATCGTTGTGGCAGATGAAGGGCATCGGTTAAAAACCGAAAATAACAAATCAGCGCAGGCAATACGCGCGCTGAACACTGAACGGCGAGTCATCCTGTCCGGTACGCCGATTCAGAACGATTTATCGGAGTTCTTCGTCATGGTAGACTTCGTCAATCCTGGCCTTCTTGGTACATACAAAACCTTCAAGAAGGAATTCGAGCTACCAATCCTCAAGAGTCGCCAGCCTGGAGCATCAAAAAAAGATTTGGAGAAAGGCTCGGCTAGGGAGGAAGAAATGTCATCTTTGACAAAGCAGTTCATCTTACGACGGACAGCTGAGCTTTTGGACGCTTTCCTACCACCGAAGACTGAATTCGTGCTTTTCTGCAAACCGACACAAGCTCAGGCCAAGGTCTACCAATATGTTCTTGAGTCACCCGTCTTCGGTAAGGTACTAGGTAGCTCCGAAGCCTCACTGCAACTGATCACCATACTCAAGAAAGTTTGCAATGCTCCAAACTTGCTCGCCAGAAAGAACGACGCCGAGCCTAGTAACCCCAACGTCGCTCACCTCCTTGGAATCATCCCTGCGGACCTTTTGCAGAAACCTACTGTGATTGCTAGTAGCAAGTTCAGAGTTCTTGACCGAATGTTGAAAGAGCTGTCCACCACTACGAAAGAGAAGATTGTCTTGGTCTCAAATTACACTGCCACCCTAGACCTCCTTGGTGCACACTTGGCTTCTCTCAATTTAACATACCTTCGTCTGGATGGCAGTACTCCTTCTGCAAAACGACAAGAGCTAGTCAACTCCTTCAACAACACTCCGGCATCAAAGAACTTTGCATTCTTGCTTTCTGCAAAGTCTGGTGGGGTAGGACTCAACCTCATTGGTGCATCTCGACTTATCCTCTTCGATGTCGACTGGAACCCTGCTACTGATCTACAAGCCATGGCCCGAATTCATCGAGACGGTCAGAAACATCCGGTCAAGATTTACAGATTTCTAATGGCTGGCGGCATGGACGAAAAGATCTACCAACGACAGGTTTCGAAGACTGGCTTGGCAGACAGTGTCGTCGATGGGAAGAAAAATGAGGCAAGTTTCTCCGCCGAGGAGTTAAAGGATCTATTCCGGCTTGATCTCAACGCTGGATGCCAGACGCATGATTTGCTTGGGTGTGATTGCAAGGGTCTCGATTTCAATTCTCATGCGCTGGCAAGTCAACCTGGAGCCGATTTGAATATTGAAGATAGCGACACCATCATCAGCGATAGTAATGACGAGGAAAGTGATGACATGCTCCCGCTCAATCCTGCATATGCTCCCGTACCGGCTTCGAAGGCAAATGTCACTGCGATTGAGAATAGAATTGACGAGGATGCGAAGATCAAGATGCTGAAGAAGTCGAAGAGTAAGATGCAAGCGTTGATGAAGTATACTCACGTTGACACGACGGTGTTCGTCGGAGAGACAGAGGATGTGTTCGGCTATGAGCATGAGGAAGTGAAGGCAGCGAGAGAGGTGATCGATGATGAAGTTCTTGTGAGGGTGCTGAGAGATGAGAGATGTAAGGTTGGCTTTGTGTTTGCTAAGAAATCGAAGCATCCAAAGAGGGTTGCGAAGGGGCAGACAGAATAAATTGCCTCAGGTGCTGGTACCATTGCAGAATAAGGCGCTTTAGAGCTGGGTATATCATGACTATTCGCTAAAGGAAAGGCAAAGATGGATAAATTTGGGATGATACGATGTATAATAAACAACATCTTAAGATCGAGTCCTTTAGTAGTTGATCTACAAGATCCTAATGAATTAGAAATTTTAGGAGATCCTCACTCCTGAGCCCAAAGAGGAGATCTTGTAAGATTCTACTAGGCTCTTGCTAGCCATTTGTTTCTGATCCATAGAGACGTTCCTTTTGAGTACGAATTGCTCAAATTTCTGATCCGTCACGGTTCTTAAAAACAATACTTTGATACCTTCGTTCTTCCTTGGCCGTCAGCCTCACGCAGGAACGAAGAGCCTCCCACTGCCAGAACAAATTTGGGTTCACTGTCGCTGACTGCACCCTACTATTGAAGGATATTTATGAGTAGCTATTTGAAGTGCTTGTGTTATTTACAGGCTAGATGCTAAATAGTTGGTTGATTCTTGGTGTTTATTCTACGGCCAGAGGTGCTTCTTGTAAGGCTAACATTGAGGCGGCAATGATTGGTCAAATCGAGGCGAGTCCGAGCTTTTCTTTAAACCCCAAAACGGCAAGGTGGCTATACCCCTGTCTGCCGAGACTTTGGAGAGACAGATTTCACAAGTTGGCAAGCCAGTCAGTCCAAATCGACAACTGTAACTCTCCTTCCTTTGTCTACACCTCCGCCCACGGCTTGCACGTTTTTTTCAACAACGTGTGGTGTCTTACTGGTTGACTCGCAGAGTTTGATCTCGTAAAGCATCACCAGACGAGAAAAAGCAGCTTGTTCACGAGTCTCTTCAGCAGCGCTGGTTGGCGAGGCCAAGTAGACAGCCAAGATGAGTGGAACAGATTACTCGTACGACGAGCAGGTATGGAATAACATCCTGCCCAGACCTATGTTGTGTTAACGCGTCTCAGGGACAATTTTTCCCTTTCTTCGTCCTCACAGTGGTCGGCATCATCACGGTTCCTTTGACCTACAATGTCCTCAAACCCAGTTCAGACCCTGGTGCCACTGCACCTCGAATAAAGACCGACTTCCGGCCAGAGCATGCAGATCTGATTGATATCCGAAGAAAGGCGCAGCGGAGGAAAGAGAGGAAGCTGAAGCGCATAATTGCTGCTGTTGCAGGATGGGTAATCATGGCATTTATGGCATATCTAATATATGTGACTGCGAGGACCATCCCGAAGATATGGAATCCTTATGATATACTGGGCATTTCAGATGTAATGGATCCACGGTTCGAATGTTGAGGGAGCATGCTAACACAATATAGTCCGCCACGGAAAAGCAGATCAAATCGCATTATAAACGCTTATCCCTCAAATTCCACCCTGACAAGATCAGGCCAGATCCCGCGAAGAACGAGACACTGGAGATGCTTAATGATTACTTTGTTGAACTTACAAAAGCTTACAAGGCGCTCACGGACGAGGAAATCCGAAATAACTACATCCAATACGGTCACCCTGACGGCAAGCAAAGTTTTAGCATTGGCATCGCTCTTCCAAAGTTCATTATCTCCGAAGGGAATGGAAAATACGTTATCCTGGTGTATGCGGTGCTTTTGGGAGTTTTATTACCGTATATGGTTGGTAGCTGGTGGTACGGAACACAACGAATGTCCAAGGAGAAGGTCTTGATTGAGAGTGCCAACAACTTATTCCGAGAGTACGAGGAAGGCATCTCTGAAGGAGGAATCATCACCGCTGTCAGCACCGGTGTTGAGTTTCAAAAGGTTTTGAAAGGAGAGAAGGCTGAATCAGGTCTCAACAAGCTCGAATCCAGGATCCTGGCGGAAGGCCTTGCGACTCCACTTGCAGGAGGGTTGTCGGTCAAGGACAGAATAAAGCTGGAAGATTTGGATGAGGGGGTTCGAAGAAAGGCTCTAGCACTCTTATGGGCATACCTTGGACGTGTGGAACTCGACGATGCGGATCTCAATCAAGCAAAGATAGAGGTTGCTCCAATCGCCCACGCTCTAAATTCTTCGTTCACAGCCATTGCCCTTGCATTCGGTGCCACTGCACCCATTCTTGCGTCTTACCGCACAGCTCAAAACTTAATGCAAGCTTTACCTCCTGGATCATCCCCGCTTCTCCAGCTACCCCACATTACTCCCGCTATAGCTAAAGCTATTCAAGGCGATTCAAAAACACCCCTTCTCGTACAACAGTGGACACAACTTCCAGAAGGTTACCGGAAAAGAATCTCGGTTGGCAAAGAACTCCTGACCGACGCTCAATATCAAACCGCTATGAGCGTGGCAAGACAACTACCTCGTCTCCAAGTCGAAAAGACATTCTTCAAAGTTACAGGCGAGAAATTCATTATTCCGAGCTCGCTTGTATCCTTGGTTGTCAAGGGTAGATTCATCCCACCTGGAAGCACTAACGTTCCTCAAGTAAACGAGCTCGACTTGGAAGATGTTGATGCTGATGAGGATGATCTGGACGCTATTCTCAACAGACCAAAGAGAGCTAAGAAAGGAGAGAAGGCACCTGAAGAAGCGAAACCCGTCCAACCACCTCTCGCTTTCGCCCCATACTTCGCTCGCGACTACTCCCCTCGCTGGCATGTATTTCTTACGGACAGCAAACAAGGCAAGATAGCCGTCCCTCCATTCACATTTACCACTTTCGATAAGCCAATCTTTGATGAGTCCGGCAAACCTACTTTCAATATGCAGACGTTAAAGGCGCAATTCCAAGCCCCCCCACAGGCTGGCGAATATACATTCGTGGTACACCTGATATGCGATTCGTATGTGGGCTTTGATGCTAAGGTGGAGATCACGTTGGTTGTTGATGAGGCAAGCAAGGCGGCGGAGATTGAGGCCGAGGATGAGATTAGTGAACCTGATGAGGGTAAGTTTCCTCTATCCATCTTCGGACATCCTTTGCTAATAGTATTCCAGATTCATTAGCAGGTCAAATGAACGCTTTGAAAACAGGTGGTATCACAAGTCCACCACCACAGAGGAAAAAGAAGAAGGTAGAAGTGTCGAGTGATGATGACAGCAATACGGATGAAGATGCAGACGATACTAGCGAGACAGATACAGATACTGACGAGGAATGATCTTAGTCGGTTCCTATGTGGCCTCTTCTATCTTGTAATATAGGAGCATGGGCTGGCGTTCATACCCTCGTGGGATGCATGAGGTAGTCGCTGCATGGAATTGCAGTTACTTCAAAAGGCTGGCTTGGCCAACATAGATTGGGAAGTCAAAAACTACCATCCCAAGCTTTTCAAATATAAAAACATGCTTGACATCCGACTCCCGGCCTCACAACATAAGCCTGGGACGATAATCTGGCAAGATAGAGGGAATTAACAGATCCTAATCCCGCAAACATCCATATTCCTCCCCTCAACGTTTGCTCGCCTTCCAAAATATTCCCTAGCCACATCCTCAATGAATTGATGATCCGTCGCACTCCAAACATCAAGCCCCATCCTCGCCACATCAGCACTACTAACGTACACCGCAGGACCACTCTCATCCTTGCTGACACCGCCCGTCAAGCTCTCATCCTCCCTCTCGTCATCTGAGTCCGTCACATCAACAATATCGCTTAACGTAGTCAATATTAACGCCGTGAGACGATGGAAATACGCTATGATGCCCATTTCCATCCTCGCCTGCTCTTCTCCCTTCGTCAAGCTTGCCGTGGAGAGATTCAGGTTCCGTGGTGTTTGGGGGGTCGAAGGTGAGAGGGACAACCCAGAAAGAAGGGTGGAGTCGGACTCCGCTTCCTCGTCGCTATGGAGACGTTGCTCGCCGGCAGAGGCCCACCACATGAAGCCGCTGTAGGCTAGGGCGGACCAGGAGAGTGGCTCGATGATCGAGTCTGTGTCCGGGATGTCGAGCATGGGGTCATCTCGTGGAGGACTTGAAGAGGAAGTCGTTCGAGGCCGTTCTTCTTGTGATGCTGTGCTGGTACGGCGAGCTGAGACTGGGCTCGAGGGCCCAGACTCATGTCGTGATAACCCCCACCGTAGTGCTTTGTAACGTCTAAGATCTCGCTGTGTAGCTTTCATCTCAGTTCCTTGCGGTGACTCGACTTTTGGCCATACTTTTTCCTTGGCGCCGTCGGAGTAGGGTGGTGGCATAGTAATTAGCACGTCGTAGAGAGTGCTTTTCATGGCCAGGATGGAGTCCGTTGTGCATGCAATCCAGCCACAACCTTGCTCATCTCTAGAGTATGAGTTTTCTGAGGTGGGCGTTATGGCAGCTGCTTTGGATGCTCTAAGGTCTTCTTCTAGGAGTGGAATATCGTGCACGCCGATTGAGAAGAGGGGTCGTAGTCGTTGGGGTGGAGCATTAGGGGAGAGAAGATCGGAGACAGCTAGTGGGATGTTGGATAGTAGTGAAAGGTCGTATACTACACAGCTTTAGCATATGTTCCATTGCTAAGGAGGGGAGTATTATACCAAAATTACACGTTTCTTCAACAGGAGCATGGGCTGTTACCAGAATTCTCTTCCGCAGCAGCGCTGCACGATGTACTGGGAAGATCAAGGGCCCGAGAGTTTCTAGCAGCCGCGGTAAACTCCATGCTGGGTGGTATGCAGATAAAGTCTGCCCAGGAGGCAGCAGAGTTGTTCCATCTGATACTGAGCGATTTCTGCCATGACTTTTGGGCGGCCCAGATGTATTCTTCGCGGATTTAAACTTGAGACTTGAGGGCGAATCGATTAGGGAGTCAGTCTCCTTATCATTAGAACCATCGCGAGATTTATGCTCCTCCCAGAACTCCTCCAGTATCTTCGTATTAGAAGTGTCCACGATGAGCTCACTGCATCGAATCAGAATTGATGCAGTACGATTGGGCATCTCTAGCATACCTCGCCATCTCTCTTAAACTCTCCGCATGTTTCCAGGCTCTCCCCAATCTTCCATAACTCAGTGGGACCATAACTCCAACAGCAATCATCCGCGCATTCCTCGATTCCTCCGCAGCAGGCGCATTTACGAATGCGCTGAGCCCCGCATGGTTATCGTGGACATAGTATATCAAATCCTCCTTCACCGTATGCAATCCTGATGGTAAGCTCTTATATTCTACCACGCCTTCAAGCTCAATCCCTGGTATTGAGCGTTTCCATCCTATGGTATAGCCAGCTTTGATGTCGAAATAGATCAAAAAGAGGGCAGAAATGGGGGGCAGATCGTTGGATGATTGGGCGGAGGGTAGGGTAAGATTCAAGGGCCCTTGGCCTCTTCTGACAGCGGCCATGGTGTATTCGGACACACGATGAGCATGTCAATGACGGTAGGGGTTGGAAGGCTGCGATGTGGAGGTGTATATGGGTTGAGGCTCGGTTCGGGCGAATCCGGTGGTATGTGCTGAGCAGGGGTAGGGACGAGGCTGAGAAGGCTATGAGGCTGAGAATTTCCCCTTTTCATCAATACAATGATGCCCGCAATGATGTAGTATCAAAGATTCGATGACACGTCGAGATTAACAAAAGTTATTTAATCGCCACTCATTCCTACAATCGAGTAGTTCGATCTACAACATGCTCAGTAATTGATATTGTACCTATATTGCCATCCCAGACAGTTCACTCTTTTTGAGTTGATTGGAATAACAAGGCATGAACGTAACATCCTTGATCATCCAGAAGGAATGAATTTAAACAGAGGAAGTACGTATGGAAGAGGAAAGCCCACAAGTTCAGTAACAACTTTACCGCTTCTTGGCGAATTTTCCTTTGCCTCCCATAGTGGAAGCTGGTTTCCCTCCTTTGACTTTTTTCTTTCCCTTTGCAGCTAACAATGCACCCTTGCCATCTCTCTCAGCCCGTCCCTTCTTCCAAACTTTCCCTTCCATCCGGGTATCACGATCATCAAGCTTCTTCTTGTCCTTATTCGACAGCTTCCCACCCTTATTCTTCAGCACACTTTCAACACCATTCAACTCAGCTCGACCCGTCTTCTTCGCAGCTAGCTTCTCCTTCTCACTCTCAAACCAAGTCCTCTTAGGTCTACCCCTTATTTCATCTTCATGAACCACAATATTCTCTCCCTTCCTGACCTGCATCTCCACCTGCGAAAGCTGCTTCTCTTCTTTCTCATCCTTCAAAATCTCCTCGATCTCGTCTTCCAGCTCTGTGACTTTATCCGCCCATTCATCCGCATCTGATGCTTCAATCATCCTACTCACGATCTTGGCACCTTGCGCTTTTCCGCTTTTAACGACGGCTTTGACAACTTTGCGATCTTGTTCTGCTGCGATTGTGCATGCACGGCCAGCTCGTCCAGCTCTGGCTGTTCGACCGACTCTGTGAAGGTAAATTTCGTGAGATTGAGGTGCTTCATAGTTGATGACTGTGTCAACTCCCTTGATGTCGAGACCCCGAGATGCCAAATCAGTAGCGAGAAGGAAGGATTTTTTGCCATCTCGGAATGCTTCTACACTTTCTATACGCTGGACGACCATGAGTATTTTGGGCTGGAAGAAGAGGAAGGATGAAACATTACCTGTTCTTGGCTCATGCTACCATGCAACTCGGTAGCTTCAAGGTCGAACAATTTGAAGATGATTCTTGCTCTATGCGCCTCTTTCTTTTGTCGGAAGAACACAATCACTCGATCAGTGTAGACTTTTCTGCAAAGATACAATAGATACCCCATGCGCTTCGTCTCTCTCCCTGGACGTAGACGAACGAACTCTTGAACCAAGGTTCCAACAGTCTGCTTCTGTGCATCGACCATTAACCTGACAGGTCTATTGAGACCAACCCGAATAAGATTATCAACAGAAGATGTCATAGTCGCTGAGAACAACATCGTTTGTCTTGATTTTGGAATTGTAGTCAAGATCTCATTAAGTTCATCAGCGAAACCCGCTTCGAGCATTCGATCAGCTTCATCCAGTACCAAAATCTCGAGAGTATCAACAGTGAAACTTGGCGAATTGCGCATATGATCGATGAATCGGCCTGGAGTCGCAATAATAACATCCGGGCGAAGCCTCAGTTCTGCTTCTTGGACCTTGAGACTGAGACCTCCTACCGCCAAACAGAACTTGATATCTGTGTGGCTGGCGACCTTCGTTGCAACTGCATGACACTGGATTGCCAACTCACGAGTAGGCATGAGAATAACTACTCTGCTAGTTGGCACTTTCTTCGGTCGGTATAGTAGACGTTCAAGAACTGGGACGATAAAAGCCGCCGTTTTTCCGGACCCCGTAACAGCTCCACCCACAACATCTTGTCCACTTAGAGCAACTGGAATAGTCTTAGCCTGAATAGGTGTCGGTTGAGAGAATCCAACAGCAGCAAGTCCTCGTAGAATGGGTCTAGATAGCTTGAGTCCATGGAAAGTAGATGTATTCGGAAGTTTCGACCCTTTCGTAGGCTTCTCTGCAGGTGCATAAAACGCCTTAGCTTTAGCAGCTTCTTCTGGATCAACACTCTTCTCCTCCTCATCCGAAGAGCCTTCGGATCCAAGATCGTCTGGATGCGGTACTGGAGAAGCAACTGACTCAGCGTCCGAGTTATCTTCTGCCTCCTCGTCCTCGTGCTCATCTCCAGACTCTTCCTCGTCAGAGGCAACACCCATTCCGAAGCCATCTTCAGCCATAAACTCGTCCTCCTCATTATCACTTTGAAGCCCCTCTAGCTCGTGCTCCTGGGCTTCCGCATCAATGTCGGCAGCAATATCAGCCTCGCTGTCATCCTCTGACATTTCTTCAACATCTGCTTTTTTCCCACCATTTTTCTTTTCCTTCCGTCTTGCAATGATTTCGTCAATATCCACGCCCTTCTTGTCTCCTCCATTAAGACCCTTCTTTGCACTCTCCAGTCCCCAGCCATCAAAAATCTCCAACCCATTATCTCTCTCCGCCTCTAAAGCGAACTCGAAATCGGGATCCATAGCTCCATCATCGTCATCTTTTTGGCCCCAGATGCCCTCGGTTTCGTCCTCCACTTCCTCATCGCCAGCTTTATGGCCCCGCTTGTCCTTCTTCAGCTTTTTAGATGTAGATTTCGAGGACTCGTCGTTACGCTTGCGTTTTTTGCCGGGGGGAGGTGAGGCTGGAATTTCTTCTTCGAAATTGGGGATTGAATCATCTTCATTGTCTGATAAGGTAAAAACGAACTCTTCTTCCACGAGTTTCTTCACCGAGGGAGCCATTGCAGAATACAGGCGTAAGTTAGGAAATCTTTCCCTGTAATTAAGAGGGGAAAATTTAATGTTTAGAAGATGATAAATAATTCTGCCGTCAGGTGATCAAAGCGGTATCTTTAAGCAGGGGGAGAGTATTCTTTATGGAAGGAAGTAAACAATATTAAGAAGCGTCCTCTTAGTCCTATACTAGGCTCTCTGTAAACCTTGTGGAAGCTTTTATTATCCCTATCTTATAGGAGAGACCGGATAGCTCAAGTTCACCAATATGAGATTCGTCTAGGTGGAATTCGTCTGCATCTATTCGGATCGATCCAGAAGGATGGTCAGAAACAGTCTTAAAATTGACTGAAAGGTGAAGCTCTGGCACCCATAATAAAGTAAGTGAGAATATAATGTATAGTAAGTAGGTGGTGAGCTTTGGATATTGTATCTATGTTAACACCGAGCTGGCTCCAAATTACTAGAATTCTGGAAAGAGAGCCTGAATACACATTCATATGTCGCCCATCTTCAAAAATCTACACCATCGTCACCATCTAACGCCCATCCAACGCCTCAACGCTGTCTAACAGATGCAACAAATCAGACCTCGATCCAACAGATTAAGCACTTACTGCCTCCGCTTGAGCAACAAGTCTAGCTCTCCAATCATTACAAACCTCTTCAAATCCACCAACCACATCTCCACATACACCAGCACATTCTCTTTTTCCAAGTCTTTCTGACCAGTTTCCTCGCTTCAGCCATCTTTCCCCCTCCTCGCGGGCATCTTCCTCCTTTCGCATCTCAGCTACCAGCTCTCTAGCGCTCTTTAATCGTCGGCTTGCGATGGTGGTGGTTTGCCGGGACATGTGGAGAGTGTCTCCTAAGTAGTTGAGTGTTTGTACTAAGTCTGCCGTCAGACTGTGTAGTTGTGTCAAGGAGGTGAAGGCGGCAGTCGTAGGTCGAGGCATGGATTCACCGAGCGAGACGAGCAGGGGCATGAGATCGTCAATGAACTCTTCATCTGGTGGTATCGACATCGGAAAAATTAGCGGGTATGCTAAGGATTGTAGTAGTCGTGTTTGGTGAAGCAGATGTGACGACAATGCAGTATGTGCCGTGATAAGTCTACTAGAGTCAGTATATTGATCGAAAGGAGTAAGGGAGACAAGCCTCGTCGCTCCACCCTCGACTCCAGACTGCCCGCTCAAATCCCTCAGGCCTTCTATCACTCTCTTCACAACTCCGTCTCTATCGGTACCATTATCCTCTGTGCCTCGTCTGGCCAGACTCTCCACCATATCCATTCTCGACTGTAATCCTGGGGGTATATCAGGTGAATCCAAGTCTGAATCTCCTCCATAATCACTGCCATCATATTCACTATTCTGTCTTCGATGTCCTCTCCCAGTAGGCATAGGAGGAGTCAAGTTGTTCGGTTTTGGCTCGGCCTGTACAGGAGAAGACGTAACGTCCACACCACTATCCCTCGTGACTCTACCCTCTTCATTACCCTCCTGGAAGTTCATATCCGGTTCCTCATCATCCTCATCGCCCTCTCCATCATCCCAAGCATCTGCCAGTTCGTCTGCGAGGTTACCAAGACCGTTTGAAGGGGCCGCAGGTCCCCCACTACTGAACCCATATAACCCGGCCGAGTCTGATCGGTTCAGGCTATTTCTGTGCGGCGTCTTCGGGCTGTTTATGGAGGTCTTGGAGTGTCTGCGCGGGCTTGATTCGTTGCCGTAGGAGAGAGGCGTCGCAAAGGAGAGGTCGATGTTGGAGGGATGTCTGCTATGATTTGGGGTCCGCGGTGATGTAGGCATCGTGAGACCGAAGGTGAAGGGCTGATAGTTGTCGAATTTGACGATCCTCAGACTCAAATCTACCCAAAGACTCCTGTCGTGATCTTGCTCCTCTCACTTACTACACGTTGAGCCCCTCGATCCTAATAGGTGTAGATATCTGGATTATTCGGACAACACGTGGGAAAGCGCGCCGATGAAAGTGTTAAAGAAGCGTAGGTTATTTGGGTGTTGGTATCTTGTCGAGGTTGAGGCGCAGGGTACAGCGATTATGGTGTTGATGCCATAGTACAATAGCTTGTCAATATCAAACTCGTGTATTTGCGATTGGCGGTGACCCTTGTCCTTCGAGATTATTGCTATGCGCAGTCAGAAATTCATAAATGCCTTGACTTTTATCACTGGAAAGTTGATGCCTCTTTAAATAAATCTAGAAAGGAACCAGATATCTGCTAGGGCCAGGGTGCAAAGGCATGAAGGTGGGAGTGGTGAATCCAGGATGTGGCAGGGTGTAAATAAATTTGAGGTCGTCGTACTTATGAAGACGTCCGCATTCTCGAACCATCAAGTAACTTCAATTTCACAGCACCAGCCCTGGTGCCTCTTTTGTAAGGGGCGATTGGCACAACAGGAACGTCTTATAATCCACAAGATCTTAGACCGCAACATGACTTCTTTGCGCCCCTTTCACGCAATGGATGTCTTCAAATTTAACCCCACCAATCTCGACCCTCTGACCGAAACATATGACCTCAACTTCTACTTTACTTACCTCGCGCAATGGCCGCACCTTTTCAATGTGGCAGAAGGCACAGACGGGACCATAGATGCCTACAGTAAATGCCCCTTTGCCTTTACTCAACAATGAAATAACGAAAACAACAGTAATGGGCAAAACCGAGGCCTCCCCCTCGTATATGTCCTTCAGCGAGCACTACCTGCCCTGGCACGCGCACATTACCGCCCTGACAGTAGCTCCTCATGCCCGACGTCTCGGGCTCGCTCGCACGCTATCTCAATCCCTAGAGCACTCTGGAGACGAGTATGACGCCTGGTTCGTGGATTTGTTTGTGAGGAAGAGCAATCAGGTTGCTCAAGCACTATATCATGGGATGGGATATAGTATTTATAGGAGGGTACTGGATTACTATAGTGATGATCCGACAGATAAGACCAAAGATGGGGAAGACGCGTATGATATGCGGAAGCCGTTGGCAAGGGATAAGGAGAGGAAGCATATAAGGAAGAATGGGGAGAATTTTGCGGTAGAGCCGCACGAGGTGTTTTGAGGGCCTTGACGCGGAATCAAGATTGAAGAATTCGATGACAATTCGGAGCTGTCGGGGCAGCACACTCTACAAATACCAGGCAATGAACATCTGAAGGTTTTGGTTCGAAGAAGATCTCCTCCAAAGAATGCCATAGGACACGAGTTATAAGAGGAACCAGGAGATTATCACTATGGCCTCTGGTAACTAGACAAATAAACCAACGACATTTACACAGTCACAACCCGGCATCCAGATGCTCTAAATACGCACTCAATCCTAAAAATATCATGAGCAGTTCGCTCTCTGACTACTGGAAAGTTTCGAACCATTGGGACTGTCGACCTCGCACACAGACTTGTCGAGTTCGTATTCGATCAAATGATGATGGCAAAGTGAAAATGTACTTATAATACGTATGGCTAAGACAGCCCGTCATGCTTCCCAGTCAAGACATTCACCCCCATTGAAAGACCGAGTAAGCATGATTCAATTTCCCCGGAATTATTATTCTTCAAACTCAAGTTTCTGGTCCCAACAAAGTCAGATGGAGCCACCTTTTCACTTAGCGTTTTACCTCAACCACACTCCTGGTCTGCAAGTCTGCCTCGATAACCAAGTCCCTCTTCCCATCCATATGAACAGTAATAGTAACCCCTCGAAGTGGCAAGTTCCCATCCTCCTTGGTCTCATCCCACTCTTTCATGTCTTTATTCTGAGCGGCCACAAATCGTGTCTTCCAAACGCACTCGTGCCCCTCAATCTTAGAGATGGATTCGACCAGAGAATCGACCAAAGCCTGGGGTACACTTAGATTACCCTTTCCCGGCCCACTATCTGAAACTCTCCCTAGACTCAAACGCATTTGATTACCCTTCTCATCGATCATCGGATCGTCATCTAAGAGATGCTCTGGAGCCGAATGATCTTTACCAGGTAGCACGGTCTCGTCCTCGCTCAATCTATGCTCTTGCACCGGAGTGGGAGTATCGGTACAACATTGCGGCGTTGGTTTCTTGTCCACGAGGGCAAATCCCCATCGGCTCCTTTTCGATGGGGCCTTGAGATCAACGGGTTGACTAGATGACTTACTTTGTTTTGCAAGCGGCTCGAGCCTGTTATCATGTTGCCTCCCGATCCTCCTCAACTCTTCTTGATGTATAAGTAGCTTCCGATTCGAGAGTTGGGCGGCCTTTTTCTCTTCGAAACTTATCAGTTTTGAATAGCCTCTTACTTCATGTGAAGTTGGAACTGAACCCTTGCCAACATTCGAGGGATTGTGAACACTTGGCGAGCTTGGTTTTCTCTTCTTAGATTGATTGTCGAGGGATATTCCGCAATGAGGCTCATCAAAGGGAATGACCGGTGAGGCTAATTCAGAAGACAGAATTGTCGGACAGTTCCAAAGATTGTGTGGTTGTTCCACTTTTGAAGGATCATGATGGTGGTGAACCATGCCCTGATGATTCTCATTCATGCAGCAGCGAACGCTATGGTGGGTGTTTTGACAAGATTGACACTGGCAATCATCGATGCCTATATTCCGAAGTCAGTTTTGCCTCATGATACATATATAGAAAGGAAAATGGTCCTAAATATTCAAAAGATGAGATTGATTTCGGATGACGGTGCTTGAAGAAAGAAGACTTACAGTGTTGGCATAGGCCAAGAGTGACTGAAGTAGCACTTCCGTGTCGCCCATGACCTGTTCGTGGATAGCCACGACACTCGACGTAATCAGAGCCGAAAGTATGGTCGGATTTGAGGCTTTGGGGCTTGTATAGTCGCACAGAAACACCTCCAACCATTGTATCCTCGGCAAAGCTAGCATCAGCAACATATCCTTTATCAGTTTCTTCTGGCTCGTGAGTCTTTTTACGCGAACAAGGTACCGAATGTCGATAAGGTTCATGGCCCTCATGCGTTGCTATGCAATCAGGGCTGTTGCAATCAATAGCAACTTGCTTCGCTTTTAGAGTGGATCGAGGCCACGGGCATTGGACGTTGTCCCCATGTAGCATGAGCGGATGTCTGGATCTATCAGCCATTAGGAATGGCGAATCTTTCACAAGTGTCGTGCGACGGGATCCATTTAGAAGTGCCGGAGCGAGGTCCCCAACAGTGGATTTGCGAGACAGATGCTTTGAGGAAGAATATGCCCTATTGCATGAAGAAATTTTGACAATTAGGCTTGACCGTCTTTTCTTCGCCTGGCGAAACTGAATCTCTCGGTCCTTCAAACCTTCTACAAGATTCAGCTTGGATGGGACGTTCTGCTTGGTTAGAAATTGTGCCAGATCGTTTTCTTTTTCTGAGGATCCTAAACTCGAAGTTGCCTGCTCTGGAAGAAAGTAATTCTGCTCTCCTTTGGGAGAAATCAGTATCTCGCCATCAGGGACAAGTCCTGGAGGCCTCGTAATACCGTATTCATTGAAAAGATCTCGGACGCTTTGCCGTCTGACGGTGGATGTAGTGAGCGCTGAGGAATTGGACTTCATGGTGTTGTCATGCTGTGACATATTCGACTGACTCACTTGAGATGAATGAACGGGAAACGAAGTCAAGCCCCTGAGATAGCTAGGTCCATTAAGTTCTTCGGGGTCCTTGATGTCATTCATTCTCCAACGATTCGATTTGTGTTGCTTGGACGTAACGGGACATGGAGAGGCTGCACCTGTCTGCGTTCTATCCACTGCTGCTAGTGCCAGATCTTCAAATCAGCATTAGTTCCCGATCGTCGAATACCTGAACGGTTAAACAATCAAGAACTTGCATCGTTCAAAGTATCTCGACGATTCAGATACGTACCTTGAAGGGTCATTTGGCCATATATCCCACTTGCGCGAGCGGACGTTTCCCGACGGCTATCAGATCCACCATCGGTTATGCCATGTGCATGCGAATGCGCCGTTCGTGTATTGAGAAGACCCAAGAAGCTATGTGCAGCATTAACTTGAGGGTCCTTGTCCGGGTCTCTGTTCCACGACGCAGGGTATCCAAATCGACTGTTTATGCGACGACCAAAACCCGCCAGTGGCTGGCCACTTGTGTACGGAGAGCTACGTCGAGGTATGCACTGTGTACACAACAATTAGTCAGACCCTTTGAAGGCTTTTGAAGGATTTGGGATAACAGCTTACATGAGCTGAAAGCGAACAGTCCTCCAGAAAACGAACCCGCGTCGCAACAGTGCCTGAAGGTACGACATTTTTTGAGTGATTTGGCTGGATCGGATTATTGTGCTGGGTTGACGATAGCCACTGGTAAATGGTCATGGCAGTGAGCAAATCATTGGTAGTAACAGGATCCTCGATCTTCCATCGGCCGTACAATGGTCGTAATAATACCGCAATGAATGTCCAAATTGAAAAGAATGAGAAAAGAAGCACCGGGTCTTTGTGCTCGGTGATGTGATGATGTTAGGAGAACATGGTTTTCTCGGTACCCAAAAGACGTGGAAGTCACTTAAGTAGGTTCAGTGAAAGTTGAAGGAGCGAACGACACCGTCTCAAGCGAACCCAAATCATGCAAAGGTCTTGATTGAAGAAGTAGTGTGCCCATTTTTAAAAGAAAGCAGACTGGTCTAGTATTTGCAACGTTTCGATATCATATAGCATGCTCTGTAGAGACCAATCTGTAGGTCGTATAAGGAAATCCAACGACTTACCCACTTGGATCTTATAGTCACGAGAATCGAAACCGACCATCCTAATTATAACAAGCGAATTGAAAACCAACCTCTCGCTCTGTCTGGGACTGAGGCATTTCTCTGGCGATTCTCGCTCGCTCAGTGCATTCGAACAACTTGATTTGGAATATTTCAGACGGAGTTCATTGAAGAAATGATGATATACACAGCTGCTGCCTCTAGGATGATATCCCCCTCACCAAGTCCGAAGCCGCTCTACTTAAGAGCAGCTTGCAAGCTCTCCAAGACCTGCGCATACATTAGTTCAGAACTTCAACTCCATGCCTCGAAACAAAACTCACCTCAAGCTCAATCTTGGCCTCAGCGATGTCCTGTTCGCTTCCACTTCCACCTGCAATCTTCTGTGCCTCTGCAATTTGTGACCGAACAGCTTCTGCGCTGAAATCCTCCAAAGGGTATCCCTCGACGGCGTTGATGCTCAAAGAAGAGTTCGGTTGCACAATAGCAAAACCTCCGGAAACTGCATATCCGTTAGATAAGAAACGCTGTGGCTTCCCCTGTGACCTACGGAAGAATTGCTTGCTTCCACCACTCTCCTCAATGACTTCGATTAGACCAGGTTTCAATTGCTCAATGGACGGAACGTGGTTCGCGAGGATACCCATCTCTCCAGACTCGGCAGGAATGTTGACTTGGACGACATCGGTGGACTTGTACATGGACTGTTGATGGCTCATTAGCACTGGTCGTTATTTATCTCGTCCTTCCATTTGCGCCCGCCATCCAAAATGCCATCTCGGCAGCTGTCACCGCGTACATGCAGTATTCGTATTCGATACCGAACATACCTGATGAGGTAGAGCCAAGCTCAACTTGATCTGTTGAATATTAGCAATGGCCGTAAAATCTGTTCCTTGTTACCGACCTTATCCGGCACAGCTTCAGCATATCCTCTGCGCTGCAGGGGACTCTTGATAGCTGCAGGACACGCTCGCAGAGCTGTACGAGCAATTCGGAGGGAGTTCATGATGCTTTGAGATGTCAATTGGAGTTGATGACCTTACAGAGAGGGCTTTGCCGTGAGGTTCGATCATTCTCGGTTGAGACCCACCTTTAGTATGAGGCTAAGGTTTGAGGAGCCAATCCGGTTCCTTCAACTCAGCTCTACCTCGACCCGACCTCGACAGAGACAATATTATCATCCTTGATAAACTCCGTACGAAAGACCTGGAGTATAAGACCTTTAGATTCTCAGCCTCAAATTATGATGCTAGATAGGGCCAGCAAACCCACCATCTGACTTGCACCATGCAGCCTCAGGAACTCTTGAAAAGCAGGCCAGATATGCTGCGAGAAGAAGAACATATTTCGGTATCTAAGTTGTCTACTGTTAGACCTATTCTTTTCAATCCACCTGGAGGTTGCTTTTCTCTGTTTAAAGCTACCCCGCGATATCTACAATTGTAGGGGGGCTTTATAGATCCCAAAAATATAAGTCTCGAAGACGAGAGAGCACAATTCTCTCTTCGATCACAATGTTTTATTGCATATTACTACTAAGGACATTCTATCTCTATTTTACCATCCTCCCGATTTCGGCCATACATCTATCCCGTACAAGTAATTTTTTGGTACAGTGGTTTAATGGTTCAGATTGAAATGCGAACTGAAAAGGGCATGGCAATGTGAACTGGACCTATCCAGATCAGATAAGTATCGCACCCACGTCTTCGTAGTTGTTATTCATTCTAGTGCTGCCGAGGAATCACAGTTCAAGGTTGTCCAACACATCGCATTGTATAAATATTCGAGCAAAAATAACAACCTTACCTAACTCTCAAGGCCCTCTAACTACGAACTAGTTCTCGAATCTCTACGAGAACGTAGCCTGCACGAACAATTTATACAAAATGGCTGATCGCGTCTCGTGTCGAAAAGAACGGAAGAAACGCAAGATTGATTCCATGTCGACCTCCAAGGATATCAGAGAGCACGCCTCTCCGACGTCATCCACCACCGCCAGTCTTCAATGCAACCAACCTTCCCAAGATCGGCAACAAACCCCAAATGAGTTTACATGCTTCTCCGCACTCCCCGAAGAGCTTCAACTAGCCATTTGGAAGAAGAGTGTATTAGCAGTTCCCGACCTCGTTAGCCTCAGTGTACAAATGTCGTACCCGGAATGGACAGGAGATCCAGTGGTCTGGCCAGAAGGGCCAGCAAAGTTCAAAGTCACAGTCAGGCAGCCCCATTCCGAAGCCCAAAACGCCTGTTTCGACTCTCGATCAATGTTCCTGGAACAGAAGCCGTTGCTCTTTCCCGAGGGATCCATCTACCCCCCTATTCGTGCAAACTTGAACATCGATACCATCCATCTAGGGCCCGACTTCGAATTGGAGGATGTGAAGGCGTTCTCATCTGTCATTGGCCTGCAGAAGTCAAAGGAGATGCGTTACCTCGCGCTCGAATATGAAGTCCGTGACGTTGGAGCCTTCATACTTTCCTGGATCAAGCCTGCCACGTGCGCATGGAACATCTGCTGTCTCTTTGAGAATTTGGAAAAGTTGACGTTCGTTGCTCACGGTGTGTGGAATGGTTCCGATCAGATCGAGAGTAGAAATCTGCAGCTTATACCGTGGCGGGGGAACAACGACGTAGAGCGTGGCCCCGACGATGAAATGTGGGCTCTGACTTGCCCGAGTTCAGGAACATGGGCAGAGTGGACTCAAAAATACATCAAACTGTCCATGAAAGCGCAAGCTCCCAAATTGCAACAGCGAGGCCTTAGATGGGATCCGAAGAAGGAGCCACCCGAGATCGAGTTCATGGAACTTGAGGCCGTTGAAGAAAGAGGACTAGAGGCTGGTGATGATGAAGGAATGGCCATGGAATGAGGAAGGGATATCCAGCGAACAAGCAACTAAGTGTGAGAAGGGCTGGAAGGATATTCAGGATTTGTAAAGTACATTGAACGAGAGCCTTCATAAATTACAGACATTAGAGCTTCAATAAATCTGTTGGCTCAATGAACAAAAGAAAGATTTTCTATTGTCACGAGATCAGCTTGCAGAATGTCATGAATAATTTCATAAGTTCAGTTCCTTTCAGCCGGCCCATTCGACTTCTTCATTCGTGAAAAGTCTCTGGCTGACGATCCGTCTATGACACGCGATCTGGCTTTCAAGTCCTTTGAAATGATTCGAGCGGTGGAGACATACCTCCACGTGGTTGAGTGTGGTACGACTCGGTAACTGTCTGTTCCTCTGAAGTGTTCAAATGATGGACGGATCACTTGAGCGACTGATAAGACGCATTCCTAATGGTTTCGGAGCCCGAAGAAACCTCGTTAGCTGCGTCAGACCTCACATTTCAGCGCCGGGGATCATCACAAATGGAGCTGATCCGATTTCAACCATCTTTGTCTTGTTCTTGTATTTTGTTTTCACATTTGGTAACTTTACCGAAATGCTTGTTTCAAAGTCAAGTGCCACGATGGAGAACGCGTAGATCAGACTGATGATCTACCTCGCAAGGACAATCTCAGCCTCTCAGGACAGTGATTGCAGTAGTGCTGCTAATCCGCTTGACTAGCTTACGAAAGCGGAAGAAGCTATCACGGCCGTTTCTTGGGCAATTGGCATACTTGGCATGCTTGTTTTTGTGATCTTCGCTGGCTTCCAACATTCCAGTGCAGTGCTTAGCTAAATCCCGAGATCGCTAAGTAGAGGTTGGAAAAACTCTCGAGGCAGGTGGGTGTGTCAATCCCAACTGCACCCTTCTTTTCTCGTGATCAGCATCACGCTCAAAAAATGTCACAGCGAAACAATTCATCATCGGGACATGAAGTACCGAATGGAATTCACCACTTTCGTCAGTACAGACATGTGAGTAGAGGTCCTGAGCTGTAGCAGAGAGGAAGGATTGCTTTCTTGAGATCTTCGCGCACACGTGAGATTCAGATCACGTGATATCTTTAAACCCATTTCAATCTGGAATCCCCCTGCCAAGTACAGGCCAGGAAAGAGCACAACATACACATATCTGCTGTACCACATGACATTTAGCGAAAAGTTCAACATCTCGAAATCCGGAAGTTTTCGAAAAGTCGAAAGACGGTCCCGTGGACCGTCTAATCTCACGCGATTCAGGCCCCGTCCTCATGACTAAGAAGCCTATCCACTCTTCTCTGTCCCGAGGAGTGGCCATCCTTTCGCCCATGAAAAAATCGACTGGAGGACAGAAATCCCTCACGTCCAGCAGCAACGATGTGGAGATCGACCCTGGTGCAGTCCTACCTCTACGCATGCAGACGCAGATCGGCCGTCCTGCAGAATACGCATGTATCAATCCCCTTTTGGCAGGTTCTCCCGCCGAGTCCGTCCTTGAGCCCTTCGTACCGCAGGTTATTAACCGCTACCGAGAGAAGACATCCCACATCGATGAACTGAGAGCTTGAATCTCTTGTTATGCCCAGAGTCTGTCATGTCAGCAAGGCACGCGATCTGGTGATGGGTGTCTGGTGGACAGTATATATTGTCAGCTCCCGGCATAAGCGGTATCTGAAATAGGAGACTCTCACTCAGCTACACCGCCGGTGTTTGACTCGTACTATCGACTAAAATGGGTTCGTTTAGAAGCATCGCGAGCAGGAAGGGCAAAGTCGACTCGGAAATTCTCACGGTCGCACTAGGTTCTGCACCGGTTCGAACATATGCAAGTGCTACTTTGCCTTGCAGTAGTTGGCAGGGTTGGACGACAAACGAGCAACGTTTCGTGTCCAAGATTGCAAGAGAGGGAGGAGGGGTCCGAGAAGTAGAATGTGGGGTACATTTGGCGGTCAGGATGAAGTCGCAACTTTCGAAGAGAGGCCTTTTGACGACTTGCTATTGGACGATAGGGCAAAGATCGTAATTTTCTTATGCAGGGAGAAAAGGGTAGGGGCGCGGACCGTCGTTGAACTTACGGAATACACAGAAGCCTTGCGATTTTACTGGTGTAATGGTCAACACTAAGGTTCTCATCGGAGACAAAGCGGGCAAAAGCGGGCATGCATGTCGCATGTCGTCGCATGTGTCAAGCAAAAGGAATAATAGGGCTATATATGGTTATCTCTAATAGCAGGACTAGAAGATGACGACGATGGTGAGATTTCTGGTAGGATCTCAGGTGAGATACTGGATGTCGGCGCCTTGAGGAGCTCAGAGGTGGCCCCCACGCTGATGTTTCAAGCTCAAAGTGAAAGACCCCGCATCGCTCTCACCTGGCAAACCTTTGAGCACGAGGAGGGGAAGGAGTCTGAGTAGAGCGGGAGGCGATAGTTGTATCTTTTCTCTATTGCCGCGCCTAGCAACCGAAACTCCTCTTGCGGTGCACAAAGAGGTACAGGACGATTGTCTGTTTAGCAGTACAGTAATCTATGAGCATACCACATAACTTACGCAAATCTTGATGGGCCTGAATGGATTTTCAATGGCGAACGCTCCTTAGGAGGTAGGGCGCATCCGGCGTGGCCACCAAAGAGAATGGGCTGCTTCCGACAATGGAATCAAAATCTGCTAATTTCACCGTAAGTCTGCGTAATTATAAATGAAATAACTGGATCGGAGAGACATCTCCGACAGCATTTTCACCGTAATTATGCTCTTCTCGCACTAAATTGAGACCCTCTTTGTTGAATATCTGGTTCTTGGCAGCATTCTTAGACCTGGACCCATTAATTTGCACCCGCACCAACCCGCAGTGGCAGTCCTCTCTAACTTAGTTTGCCCACACCAAAAATCACTCAGTGCCCCAAATACCTCCAGCTTTTCCCACACAAAGACAAGACAACATCACCGACTCCCTCCTCGTTGTTGTCCTCGTGTCGGTGGGACTCTGAGAGATCTCTAACTGAGGATTCACGGTCGAGAAAGCAGAGCCTTCTCGTACGGCTGTGTCTTGTGTCAGCGTCAGCCAGGTGAACGACGACCTGCGTCTAAGTTGGGAGATTTGTCAGGACTTGTTTTTTCTCGTTCGCGCGCAGCAACCCAAGCCAAACCTGACCACCCAAGCCCTGCTCTTAACGTCATTTTCCGATCACTTCCTACAACTACCACGAAAATCACTACACAACTCACTTCTACCTCGAAACAAGATATACACTCCTCTCCATATCGATTCTAGGATCTCTCAACAACCTCCATCATGTCCTCTTGTAAGAATTTATAGCGACACTGTCCTGCTGGACACCCAATATCGACCAGCCGTTCTCGAACTAGGCTTGCGAAAGCTACCGACGGCGAGACACATCAGTGTAGGCACAAGTAGGATCACAGATCAGTTCCGAATATTTCGAAAGTCTTGCGACCACTCATAAACCCTTCAATTCGATCATCTTCCACGATTTCGACTATTGCGAGCTCCTTCCCTGGTCGCCACGCAACCGCGACTTCATTCACAACACTATCAACCTTTAATACCTTGGAGAGCCCACCGCCCTTCCACAACGCTATTTTCAACAATTACTCACCCTTAATTTCGTGTCGAACAATTCACCGGTCAGAAAAACATGGCGCTCACGGACTACTTCAAATGGGGCCAGCAACCGACAGCAAACATGGACACAGCATTGGGGGAGGAAGATGCTGCTGAAGCCGACGAACCCCCGGATCATCGTTTACTTGAAAAAGAAAGTGTCCAGTCGGAGGTCTTCCACAAGTCCCATGTTCGACCTAAGGATCGAACGGAGAGTCTTCTCACGAAAGCCCTACAGAGACCTGAAGCCGATACAAAGCCAGAAATACATGTCGCCACAGCCTTGTCTCGCCGAAGATCGATGATGAGCAATGCCAGTCTTGCTTCGACAGCAGAGCTCACCAGTGATGGTGGCCTGACAAGTCCTGCCCGAACCAACACACCTAGCCCTCCCTTCCCGAAAACTACATATACCAGTTTTGCCCCTTATTCGTTGGCAGCAAAAGCACCATTGCCTTCTAAGATCCCCGTTGAAAAGGCCGAGCCGGTGATGCCCGTTTCTCCGCAGATTGTTGCCAACGCCAGTGTGTCTCCAAAGACCCAACCTCCCGTCGTTGCAAAGTCAAGGCCCAGTTGCATCAGATTTGCCTGCGGATCGAAAGCCCCTGCTTCCAAACCGGTTGCACCTCCCGCTACTGATCCCGTCCCTGAAGCACCAAAGCGAGAATGCAGAATAAAATTCGCTTGTGGGAACAACTCGAAGTCCTCGACGGCCAAACCTAGCAAGGTAGAGACAGCCAAGGTGGAAGCTTCCAAGATCTCCATCTCTGCAACACCAAAGACTACCGAGACAGCGAAACGGAATGGGGCTCGATCGCCATCAATTACAAGGAAGTCGCCTCGTCCATCTATGCCCTCACGCGCTCAACGTGATTCTTCCTCTACTATCAGAAGGGCATCTCAAAGCCCCGTGGCGGTACGAACTAAGTCAAAGTATATCGACCTCGATGAAATGACCATTCAATCTTCCGAGGCTACCCGATTCCACGAATTCGCCAGTGAACAAATGCAGGAGGATGATTGGATTCGAAAGGAATCTGAAAACCCTAGAGAGAGACTCACCATCATGGACACATTGAAGATGGAAAATGCCATTCGTCGACTTGGTAACGAAGCAGAGGAGGAAGCTCTAGAAGAAGACGAAGAGGAAGAGGAAGACGGAAATGAGAACGACTCGGAAGACGAAAACGACTTTGAGGAGGACGAAGACGACCGAGACTCGATGGAGGGCTCCGACGAAGACGCATCAGATGGCAATGAGACTGACAACGAAGCTGGCTTTGCCGATTCGGACGATGAGAGTGATGGAGGAGAATTCGCGTTCTGGACACCAAGCCGAAAGTTTGCAGAATTGGAGACAGCCCCCTACCGAGCGTCAGCCCACAGAGCTGCATCTGCATCTTCCATCGACTCACTCAATCACATGAGCCCACGTCAAGGCACATCTCAGGCCAAGATACCACGCCGTCGCCCCATCAAGATACGTCCTGGCACTCCAGATCTGCCTGACAGCACAGACTTCGTTTGCGGTACTCTAGACGAGGATCGTCCGCTTGAGGATGCATATGTATCTTGCATGGAGGCTAGGAAGTTCGCAAAGCACAAGAGGACGCCTCAAGATATCGACCCTAGCTTTCCTACTTCAGAACCTGAAGACGAAGAAGACGAGCACGACATCCTTGAGCCAGCGAACGAAAGCGAGGAAAATATTTGGCTTCACGGAAAATTTGAGGACTCTGATGAGGAACCCCAGGGAAGACGGCGTTCCATCGCAAATCGTCGCAAGTCACCTGCTCCATCACCAAGAAGACCGCGTTCACCAGCGCCGCATGGAAAGAGATTACATTCACCGCCGCCACCCGCGAGAAGAATGCACTCACCTCCATCCAAGGCACGCCTTCGATCACCTCCACCTCGAAAACTCTTCGGTCACTCGCCAAAACGAATGCATTCCCCTCCACCTGCACGGACTATTCGATCACCGGCAGGATCGCCCACCTACCATGCAACTTCCTTAGCCATTCCATTCGCACCGCTTGGATCAAGACCAGGATTGACTCACACCAAGTCCCTCCCTCGCACGCCCAACGCCTTCTGCCGTCAGTATCGTGCCTCCCAGTTAGCTGCAGCCAACGACAATAACACCGATGAAGGTGTGGATGGTCACGTTCGTAAGGCCATCGATATTGTCAAGGGGCTTGAAAGGAAGCGTCATTACCGCAAGGAGAAGTTCTACAAAGGCAAAGGCAAGAACCAGCTTGAACGTAGGCCCTTACCAGGCAAAGGTGCAGAGAGGATGAGAGAAGTCGGTCTTCACATGGCCGGCAAGACTACTGGAGCTCAAGCTCCATACATGTTGTCTGCTTAGGCACGTCTTCGCAGACTCGGTGTTTGAACATCCCACCAAAGATGCTTCACTACACCCTAGTGCAATATTCACTTCTTTTGTAAATACGCTTTTCCCTTCCCTTCATCGAGTACTTGAGACAGGGATTGTCGGAAAAGACTTGTACATACACCTTCGTTGATTACTTTTTACTCGTCTTTCGTCTTCGCATTTCATCAGGTCAACAGAGCTTGGGAAGATACCTTGGGTCTTATTTCGGCATAGCATAGCGTGGTTGCATCTGGTGGGAATTCTCAGTTGAGATTTGTCCTGGGGACTCGCATACGCATGGATCATGCATCATGGGGATACTGTCGTTTGTCACATCTATCGGCAAGGTGGCTAGCGTTGCTCTTGAGGGCGCCATGGAGCAGATAGCTTTATGAATGGAGCTCTCTACATATCATAATTGATTCCCCTTTCGTTGTGACAACTGCTTTATGTTCTTACCCCGTGGACAGCCATCTTATAATTGCAGCGAGTGGTCCACGCTATCAAGTAGTAAATGAACACTCCTCAATCGAGAGCAGCAAGTACAACCTTTCAGCCTTAACAGCGCCGAGTCAAACAGCGGTCATCGCATTCAAGCTATATCCAGTACTGTATACCTAGAATAACCTGCTCTGTTCATGACTGTCTCTCCACTCCCGTGCCAAGATCAAGGAGCTTGGCCTCGTGTGACGCTACAATCAGATCAGGACCCTAGAATCTAGGAGGGAAGTTCCCTGGTTGGAACTCCTGAAGGTCTCTCCTCTCGTCGTGCCATAATCTATCCCTTAGTAGGAATAAGTAGCGAGTAACGACTTCCTTTGAGGTTCGTAGACGGAGCGAGGCTAAAGGTTGGAGTTAGAGTGATTCTCGAGCAACGCGCGGACGATCTGTTATCCCCCCCCCCCTTCTTTGTTTGGGGAAGAAGCCATCCAGGTCGTTTCCCTCCCATCGTGTTGCTACACCTAAGGATCAGGGAGTAAAGATTGAGGCGCGGCGTGATTATTCACTGGGTTATTTAAGACCTCTCTAGACTGGCGGCGAGCTCGTTTGGACGTCCATGCAGAGTCAACGGCTTGAATGAAATATTTTCGAGGTCTGGTCGGTCATATTCATGTAAGACCTGGCTGGGTGATGGCATGGCGTCTGTGCCCTCGTTCCACACATCTCAACAAAACTTCCCAATAGGATTTTGTTGGCATTGTCGGAGCTGTGTTCTGTGTCAATGTCACTGAATGACCAGTGTTAGCCTACTCACTAGTCGAATCGACCATTGGAGACCTTGTAAGGTCCTGTAGGTTTCGGATGAATTGGATGATGATTTGATATACATCATCCTTGCTCCTTGTCCCCTTCCAATGACCGCCCGTAAGCACAACATTCGTTAATATTTTTCCTTCTATCATGGGACTGGATTTGTCGTTTTGCGTAGTGATCGTGGTCGTCAAAGACGTTGCTGAGACTGCTCACCATATCCGCGTAAATACCTCGTTTGGTTGAGCAACTGGATCTCGTATAGCGGCCATGAGCTTGATCGGCGATTTGAAATTATATTGACGATTTCCATGGGTCAATTTGAGGCTTGTTCGGTCTTCGAAAAGACCCTCGGTCTTCATAAGAAGAGTTTCAAGAAGGTATTTTACCTCACTCCAGTAGAGGAGCAGAGATTCCGCGTTGTTAGCCAAGAAATGCCTAGGCACGTGAATGAGCAGGTTAAAATTGACTGTGAAAGAATGGAACAGTCCAATGTATGACAAGTTCGATATTGTCCAGATTCGATTCAACCATTGGACGGACGGCTATAATTTAGACGCCTCGACAACATATGGGGCAGCCGAGGCTCAAAAGCAACCCTACTTCAATTGAGGAGCCTAAAAGAGCTCCTCGATCGCATTGACTCGACAATTGCTCAATTATTGTTAGACGAGGTCCTGGGTACTCTAGATCCAACTCTCCGCAGCAGCCACGGGATCCGAGGGGCTAGACCGACCACTTTCACACGCTTGGTATCAGCTGCCGCTGGAAGATCTCAAAATATCAAGAAAGTAATGACTTTAGAGGAGAAGCTTGACTTTTTACAGTTCAGAAAAGACCACCTCAAGACAGATCTCGATGGATTTGATGCGGGCCTACTATCCTTGGAACGCGGTGGGAAGAACTTCGACAAAAGCAACGAGGCGGAGGAACAGACAATGTGCAGAAGAGATCTACGCCAACTCTGGGAGAGCTGACGAAACTCCTGAGCTCCTGAGAATTGCAATGGCGACTAAAGGCGCATCGAATGCATTATTCGCCTCATGTATTGCGGCTCCAAGAGCAGGTTCAACGCCAAGGATACGCAATCTCACAAATTACATTAAAATCGAGATGAGGCTACGAGACGAGTTCGAGAAAGAGAGCGAGCTTTCGACAACCCAGGCAACCCAGTCCTTAAGATTTCATCTCCTCCTCTCTCGTCCGTATATTGAGAGGTCGTTGGAGATACTTGTCACTGGCCCGATCGACTGGAAGAAGGGAGCCAGCTCTCACTGGCAGATGATCAACGAGATTTTATCGATGCTTGCGAAGCCGTTATGAACAATGCCCCGTACGATTTCACTGCCAACTTGAACTCCCAATCGCTCCGGTTCCGCTCTTGTCTGCCTCAAGACCTCATCCAAGCAGACCAGCAGTCATTCATGCCACTTTCGATCATATTTCAGGAACTCCAGAGGGATCGCTCAGCGACTTTTCTGCTCACTGAAAATATTGATCTCGCGCATCGAGTTGTAGAATACGGGCTGTTCCTTTTGGGAACCTCTTGTTTATCTAGCCTTCGTTGCAGAAATGTTCAGCGCTATAAGATATCTGTAAATTGGCTGCGATTTGTATTAAAAACAAAACCGCTATCTTCTCAACCTACGAATAGCCCCTTGGCTGTCACAGGGGAGCAGATCTTTTGAGTTAGAATTCTACTCGCCGAGGTGGATTTGGGGCAATCTATTCTCCAAATTGAGATCGGGCTGGAGATCTGAAGCTGAAAATGGTGTCTTTTCGTTATCCTCCTGCACAGAGCTGGTATCCTACTGCGGAGATCCTATAACGAGTTCATGGCATTTCAACGCAGAAATACGCCGAGACGGTAGACTTTTGTCTCAAAAAGAGACTTCGATCACGACTTTGGAGAACGCAAAGGGCAGCTGGCTAGGCAGTGGAAAGCCAATCGGCACACAATGCAATTATGAGATCATATTAGAGCGAAGTATACCAGCTGTATGCTATCTGAGCCGCCTCATATGATTGACTAACTCATTCGTAGATTGGAAGGGATCTGAGGGCTATTTTGACAGACTGGAGAGTGGTGCGGCGAGACGACATGGGCCAACATGAACAATGCGATCGAAATGAAAGTTCTCAGCTGCTCAAGCAAAAGTTCGCTTGGGAATTGAACAATTTGTGAGAAAGGAATTTGTCTTCAGTCTTTGCATGGTGTGACACGTCAACCAAACCCATGACCACCAGGCTGGAAGACAGTGGCGCATCAGATGTTTTCGATCGAGGGTCTACACTGTGTGATAATTCAAGAGCGCAAACATATTATTGTTGACAGATAAAATGGATTCATAAATAGGTGGTCTTATGGCGTGCATCGGTCAAGCAACCGCTTGGCCACCTGGTGCTCTTGGATCCAGGGCTGGCGCTTCAGAAGCGACTACGAAAAGGCAACAAGCTTCTTAGACTCGATATACCTTGACCTCATTATTCAATTTGACATTGAGAGATGACCGGGTCAAAACAATAGGCAGATGTTAAGAAAGACCAACTCTTCTTTCCGCTTGCTCAAGCCCTCCCACAAAATGTGTGGCTCTTGGGTATATCATATGCAGACAACAAACAAGGCGAATGTAATGATAGTGATATTTTTGTAAGAAGAGCGCGTTACACATTTTTCTATTTCTAGATGAGGTGGACGCTACTGATCCTATGGAGAAACGTGTTCTTGAAATGGAACGAGCATCCGACGATTTGAAGACACGTGATTGCTTTTACTTAGCGTTGTCCAATCGCTCCTCAGAAAGTAAACGTAGCTCAAGGAAACCTGATTGCTGTTTTACAAAGATTAATCCAAATCACCCACAACTTCTGTACCTCTTTCATACTATTACTCAGTTGAATAAAAGAGCTCACCATGTGGATTGTCAACTGGTGTAAGTATTCAGTCTGCAAACTTCCCCAGAAACAGCTGGATTTGACTTGCAGAGCGCTGACATCTTTTTTTTCGAACAGTCTGGGATACACTTGCGTCTTTAGGACTCCTAAACAAGCACGCTAAACTTCTCTTCCTCGGTCTCGACAATGCCGGAAAGACGACGTTGTTGCACATGTTGAAGGTGTGTTGAGACTGACCTCTCCGAATCTGGGACACAATACAACAGGTCGTGGATGTGCAGCTACTGGATGTTGCAAGCAATGGGTATATGCTGATATAGGGATCGCACAGAATGACCGTGTCGCCATACTCCAACCTACGCTCCACCCCAGTGAGTAACTCAACTCTTCTGCAGTAAAAGGTGCAAGCACGTGCGCGTTTACTTACACCAAAGCAGCGTCTGAGGAACTTGCAATTGGTAATGTCAAATTCACAACGTTCGATCTTGGTGGGCATCAACAAGGTATGGAAATACACTATATACTGTTCGCAGGTTCCCCAGCTAACATGTGTTAGCCCGACGTCTCTGGAAAGATTATTTCCCAGAGGTCTCGGGAATCGTCTTCCTCGTTGATGCAAAAGACCACGAACGTCTGCCAGAATCAAAAGCCGAACTCGATGCCCTCCTCTCGATGGAGGAGCTATCCAAGGTCCCATTCGTTATTCTCGGAAACAAGATCGATCACCCCGACGCAGTCAGTGAAGACGAGTTGAGACACCAGTTGGGACTATATCAGACTACGGGCAAGGGAAAGGTTCCTTTGGAGGGCATTAGGCCAATTGAGGTCTTCATGTGTTCGGTCGTTATGAGACAGGGTGGGTGCTGCCAAAATTATACAACAGAGACGAGGCTGACTTCAGTACAGGCTATGGCGAGGCTATCAGATGGTTGTCACAATATGTCTAGATGCTGGAGGTGTGCAAAGCGATGCAGGTGGAGAAGCGGGGGGGTAGTACTTCATGGAGAATATCACGATGGGCGGAGTTATATAAAGGTCGTTTTTCATGCTCTTTCTGGCAGGGCTTGGAGGACTCATGGGGTTCATAATCGTTCCAAGTCCGCCAATGCGTTTGAACCCAGCATAGTTGCGATTAAGAATTTCCTTTTCAACCCCTTGACCTGCTCTTTGATCTTTTGATGTGGATGTGGAGAGCAATTTAGGCGGGTTGTCCCAGCCTAGATCTTCACATTGAGATGGAACATGTGAGAAAAAATATCCTGGCACTTACAAATGCGTCTTGCATGCAAGACCGTATGCATACAATTTGGGAGTTGAGGTTAAAAAAATTCTGTCCCATCCCATCGCTGAGTTCTGGCTCTGAACCGGTCTCCAACCCCGGATTTCAGCTTGCTGCTTTTTGCTTTAAGGCTCGCCAGACGTCATCAGACCATATCGGCCAAGCTTCATTCTCAACAATTCTAAACACCATCACTAAAGTATACTCCCAAACAACAATACCAGGAGCACGATGCGTCTTCGAAATCCCCTGCTTTACCGAATTCAGCATTAGCAGAAATGGCAGACTTTCGCCACAGCACTGACGGGCCTTCACCCCTCTCCCAAGAAGGCTACGATGAAGACCTACTTCCCGACTTCAAGCGCGAGTTTTTGAGCGAAGCCCACCTCCAAGCTTTTGCACAAGCTCTCTCTGCTCCAGAACCTTCTCCTTCGACAGACGACTTATTATCCCTAAGTCAGTCTACCTCGTCGTTCGCGCGCTCTCCCTCAATCCACAATAATGGCACTGCCAGCCCAAGCCGCACAAGTCTCGAAAGTCCGCGGAGCAAGACAGTCGCGAGTGCAAGCCAGAGTAATTTGTTTATTACGGCACAAAATGATTGGGCACCTGTCAATCCGAAGAAGCTCGGGAAGGGCAGGAGGAAGGGGGATAAGAAGAAAGGGCTTAAGATACCGAGAAGGACTAGAGATGAAACGAGGGAGGGGTACCTTTATACTCTGTTGAAATGGCCGATGCTGGGGATTGTGGGTGCATGGGTAATAGGACTTGGATTTAGTTACCTGTTAACCAGGCTATATATTTGGCTGTATGGTATGTGGGCCGGGAATAGAGTGGCGGTTAAATGTATTAGGTATTTGCTGACCGGCTGCAGAACACTTCATCGCGTGGAGAGGGAAACGAGAGAAGTTGAGGAGGAAGCTACATGCTACGACGAATTATGCGGACTGGGTAACTGAGGCGAAGGAACTGGATTCATTTCTTGGGAACGACAAATGGAAAACCGAGGATGCTTATGCGTACTACGACCACAAGACAGTCAGGAGGGTACTCGATCAGATTCGGAAATGTATAAAGAAAGTTGAGGATGAAGAGAAGAGCACTGGGGGTATTGCCCCAGCAAGGAAATCAAAAGTGATCGAAGACTTGAAAGCCTTGATTGAGGCTTGTGTGAAGAACAATTTCGTTGGAGTAGAGAACTCAAGGTTATATTCCCAGACATATTACGGGACCAAAGACCTTGTCCAGCAGTTTATTGATGAAGGTGTGCTTGTCACCATTCAATTCAACCCAAGTGCTGACATCTGCAGTCGAGAAAGGAGTGTCCATCCTGACGAAAACTACTCTGCTCGAAGCCGAAGAGAAGCGGACACTATTCAAAAGAATGCACACGAATTTTGGAAGGACAGCCCTATGCTTGTCCGGGGGTGCATCATTCGCGTACTACCATTTTGGCGTAGTCAAGGCTATGTTAGATGCGGATCTATTACCGGAGGTCATTACTGGGACATCTGGTGGAGCTCTGGTAGCAGCATTGGTGGCCACGAGAACGAACGAAGAGTTGAAGAAGTTGCTAGTCCCCGCTCTTGCTGGTCGGATAAATGCTTGCTCAGAATCATTCACTGTCTGGGCACCTAGGTGGTGGAAGACGGGAGCCAGATTTGACTCTTTAGACTGGGCACGAAGATGCTCCTGGTTTTGCAGAGGAAGTATGACCTTCCGCGAGGCATATGAGCGGACTGGTAGGATCCTGAACGTTTCTTGCGTTCCGGCCGATCCTCATTCGCCTACGATATTGACGAACTACCTCACCAGCCCAGACTGCGTGATTTGGTCCGCTGTTCTTGCTTCTGCAGCTGTACCAGGAATCTTGAACCCGGTAGTGTTAATGATGAAGACTCAAGAAGGCAATCTCGTTCCTTACTCGTTTGGCCACAAATGGAAGGACGGCAGTCTACGGACCGACATTCCTTTGAAAGCATTAAATCTTCATTTCAACGTCAACTTCAGCATTGTCAGTCAAGTCAATCCGCATATCAACCTGTTCTTTTTCTCGTCTCGTGGTGCCGTTGGTCAGCCTGTTACTCATAGGAAAGGTCGAGGTTGGCGAGGCGGCTTCCTTGGCTCAGCAACAGAGCAATATTTGAAACTTGACTTGAATAAGTGGTTGAAAGTGGTTAGGCATCTGGAATTACTCCCTCGACCCTTAGGTCAAGACTGGAGTGAGATATGGTTGCAACAGTTTTCCGGTACGATTACAATCTGGCCACGATCTATCATCTCGGATTTCTGGAGAATCCTCAGTGATCCGAATCCGAAGCAACTAGGAAGAATGCTTCATGTGGGCCAACAAAGTTGCTTCCCCAAACTAAAGTTCATTGCGAATAGAATGAAGGTAGAGCGAATGATTGAACGAGGGAGAAGAGAAACCAGAAGTGGCGTCCGAAGAGGCAGCATTGAGAGTATCCTGAGCGAGGATGACATGAGAAGTCTTCTCAGGAAGAATGAGGGAGATTTTGCGAGTGCAACTGGGACAGATGACGATACTGATGCCGTAACGACTGGTGATGAATTGGACGACACTGCTATGGAGAAGGCGGAGTTACTTGATACTGAGAGACGGGACTAGATCCGAAGGACTGCATTTCAGGCAATGGTGGAGTTACACCAGATCATTTTCTTGATGCATGAGAGCAGCATAGACTTTGATACCCCGATACGTGTTTCAGTTTCTGCCTTCGTGGTGTTGTCTCGCGAGAACTACTACTTCGAATTGCAAGTACAATCACGTTTCCTTGACAAGCCACATGAAGCTTCTAGCTCTACATACCTCCTCGCAATCAAAGCAGAGGCTCTTCCTTACCGGCGACCTTCAAGTTCCTCTCGTCCGTCCAATATTTCAAGCAACTCGGACAACAATACGCCGAGCGGTAATAAGGCAGAACCTTCACCGCCAACACATCGCGGGGTCAGCCTCGTAGATCATTAGGTATACAAACCTATTGGTGGCTGAATTTCTTCTTGTTCCGGTACCTGAATATATGCTCCGGTGTTCCAAGTGCGGAAGCTAGAAGTCATTTTCTGATTAAGGAATCTTGGTGGGGTATGACATAGTGGCGGGCAAGATTGAGGGGACAGCAGTGTCGGTTATGTAGATCGAAGTCTTTGCGTGGTCCATTGTGTATCAACATAAATTATGGCCTGCTACGAGATGGATTGATATATAAGTGTTGCCAAGTAACCGGCTCAAAGATTCAGTTTATTTTATCTACTTCTTGAGGACTGCTTGAATATGTTGCCCACCATGAAGTTACTTTCTCTGATCTCACTATTCTCTTCCATTACAGTAGCATCCTCTACTTCCCAACCACATCAACCCAATTCAAAACATGATGATTGCCTGGTCTGTTCTCCATCCTCGAACATTTCCCGTCACTAATTCTCATCGACCCTAAGCCAGCACACCAAATCCCAACAATCTATCTCGCAGGCGACAGTACGATGGCACCACTTGGAGACGGCAATGGCACGGGCACCGAAGGCTGGGGCCAATATTTACATTACAGTTTCGATCCCAGTATAATCCACGTGAACAATTCAGCAATTGCGGGAAGAAGTGCCAGGAGTTATACACGGGAGGGTAGATTCGCCGCAATTGAAAAGGCATTAAAGCCAGGTGACTGGGTGGTTATTGAGTTTGGACACAATGATGGAGGAAGTCCTTATCCAGCTGCTAGTGATAATGGGAGAGCGGACTGTCCTGGTCAAGGTTTGTCCCTCTTCTCAGATCCTGTTTGACATTCAGAAAATCTAAATTATATGCAATAGGAAATGAGACGTGTCCAACAGTCTACCTGTGAGTGCAGAAAGTCCAGCGGCTATTTTGAACAGCAAGCTCACATGAGATAAGAAACGCTACAGAAATAGTGCTTACCTACCCAACCTATCTCATCGATGCCTCAACAATGTTCCTAAAGAAAGGCGCCCGGGTTATTCTCTCATCGCCAACACCAGACAATCCTTGGGAAACAGGAAACTTCACCTACGTGCCAGATCGTTTCACCTATTACGCATGGTAAAAATTTCCCCCTTTACCTCACAGCTTGATTTTTAATATTGCCACACTCTGATCCTTCTCAGTGGCAGTCAGAGCTAATAAAACCTTAGGCTCTCAGTATCCGAACTCGGTGGTCCCTCAGCAGGCGTATATTTCGTCCCACACGGACAATACACCGCGCAAGCGATGTTAAACCTCGGTCCTGCATTCATCGATGCGAACTATCCTATTGACCATACACATACTTCTCCTGTGTTGGCGGATATTGTAGCGCAGAGCTTTGTCCTTGGCCTGAAGTGTGGCACGAGTCCGTTGTTGGACTTGGTTTTTAATGCTACTGCGAGGATCGAGGGACCGAAGCTAGGGACTTGTCTGCTAGCTAATAGTACATTACCAATCTAGGTTGAGAGAGGCATGGAACGTAGAACAGGAGAGGAAAGGGCAAAATATTGGGGAAATGGAGACCATATCATCTTCTACAGCTCTTCTATTCAAAAGAAAATCCTCTTATGGGTCCAATATCGTCCCGAAATCTTCTTTCAATCTATTTGAAAAGTCGTTACTTACGGACAGCCCTCGATAACGAATACTTCCCTTCCGCTCTCGCTTCGGGACAAAGCATGCCCAATGTGGAAACGCACCTTGAGCAGACGTTCAGCATGTTGCTTTATTCTTTGTTTCCTACAGCCCAGCTACCGTGTTTCATAACTGCGACGGCAACAAAACTCATGTCCTTCATTCGGGACTCAAAAGGAGTCGCCTGGGATTTTTGACCTTTGTCAACCTAAGTCGGCTATGGATCATGACTTCCTGCAGGCAGTTGTGGAGCAGGCGTAACGTTTGGAATATAGAGGAAGTGCTCTAAATATTCCTCCTCAATTGCCTAAGCTAAAGGAAGCAAGTGTTGCATTTCGAAACACATTGTATTCATTAGCCTTCACAGTCAAGCAATCACACAGCCTGCCCTTCTCTTATAGCAGACTGAAATCACAATATGCGATTCTTCAGACCATGATAAACTCCAATATACGGTAAATGATTCGATTCCAGTCCATCGTTGCACATGTTATGCCAGAACTGGCGGATTCCACTTCTGCACTTCAACTAGCACAAGCGACCCCGCTGGTGCTGTGCGGGATGGCCAAGGGAATCCAGTCACAAGATTCTTACATCTGCCTCTACCTCCCAACATTGCTCTAGGAGAAAACCCCAGCAACGCCCTTTTCCCTAGTACCCATCCCACATGACATCCACAACTGAGATGCCCACTCTGCACCTCCTCGTGAATCTAAGATAGATTTCAGCCTCACCCCAGCAGACGCTTCTAGAATTTGACTCCTAGACGCCTCGTTTGAACATCCATATAATGTCGTTCCTTTCAGCCCCTCGTGCTAGAATACTATGTGTGTTTCTCTTCCGTGTAGTGGTTCCGTGTGGTGGGGAGGGAGATTGTGTCTGCTGATATCAAATTGATAGAGGTGATAAGTGAGGAATGAGGCTGATATACAAGGGTGTTGTGTAAAATACTTTAGGGAAGAAGATATATCTGTATTTGTGCTTGAAAGTTTAAGAGGGAAAGAGGGTGGAGATGCTGTGAGGTTGTGAGGTTGTCCTCGGGAAACAGGGCGAGATGTGCAAAAAAGATCTAGGGTTTGGGAGGTGCATGGGTGAGAGGACAAGGATTTACGGCTGTTTGTGTTGTGCGGTTGGTGTATGAGGTTACTAGAATAGCACACTGTGACTGTCGTGGGTGTTGAATGTGCTGATAAACTGCATTTGCATCAAGTTTAAATTTATGAGAGTTCAACTGAGATAGGCATTGATTTGAGCTGTTGAGTGAAAGGCCTAAGTGTTCGAGGACAACTGATAGTAATAAGCCTGACTCATCTCCTTGACAAGAGAAATGAATATATACAGTATTAAATTCAAATCTTCATAAGGAGAAAGGACCCCCACTATTGTCCAAGCATAGAAGCGGGAGTATCCCTTGTTGACAGGGGCAGGCGGGAATATCTCATCCACAGTGTCAGAATTCAGGTTAAGGCGGAGCCTCTACACTTAGCCTTTACCAAACTTTCGGATGCGAAGTGCAACAAACGAGTGAGAGCTTTTGCAAGCAATTTCAGCCTTCCCTTAAGATGGGAATGTCAATTGTGAACAAAGGGAAACGGGGCGATGTGAGATGCAACAAAGAGGCCGAAGGCACATGCGTGAATAGCGTTAGGGATTCAAGAAGCACTTCGATAGGTTGAAATCAGGGCCTCGCCTCCAGAGTTTAGCTTTGCGATTTGCAACAAATGCTTGGCCTGGGAGGGGTTGATCCGCTCTTGTCTCTGTATGAGACACTAAGCAACGTGTATCATGTGCTACACAAACTCCCAGATTGTCCCAGGCGTAACTTTAGTGGCTTGATTTATTCATCTTTATGGTCCCCTGATATCTGAAGCTAAAATATGCCCTCTCTTAGTAAAAAGTTGATTTTAGGCTTGCGCAAGGGTTGATTGCCAACTTTCGGCATCGCTGCCCGCATCGAGGCTGGGAAGGACTTCGAACTTCGAAATGGTGCATGTCTCGCCTTTGACGTGATCATTGCACACGAATTGCAGCAAAAGATGGTTTAAAAATAGTCGTGTAGGCTAACCCATGTTGCGAATCCTTGAGTAGACGAGTCAAATTATCACTTGGTCTCGATTCTTCAAAGCCATATCTCAACTTAAGGAGGCAGGAGGTGATTTGACGCTACAAAACCGCCATGTGCTCACTTGACACCAATAGACCATGTTGGCGCGCTTCTGCTAGGTCCGGAGTCCATCCGTCCTTAGCCAAAGCCAACAAACAGGAGTCAATTCCCAACGGGGCTCAATGCTTACAGAGCCGATTTACATCTATCGAAATGGCTCTCAGCCTCCTCTTCGATAGCGAATGAAAACTAGATAGGTCTGCGGTTTAGAGCGGCTCTTCGACAGTATCATGGACCCATATTTCCTGCTATTGTTAGAAAATATGCGCTGCTGGACACCTTGTGACGATTGACAGCAGCCATATTCTATCAATATCTCGATAATGACCAGGGGTAAGCAGTTTGAGGCGTTCAGAGAGTTGAGGTCTTCTGAAAGGCCTCCTCTGCGTCGGCTATAGTTGCATCACATATCTAGGGCGATATATCTAGCGTTGATGATTGTTGACTTCGACTTATATGCGGCTGGACTGAAACAAGTACTGGACCTGATGAATTGTGCTTTTTGTTATAGTGAGGCCGGCGTGGGCCGTCCCAGAGCAGCTGTGTGCAGTCTGGTACGGTCCACAGCACACGGCACAGCCTGCAAGCCCTGCTCTAGCTCTGGAGCGACTTGTAAGCTCGATTCACAGGACGCTTGAGAATCCTCCAGATCTGAGATGAGTGAAGCCAATGAGGACGGTCCAGAGTGCCGGCTTCAGCTCTGTGAGCGCTGTCCATTCGGCGGTGGCGGCGGCCTGGCCAGCCATATGAGAGACGTCGAGAGGATTAAGAGAGGTTCGTGGCTGCAACCACGGCTAAGACAAAGATGGCTGAAACCACTTCTCTCGTTGATTTCTCGAGCAACAACGATGGGAGTCTCAGTCTCGTTGTGGAAGAACTTAGAGTTAGCGATGGTTGAATGGTTGATGGTGCAGCGGTGGAAGCGAAAGAAGAAATGTGGACTAGTAAGTAAGTATGTACTTATTGGAAGCCACAGACAGAGACGCGAGAAAGCGATTCGATCATGAGTACTTGTACAGTACAGTAGAAAGGCAGAGAGGGGTGTGCGATCACAGACCACGCATTGATAAGATCTTCTAGAACAGGGCCAAATACCTACGAATCTGGACACTGCGGCGAGCTTCATTTGACAACTGAGCTGTCATATTGGAGTGTGGGATGTATTCGGCGGGCTTGAGATGCGCTGTGCTAGTGCAGCACTTGGAGAGAAGCTCGATCCAGAACGCTTGCTGGATGTGCAGAGGAACGCCGCTGTTATCCACTAACTGCCTGCGTCCACCATGTGGCCAACACGCCAAAGCCACGAGCAAAAGAACCACCCATCCGGTCACTGGTACAGTACCAACACGGTGCATTGGATGCATCTCCAGGCCACGCTGGGCGCACGAGGGAGTCACGCATTGTGGCGCGAAAAGCACTTCAACTCGAGCCCGGAGTTGTCTTTGACGTGGAGGGCCTCTATCGTCGCTACGAGGGCGGACCCTTCTTTAAGTACAGTCACCTCCATGGTTGCCGTCGCCATCGAACCACTTCTGCATCCACCAACAGACATCCAACCTTGAGAGTGCTGCACTACTCTCCCAGACCCCCGAAGAAACCCCTCTTCCGACAACTCTGAAGCTTGATTCAACAATAATCCAATCGAGAGAGAGAGAGTGAGAGAGAGCGTGTGTATGTTTGTGTCCCGCTTCCGGCAATTGTCCCCCCACTCCTAATACTTTGCGGCTACGAACCCGGAATGTCTGTTGCGTCTTTGCGCAGAATGATCGAAGCTGCATCATGACTCGGCCAAAGGTGGACCCTGACAAGCGGCGAAGGACTGCCCAGGCTTGCGACTCGTGTAAGCGTAGGAAGCAGAAGGTGAGCACTATCCGCGTTCTCAAAGTCGATATGAAAGTCTATCCTTCGTATTCTCAAGTTCCACCATACTCCAACGATCATTGCCGTGCGGGACAATCGTACGACGTACAGATGAGCCCAAAACTGTTGTATGATCTATGTATCTCCGGTCTTCCATTTCATCTGGCACACATCCGAAGTCTCACAGCACAACCGCTGCAACGACTTGTCGTCTCTACCATTGATTTGTTAGTTTTGCTTGGAAGCTTAGCGGGGTACCCAGAGGTACAAACGACAACGAAGCCAGCTTCCGTTGAAAGCTCGGTGCATAGCCGGCGCAGCTCAGACTCTCATGGACTTTCAAGTTGAGCCCACCATGTGACAGACCTCGCGCTCAACGAGCACCCGCTACTTTTCAAGTCTCTTCAACACCTTGCAAGTCGGCCTTGAAGTGAAGTGCTACAGCAATGGTCTCTTTCAGTGAAGCAGAAATGGGCATGCCAGGAAGTCTCGTATTGCACTTGACTCCTCGACTTCTATCTTCTTGCTCCCGGACCTGTTCTATTACCAAATGCTAATTATATTGATAAAGTGCAATGGCTTGAAGCCGTGCAATACCTGCTCCAAGCGCAGTTCTACGTGCGTGTACGGTGAACCCCTGGATGAGTCCGATGAACAACCATCACCTAAACGACGGGCAAGAGACCATGGAGGCAACGTCGTTTCTTCTCCCGCAAACGGACGCCATCATCTTGTGAACCTACAGTCTTCCAATGCTCAACAAAGTTCCAGCCAGGAGCTGCCTCAATGGGGCCCTGACTTCAGTACTCCTCTTGAAGTCCCAGCCAGATTACAATCTCACGAGCCTTCCGTGACCAAGGCTCCCATTGATCCGGTGCCTCTTTTCTCGGACCCCGCAAGAAATAACCATAGAGATACATTTAATCCTGTTGATCATACTTCTCATCTATTATCACAAGGATCAACTGTCAGTGGTCAGGATGAAGTCGCCGAGGTATACAGTCATACTCGCATGCTGCAAGACCCTACAGGGAGGCTACGTAAGTCTTCCTTGATCGCATTCCTGCGACCTCTTTCGCTTGTAGGATACATCACTGGGTTCGCTGACGCACGTATACAGTATACGTTGGAGACTCGGCTACGTTATCATTTTTGCAGCTTATTCGTATGATTGTTGACAACGTGGCTGGTCCATCGCCTTTCACAATGGACCCGAGGAGGCACAAAATTGTGGAAAGTACCATTTCTTTACCTCCGAATATCAGACGGACCCATCTTCTACCCGATCGTCAGACAGCAAATGTTCTCGTTGATGCATTCTTCATTAATGTAAGGTTTCCCCACTCTATGGAATTGATCCTGATCCAAATGCTAGACCAATGGCCTTATCGAGGTCTTTCATCACAAGTCTTTCTTGAATACATTGGATATATGCTATGCCGACCCTCTGAACATCGACCCATCATGGCTTTGCCTATTATACCTTACTTTTGCCATCGGTTTAGTTACCGCAATCCCGACTCCGGGCAGTCGAGAAGATGCAATCATCCAGAAGCTGCGAGCGGAGCCCGTTGATCGAGCTGAGTTGTTCTATTCCGATGCAAAACACCTCAGCGATCCCCTCGCTGGTTTCGAGGACGCTGGCTTCTGGAGTATACAAGCCTTGACGCTGATGTCGCTTTACATGCTCACAGTGTCGAGAAGAAATGCAGCTTATGCATTATTCGGTAGGTCGTTTCAGCATATGTAGGCATATAAGCTCACAAATTCCGTAGGCATGGCAGTTAGATCGGCATTCGCACTCGGTCTCCATAGAGAGGAAACCATGTGTATCTTCAGCGGTGCGGAACAGATGGTACGCCGAAATCTATGGCGAAGTCTATACGTCCTCGATCGATTCCTATCGGCGTCTCTGGGACGTCCAACTTCCATACGGGAATGCGACTGTTCTGGAGATACCCTCACAACTGGCGAAAAGCCGCCATTCCCTCAAGCACCTTTTCTAGCACCCGCCAATGCTGGGTTTGTAGGAACACTTGGTCTCGCGGCATCTGTTCGGAGCTGCCATGTGATTGGCGTCATCCTGGAAAAGGTATACTCCCAAAGAAAGATCTCGACGAAGCTCGCCCAGGAAATTGCAGACCACTGCAAAGGCTGGCCGAAAGAGTTGGATTCCAGCCTACACTGGCGACAAGCAAACTCGGTAGACCCAAGTCAAGGTATTGCAATCTTGCATGTGAACCTATTCTATTGTCACTCAATAGTCCTGCTCACCAGACCATTCTTCTTATTTCTTATGAACAAAACGCATAAGGGACGAAGAGAAACAGGACAGAGAGCACAAAGACGAGGAACGAGAATGGAGAAATTTGGAGAGGCGTGCGTCATGGCTAGCTGTCACAGCATCGTCTTAGTACAGAATGCTCTCGAGGGGCATTACTTGCCCAGTCGCAATCCATTTGTATTGTAAGTGTTCGGCTCAGTTGCTCTATCCTACAAGTCACTGATATCGCGCAGATATTTTCTGTTCGCATCCGCTCTTGTCGTCCTCTCTAACGAATTTTCTTCCCTCTTCGCAAACAGCAGTGCAATTTCTTGCATTACCAACGCCATCAATATTATGCACTATCTAGCTCAGTTAGACCCGCAGGCGAATCGCCTCCTCTTCGTACTCACAGCCTTCCGTGACGTCGTCGTTCGGCAGAATGCATCCGCACCTGAGAGCTCAAACTCAGTCACTATACCTCAGTTACCCCCGCAACATTCTTTTCGATCTATTTCCAATGAGAACATCGATCCCACCGGTGATTCTTTAATGTATCAAACACCTGCCGGCCCATCAACAGTCATTCCAACAGCTGACCCATTAGATCCTATTACAAGGAACGCCCATAACTCCCGTACCAGCCCTACGACTTCCATCGCCGGCTTAAACCGATTTCCATCCTCCTCCACCAACCTCATGAACAGCACTACTCCAAATGGCAACTACTATCCCGGCATGAACGCGACCCAATCTCCTAGCTCAAACAAAGAGCGCCAAAATTCGTTCGATACGTTTTTGGACCTGGCCCGCGTATCGAGCAACAGCGGTGAAGCACCGGATTCATTCGGGGGCGACGAAATAGATTTCGAAGCGTTATGGCAATGGCCGAATGCAAACCGCACAGGCCTAACTCCTGGCGGTTCTGGCAGTGAGTATCCGTATCCATTGAATTAGTCTTTCTTTTTCTAGTCCAGTCACTAGCTCTGCAAGAGTTCGCGGCAGTTGGAGTTGGGATCTTGTTGTCAACCTCCACTTTTTCAATAAACACGAAAATAGACATAGGACCTGAAAACAAATGAGAACTCTCCAGCAGAACTCATCACGCCGGAGCTCAAGACTCCGAATTTCCATATTAAATTTCCCTTCTTCTTTTGATAACGAAAGTGCTAAATCTGACGTTGTCGCAGTTGGTCTTACGCCAGTGGGTAGCATCGGAATCGTGACCGCGAGTGGGCAGGAGATTGGAGAGCGGCAGCAAATTGACGTCCAGGGTGTTAGCGATAGCAGTGTGCCGCTTTTTGAGATGAGCAGTGCGGACTATGGTGGGAGCTGAGAGTTATTTTTGGACGGCAGGCGGCATACTTGACCGGACGTTCAAGATGTGTAATGTATCATTACCATACTATTAACCGGTAGATTGAATGAAAGGTATAAATACCTCTCTATGTAAAGTGTAACAAGCGAGCGACAAGAAAAGACGCAGCTGTTGAGCATATGTGTATTTCTTCAACAAGCCAGAATGCTTGTCTTTGCCTAATCCATGCTGCCCCTAAACTCCTGAAAACGGGGATTTGCAAAGACTGTCACACTGGATCTCAGGAGCTGCAAGACAAGCTTCACTACCCACCTGCTTCTCTCCAAAGAGCTTATGGAGATAGATATCAGTGGATATATGTTCTTCATCGTTCTTCTACAAGGAAATGAGAGACAACTGCCGTTCCATGACGGGATCTGGGGTGGCGTACTGAAGGTGTAAATAGCTGCAGGGCAAGAAGCCAGGGTTGGTAGAGGTGCATGTACAAGTATTAACTACCTAACTCAGATTGAGGAGATGACGCCAAGTTTCCAGTATTGAAGTTCTTAGTACATATATCAGACAATATCATACACTCAAGCCTCAAGCTTAATCGTAACCAAGCGATCCAACGCCCTGCCACCATCCAGCGCCCATCCTCCAGAGACGTCTAATTTATATCGATACTCCTTGATATAAATACCCGTAAAGCCCTCTCGGGACCACGACCTCTTGACAGCTTGGAACATGTCGAAGAATGCTTTACTCGTGGATCGACTCATTTCTCGAAAGGGTCGGCTCATGATATGCGTCTGTTCATATTCCAACGCCTTCGCTTTCTCCGTCTCCTCCTGCAGACGAGCAGCGCGGAGTTCCGAGGCTGAGACTGTAGGCGAATGTTTGATTTGGGGCGCCGGCGAGGTGAGGATGTGCTTCAAGCGGATCTCATCGGGTCGTACGTACAATTTCCTGGCGGGGAAGAACGGCAGGGGGAGCATTTTGCGGAGCTCGACCTCGATCTTCATCTCTGAGCCCGCGGTGTGCACACCAGCTGCCTTCAGCGCCGAAGCGGGCATCGCCGTTATGGACTTGACGATCCAGGCTGGACCAAGCACGAAATACCCTCCTGCACCGGCCATGAAGAAACATATTCCGCCAAAGGCGATCGGTACCCATGTACCGATATCTGCTGGGGCGCGGAGGTAGTTGGACCAGAAGAAGTAGACTGCGTAAGTGAAGCAGAATCCGGCCATTACATAGGAGGATATCATGAACCCGGTGTGGGGAGGGGCGAGGTAGAGAAGGGTTGGATGCGGCTTTTGGGAGAGACGCGAGGCATACGTTTGGTAAATTGCTGAGGGATTTGTTGATGGCTTAGGGGCGGTGGATCCAAGGGTCAAGGAAGGCTTGAGATTTGGGCGATTCTTTGGGAGAGTCTTTGGAACGGATTTCTTGAGGGGGGCTGCCTTTGTCACTGCTCGGAGGATCGACGTTGTGGTAAGACGTCGAGTTAGGATGCGGGTCGTTGGAAGAAAGAAGTGAGTGGCAGAGAGGCATTGGCCCTGCAAAAAGAATCCTCTTGAAAAAGCAGACATTCTGTAAATAAATTGTTAGCAATATGAATGTTACTCAGGTGGAAAGCTCCAATATTTACCTTGAAAAGTTCGAACACGCCCAAGTGGTGTAGTCAAAATATTTGAAGCGCTCGGCGATCGGGGAAATACCCCTGTCATACTAGCTCCATATCGAATTTTGGTTGGGCTCTGAATGTCCAGATTTCTTACTTAACCCTGCGCTCTTGACCTACAAAGCTCAATTGAGCTCCAATCCATAATTGCCAGTATGGCATCTTTTGTGACAGCTTGCCGTCTATCAGCTAGACTCACGGCTAGGCAAGTGCGACAAGATGCCACTGCACGAGGTCCGTTCGAATCTTGAGGAGCTGTTTCGGTGAATATGTACTGATCAATTCAGGTTTCCGGACGTCTACCAAATGTCTGGCTGCCCAGAACTTCACGATGCCTGCCTTGTCTCCTACTATGACTGAAGGCAACATTGCGAAATGGAGTGTCAAGGAAGGAGATTCTTTCTCAGCCGGCGATGTACTGTTAGAGATTGAAACCGATAAGGCGTCTATGGACGTGGAGGCACAAGATGATGGGATTATGGCAAAGATTATTCTAGGCGATGGAAGTAAAGGGATTCAAGTTGGCACCCGGATTGGCGTTCTTGCTGAATCGGGAGATGATCTCAGTACTTTGGAAATACCAGCGGAGGATAGCACGGCCAAGTCGTCACCGAAGCAAGAAGCCTCCAAACCGGAACCACAAGCAGAAGCTCCCAAGCCCTCAGAAGCAGGATCGGCTCCAGCGCCTACAAAAAAACCTCCTGGACCTGCGAAGAAACAAACCTACCCCCTCCTACCTTCAGTCGAGCACTTGATTCATGAGAACGGCCTAGATGCTTCAGCGATAGATAAGATGACACCTACGGGTCCCAATAATCGTTTACTGAAGGGAGATGTACTGGCTTATCTGGGGTCGGTCTCAGCTGGTTACCCTGCTGAGCTCTCCGGTAGGATCGAGACACTCTCTCACCTCGATCTCAGCAATATCAAACTTGCTGCTCCAGCACCGAAACCTACAGCAAAGGCTGCTCCTATCCCGGAAGCAGTTCCCCAAGACGTCGATATCGCAATCACAATTTCATTGAAGGCTGTGGTTGAAGTCCAGAAGCGGATACAGTCATCACTCGGTGTCTTTCTGCCACTTTCTACATTCATCACCCGCGCCACAGATGTAGCAAACGATGATCTACCACGCTCGAAGAACTATCAGCCCACAGCCGATGAACTCTTCAACCAAGTTCTTGGCCTTGAAAAGGCAACTTCGGTAAACGGTACGAGAGGAAGCTTCTTGCCTCAAATTACTGCATTGCCTGGAGCTTCACCAGTCGCAAACCTAGCGAAGCCCCCAACGAAGAAAGTTGACGTTATTGATTTCTTGTCTGGTAAGAACAAGTCTTCGGCTTCTGCTTTTGCTACAAAACCTGTTCCGGCGATGTCGGCGTCGATCAATATCTTCAGCGTGAAGGTACCGAAAGGAGATGAGAAGAGAGCAAACGCCTTCCTTGGGCGAGTGAAGAGTGTGCTGGAAGGCGAACCAGGAAGACTTGTTCTGTAACATGTAGTATAGAGTCACAATAGGGAAATGGCACCTCGGAGAGCCTTAATAATTCGATGGGCTGTTTGTCGATAAGTTTCCTGCACTTTTACTGATACACTTCTGCTGAAGCATTCCATGTCCCTTGTCGCAGGATCTTCTCTGATGACTCCAGTCGACATCTACGTAAAGTCCAAGCCAACAGAGTTTGAAAGACACTTTCAGCTCGTTTCAATTGATAATTTGATGATTGAAGAAGGGCCAATATTAGGACAAGGTTAGTTTGAAAGTACAACCAATGGTCAATCAAAACCTTGAAAATGTCACCGCAGAAGAACAATGCCGGATTTATTCAGATTATCCGACGAGCGATCAGACCAATAGCGATACTCAAGCGACTGACGCACCATTCCTATCATCCGAATCATTTGAAGACTAGGACATCGTGTTATTGGAGGTATAGGCCGTTGATATTTTTGGACCAAGTTAAGCAATAAAATCAGCTTAAAAATCTAGATGAGCACTTTCTGTAATGCTAAGGTCATTATTGAGAATTCGTGTACTCATACAGCTTTATCATCATCTCTTCAAGTCCTTCACCTTGACCTCACCTCCTCCCCAGCCTGTTTTCCCCTTACTCTTCCCATACCCCTCAACGCCCAACCTCGTCAACTCCTTCTCTACCATCTGCACAGCCTCCAAGCAGACATCCTCGCCAATCCTCCAACTTCTCAATGCCACACCCCGCGAATCCAGAATATCCTTCGCACGCTTCCATCTGCGTTTCCAGAGATCCAGTTTCTTGTTAACGGGGGTGTTGGGATTAGGTCGGTATGATGTCTCGTCGTCCGAGGAATCGGCGCTAGCGTTGGACGTTATCCGGCTGGTCAAGGTCTGGCCTGTGCCGTTTCGTCGTGGCGGTGGAGGGGGTGGAAACTCGCCGGATCGTAGAGTGTCGGATGATGGTTGGCGCGAAGCGGAGTGGGATGTGGGAAAGTATGATCGAACTTCAGGAAGTGCGTTATATGCTACGGAGACTTTGTTCCGGGCGACGGAGACGTAACCTTCATTTGGAGTTTCTGGTGACCTCAAATCTGCAGAGCTTTGGGCTTGTGAAAGGGGGTGAGAGGAGGGTGAGGCTGTATCTGCATTCACTCCAGGACGTCGAGGTTTTGGAGGTGGCGGTGGCGATTTCTTGCCTGTTGGTACGGACATATCTGATGTGATGCCTCGTAGTGCAAGAGGCTTCGGAGGTCGAGGAGGGGGAGGAGCCTTCCCCGACCCATCAGGTGCAGATTTCCGTCTGGGAGAATTAAGTTCTTCGAAGGCCGAAACTGATCTGGGCATAACACGGCGATGAGATTCATGGAGATCCATTTCCTCAGGCTCATCATCAAAATCGATCAGTCTGCCCATAGTTGGGCCATCGCTGGTCTGTGGATTAACTTCTGAAAGGATTCGTGGTGGCAGAGCAGGTCGGACTTCTGGAGGCTCTGACCGAGTGGAAATTCTTGACATCTTGCTGTCTCCAGAGAAGCCTCGCGAAGGGGAGCCTTTACTTCGAGCGCGGTTATTGTTAAGAGGACCCATGGATGGGTCAAAAAAGCCGTGAGACGCGGGTGTCGTAACATCTCTGATGAAGATAGCTAGTATCTTCCCCGGATTAGCGAGTACAACATCAGTGTATACCTCCAGGTCAGCTTCACCACTGTCACCGATGAGTATGAATTTTCGGTCTGGAAAGTCTTTCATGATCTTCTCTAGAGTCCCTTTCTTTCTCTCGGCAACGGGCTCAAAGATCCCTTGAAGCATTCCACTGTACTGCTTCAAGTGGTAGGACCCTGGTGGTAGGCCAGCCATCCGAAAGAAGCTCACCAACACAGGGAACAACTGCCATGGCGAATTAGACACGTAATGGAACCCCACTCCCATGTCGTACATCGTATTGTACCATTCCCTAACTCCATCGATAGTCAGATCTGCTAAATCTCGGATGAACGTATTTCTGAAGATCTCTCGAGCTCCGGCGCTGATGGAGGAGTGTTTTAGTGTATCATCAACATCACTGATGATGCTGATTCCTTTAGGTTCCATGATCTTGACTTCTTCGGTTGCCGAGAGGTTCTCAGAAGCTAAGACTCGAACATGTGTAGGTATAAAGTCCAAAGCCGCTCGATACGTAAAGTGTCCCGCGTCATTTGTAGTTACTGTCCGAGAGACTGACGTTTGCTCATCGTAGAAGAAGATAGTGATCGGTGTAGAAACCAAAGGATTTGTCATAAACGGTTTCAGGCGTGCCATCAAATGGCCATTTGCTGCAAGTAGCTCTTCCTTGCTCATATCGGAAGGTTGATTCCATGAAGCCCGTTTGGAGAGAAATCCTGGTCCAGGAGGCTCGTCCTTTGCTGATGAAGGCCCATGGCTACCATGCCTCCCTCGATCACTATAGATACTGTCACCGTCCGATCCCTCCTTCGGTTTCTCACTGTAGTCGCCATATGACGCGATATATTCTTCTCCTTCGCCCCTCTTCAAAATCTGCTCTGCTTCATGTGCGATCTTTTCCTGATCGCGCCTTGCTTCATGCTCCTTATGCCTTGCTCGTAGCGAACCGGCGTCTGGGCTGTTGTTCCTACTCGACGACTTGGGAGCTGGAATTCCACTCAGCTGTCGAGCCAGACCAATAAGCAATCTGTTCTTCCTCGTCATAGGACCTCGATGAGGCGAGTATATCCAGCCACGAATATCTACATCGACAATAGCCTTATCGTCCTCGAATTTCTGCCATTCCCTAGCCCAGTATTCCGCATCTCCAGGCTCCTCTCCATTACTCCTATTTCCATCGGGGCGCGGGGTCTCCATATTGGGAGCCTCCTTGGCATGTCTCTTCGCATAGGAAGGGAACAGAATGAGCTGCTCATCCCCATGCGAAACAATTGCCACATCAGGAAATGCTCCTGGTATCCCCATTGTATCATCATCACCGCCATTATCTGCACCCCATTTTTGCGCATACGACTGTTGATATGACTGTCTAACATCATTCGCCGCCTTCAGATATCCAGCCAGCTTTCTCCTTCTTGCTCCACGTTCTCTGCCTTCACCCCAGGCTCCATCTCCACCACCTCCGCCAAAGCCAGTCATAGAACCAGACATGGTCACACCCTCTCGTTCCGCAGTCTCATCGTCTTTGGAATAGCCGCTAAAGAGTCTACGGCCCCGCCTGCGGAGGATATCAAGGATCCGTGTTCCTGCAACTCTCCTTTCCCTACGCTTGACCTGCCGCCTAACGATGTAATTGTAGATTCGTGACTGCGCTCGATGCTTATAGAATGGGAGAGTCTCGAACCGAAGGTTTATGAGTCTGTCGCGTGCGGTTTGCCGTGGATGGGGAAATAGGTAACGGAAGAGGCTTTGGCGGTGATGGAGATGCCCTACAGGACGGCGTGGAGGAGCCAGTTTCGGAGAGGGTATATTGCAGTTGCCAACTTCAGGGAGGCACAATATCGAGGCTGAATTTGAAAGCCTAGGCTTCGGATCTGACAACGCTCGTGCATACGGAGGTAAGTGACATTCGGAGTCTATAGGCACATTTCGAACGAACTTTAAGATTGGAAAAGAAACTAATAGTTAGAATAGTTCCTCGATAGCAGCTAAGCTAAGCTAAGCCAGATAGTGTACACATGAGAGCAGAAGTAGAGTTTTGCCAAGAAAATTGTTTGAATGCCTTCGTTACTTTCGCTGTGTGTTGGTTACTCTTTGGCGGTGACGTGACGTAGGGCCTTTTCTGACACACCCCTGCTCCCTCGAAATGACTAGCTCTGGAGACGCCTTTTGATCTGGTACTTTTCTAGGAAATACATGTCGGATCATTCACCTGGTCAATTATGTCCCTTGAGAAGAGTGTGGACATGTTCTAAATTTCAAGTGTAAGAACATCACGAATGACAAGATCATCGGGAGCATAGAGGAGTAATACGAGGCCATTAGTCGCACAATAGAATTCTACTTATGTGCTAGTTACACCGAAAATTTAGAGCCATCTGAAGCAACCTTGCGCCAATCAATGTTTTCCTTCCCTGTGGCCACCGACGGCTCTCTCTAAACGCCATCGCTGCACGTATTATCAAAGTAAAAGGTCGGAATCGGAACGGGGTCCAAGGCTGTTTATCAGATCTTTCTGTCATCCGTATTGAAAGAGAGGTGTAGACAGTGCTGAAAGGTTACTTATCCAATTTTGGTGTAGCTGCTTGTTCAGTAGTCTGTGTCTGGGCTGTCGACATTTCAATATTGAAAGTCCCTCGGGGAACAGTTCGAAGATGATGGCTGAGAGCTTGTCGTTAAATGCGGTCAATGGAAAGCAGGGGGGCAGTGGAGAGGGGCAAGCTCGCACAGAAATCATCCAGCAGCAGCCACGGGTTGTCTTTTCGCAGACGGAGCTGGCGTTTCTGATGAGCCCTGCACGAGAATTAGTTCGATCAACTGGCCTATAGTAAGGACAAAGCTTGATGTTTAGTCTTTGAATCCGGGTGCTAGAGGTAGGCATACTTCGGGTGCGCTACGCTTCTTGGGTACGCTGTCTTCCTTTACGGGCGCGATACGCTTTTTAGACTTCTTCGCCGGACGAGTGGGTTTCACTTCTCCTTCACCAAACACATCGTCTGGTAGGTCAAAGCTATAGTTGTGGCGCGGTCAGATATTTGGCTAAATAAGTGTAAGAACCTGTACCAGACTTACTTTCGAGTATGGGTGACGCTTAAGTCGTTCAGTTCAGGGTCATAAAGCTCCCAATCAGTGACGCCGACACGCTTTGGGTGTTCGATCTTCCCGGTCTTCCATTCTTTCACAGATTTTTCAAGGTCAAGCGATTTGGCACCTAGGTGAATTAGCAGATGGGCGTGAAGGCAGCATTAAGGGGATTGCTAAGTCGCCTTTTCGCGTGACGTTCCACGTTTTGGGCAGGTTTGAAGCATACTTACCTTCCTTCATCTCTAGTCCAATGTAACTGGTTGTAGAGTAGACAAACGTGAAGTTCTCGTCACCGTTGGACTTCTTTTCTGCGTTGATGACGCCTTCTGTGACGACAGGTACTCTGCCGTCTGCGTTGTTGTCTCCATCAAGGTCTTCCTTCTCGACGACACGCACTTCGCCATTGGTTCCACTTGTGAGATCGGTTGCTTCGGTGGGGATTTCTTTGAACAGGTAGTCAATGCTGCCGCTCTTTGCCTTTTCGACCTCTTCATCCGTACGACACCTATGTACTCTGCTAAAAGGTTTGTTGAAAGGGTGCGCCAGGGCGATAGCTGGATGATTCTCAAGCTCTCCAACTAGAAGTCTTACTCTGGACTCTACTCTGCCGGACCAGATTTGTTGTGCTTCTTTCGTGATGCTTGATGAAGTGACTGCCAGATAGTGCTTGTAATCTTGCGTGAAAAATGTGTGTTTGACGAAAAGATCCTTCCATGGAGCTTGACCCATCATTATCCTCTCTGTGATTACTCTGCCACGCTTCAATTCTTTGCGCATAACCTCTAGTGTGGAATAGGTAACAGTATTTGTGGAGCAGATTTGTGGATATGATGGTGTGATGATTGGCATCAGATGGAATCCATCCTGCTTGTAGATCTTTGAAGCTTAGCAGTCGGTTAAAGGGTGGCAGGACGGAGCTTACTTTTGGATTCCAAACCCTCAGGTTAAGGTCGTTTCTGGAGTCCAAGGGTTTGAGCAGGACAGGCATCGGCCAGTTCCAGTTTTCAATTACTCGAAAGAATTTCGAGACCATCGTTGAGCTTGTTGCCTTTGGAAATAGCTGACAAACTCTTGCAAGCAACATCGCCCAAGCAACGCCACCACAAAAGCCGACAATGTTTGCGTATATGGCACGCCGCTGAGCCCAGAGTTTAATAGCACGAAGAGCAGTTTTGAAGACGGCGGGTTGGGGGACAAGCTCCAACATCTCGTCGGTGACTCGATTTCCATTTAAGCTGTCTATGTCTGATATATCAAGTCCGCGTAGAAGGTTGTTGTCCAAAAGGCTTAGGTTGTCGGGGATGACACTGAGGGAGTCGATCCGAGAATACACCAAGTCAATGGTGATACCAGAGTATTCGAATCCGATGAGAGGGACTCTTGCACCAGGTACACATGTAAGACCGGTTATAGCGCCTTCGGGGGTATGTTTGAGGAGGAGGTTTGGGAAACGCTCGAAGAAGTCTGCTCGTTGTACATTCTTTGGGCCAACGATGAGTGTGTCAATATCTGAACCAGGGCCGAAAACACCCAATCTGAAGCTTCCAAACGTGAGGATAGTAGCATTTGCTGCATTCACCATATGTTCCGGCTTATTTTGTGCTTGGGTCACTTCTTTCACAAACACCTTCGCGATTGATTTCAACGATTCGAGGATGACATATCTGAAGCAAAAGAAGTCAGCGAAATAGGAAAAGTTATCGAGTATCAGATAGAAAATTAGGGGCAATCCGCGCCAAATTTCAAAGAAAGTTATGTTGACATACCTCTTCTTGGTATCTTCTGCACTCTCGTAGTTGTTTTGTCTCTTCAACTCTTCCTTCAGGGCCTCAGTCATTAGATTCTCCTCCGGTGTTGGGAGGGCTTCAGAGAGTGGGCCAGTGATACCACGGCGTTTGTCGTTAAGAGACGCCATGATGGTTTTGGGAGGAATGGATGAGGAGGATGTTGAGAAGATGAGCGAGGACGTTTGAGCGCTAGTGGATTTAAGGTTTGGAACAAGGCTTCAGCCTTTTGGTTTGCGAATTTCACTGCCCCTCGCATTATCACAATGTCACGAATGGAGGATATTGAATGGGAGGGACATGAAGAAACGCATGATGATCCAGAGGAGCAAAGAGTTCTCTTCGCAGCTTTGGATTCTTTCTAGTAAGTCTATCTTGACCTTGCGACTTGGATAGCATATGCGCGTTACCCCCCAGCTTACGGTCTATTACAGACAGTTATTTCGATGAATCAACCATCTCTTGTAATTTTCCTTGTCTGATGCTGTTGGAACTATCTATTGGAATACTTGTCTCTTTGTCTAGTTGATCGCCAACATGATCAAGGTCAAGAATATTCACTAAAATAGTCGAAATGCTGACTATAACTCGCTCAGTCAATATGCGAAAGTCGCCCACTTCAATACCACCCATCTCAGAAGGCAATCCTTCTATGCACTTCCTAGAGCGCACTGGGAATTGCTAGCTGCACCACCTTTCTCCTATCTTGATACTCTCAATTCTGTTGATGATGGGATCGACAAGAATGCTGAACTGGCATCCGCAATTCTACAATGTGGACTTCAATCTTTTGGGATTCAGGCCCCACAGCTGCCAAAGACTAAGAATGAGACAGATGCCGATGACTGGCGAGGATCAGCTAGTTCAAACGATCTCGAGAAATCAAGGAGTACTCTTCGGCAGTTCTATCGTGATTGGTCTGCAGAAGGCGCTGCAGAGAGGGAGGCATGTTATGGCCCAGTGGTTCGAGCGCTTCAGAAAGAACGGCAAACTCGCTCTGGTTCTAAGCTACGCGTTCTTGTTCCAGGAGCTGGACTCGGCCGACTCGTATTTGAACTCTGTTGCGAAGGGTTCGATTCCGAAGGCAACGAGATAAGCTTCCATCAGCTTCTTGCCAGCTCTTACATACTCAATTTCTGTCCGGCTGCAAACAATCATACTTTGTTTCCCTGGGTGCATTCGTTCTCGAATCATCAGAGCCGATCCAACCACCTTAGATCAGTATCAATACCGGATATCCACCCCGGGACAAAATTAGCAGATATCGAATCCCCTGGAGAGATGAGCATGAGCGCATCCGATTTCTTGCTCTTGTACAGCAACGAAGAACAGCGAGGCCGATTCGATGCGGTTGCTACTGTATTCTTCTTGGATACGGCACCCAATATCATGCGTTACATCGAGGCGATTCGGAATTGTCTACGGACTGGTGGATTGCTGATCAACGTTGGGCCATTGCTTTGGCATTTCGAGAACAACGCTCCTGGTACACACGGCCATGGCAAAGAATCGCCTCCTAGCAAAGGAACCAGAGGTACAGCTTCCTCGCAGCTCAGAATTTTGTTGCTAACGATATTATTACAGGCATTGCTGATCCAGGAAGTGTGGAGTTGACAGACGATGAAGTGATAGCCCTAATAGAGAAGATGGGTTTCAAGATTGAGCATAGAGAATCGGGAATTACTGCACCATATATCCAAGATCCGGCCAGTATGATCCAAAACACGTATAAAGCCAGTCACTGGGTAGCCAGGAAAATATAATATATTCAAAATGTTTATTGTTGCATTCTATGTGCTGAAATATTGCAGTCTACAATTTCGCCTTGGCATCATCCTCTTTCATACTGTCAACCATGCCCCCTCTCGCCCAGACCTCCCCACCATCCACCGCGATCGTGGCTCCATTGATATGCGAACTAGCCCTACTACTCAAGAAAACAACCAATCCCGCAATATCCTCCGGCTTCCCCAATCTCTTACTTGGGTTCTTATCCCCCAACGCCTTGACGCCACCGCTTAGATTGATCAAGTCGCTCGCCATCTTGCTCGGGAAGAACCCCGGCGCAATAGCATTGACGAGGATATGTCTCGGCCCTAGCTCGACAGCTAGGTTCTTCGTGAGGTGGATAACAGCAGCCTTGGACGCCGAGTATCCGAATGTTGCATTCTTCCCCAAGGAGCCGATGCCGATGCCTGCTACGGATGCTGTGATAATCACTCGGCTTGGATCCGCAATTGTTCCTTTCTTCTGCAGCATTGGCGCAAATCTATCCTCACATTAGCACGCCATGCTCCCCTCGTCCCCGAGCGATACACGAAAACTCACAATCTAATAGTATTAAACACACTCTTGACATTCAAATCCATGACCTTAGCAAACGCCGAGTCGGGATGCGTATCGAACGCCTCTCCCCACGTCGCGCCCGCATTGGCGAACAAGATATCGACGTGATCCGTCGTCTTCATCACCTCCCTAACCAGGTGTTCTACGCCTTCCACCTTCGCGCTGTCCGCTGGCACGGAGATCGCTTTCGCGCCGGGCGCGAGGTTGGGCAGCGCATTGAGGGCTTTGACTGCTGCTTCGCAGGCCGAGGCTTTGCGGGAGGTGATGTAGACTTTGGAGCAGCCTGCCTGGAGGAATCTGGGGCTGTGAGCTTGTGTTCGGGGGCCTGTGGGCGTGGGGAGTGGGGAGGGAGGACGTACCCTGATGCTGCGTGGAGACCTAGACCTCGAGAACCGCCGGTTACGACGATGACTTTTCCTTTGAGGGAGAAGATATTGGGAAAGTCTTGGAGCTCGGTTTCGTAATTCGACATGTTGGCTGAGTCTCAGTGGAATTGACTATATAAAACTTGAAACTTTACAATGAATGAAACAGGAAGAAGCTCATGAATGAGCACATTGTACAGCCAGGTGGAGTTATAATGTGGGGGAACCTTAAGGAGCTCGGTCGCAAGCTTCATTGCCGAGGTATTTTAGGGGTAGAGGGGCTGGGGGCTTGAAGCCAGGATTAGTCAATGAACAAGAGGAAACCTGGTGAACGTTGGTAAGAAGTAGATTATTATCACCGATAATTTGGAGCGGGGTCATTGCAAGCTCTTATTGACTATTTAGTAGCGTGGGTAATATATTTTGTCACCGAGGATGTTGAAAGGTCTCCAGGCATCGCTCAAATTTTTTGGTTGTTTAGTTTGGAACGTTCCATCCATGTTCCACTGCCCTTGCCCATCTTTGAACTCAACGTTAACCACTCACACAATGAGAACATTTAATCTCTAAGCTCGACCATGATAGATAGACATTGCTGGGTTGAAGGCACTATGTGACATTTTCGATTGAGGTCTATCAAGCATCTTCATAGTCTTTTATCGAATCAAATCTTCGTCATGAATTCCTCTAGACGCCTTCCAATGCACCTCCCAAAACACCATCCCAGGTCTTTGATTGTCCGAATCGAAAGTCTTCCCACCACATCTTCATCCAATCATTTCCTCGTCCTCGTCGATAGCACCACCCTTTTTCTTCTGATCCTCTGATCTCTGCTTCGTCTTCCTCTTTGCACCCTCAATCCACTTGCCATAAGACTCCGAATCCTCCTGTAGCTTCTCCTTAATGACGCCCTTCAACACCTCACCGGCAAACCCCACAAAGTTATGCCTCCTCAATGCGTTCTCAAACATCCAGTCATTCCGCTTCGTCTCCTCCCTAAACAGCATCTCCTGGTCACCGATCTCTCTCGCCCTAACCCTCAAATCCCTCACCATCGCCAACAAATTAAATCGAATCTCATGCGCGGGGTATCTCTCAATCCGTCTTTGCAACACCGGTATGACCTTCTCGGGGAACTCCTCAAACGTGCTCGCTCCGTGGGCAATAGGCGCAGGCTGCAGACCGTCTAACTCGTAAAGAACACCATTGATAGGCGTATACGCAATGAAATGGTAGACATCGTCGTCATCGGTAGCTGCCCGTTGCGTCTCATCAACAAAGGGGCTGCTCTTCGCAAAGCTATTATGCACATCCCTGATCAACTCCGAATTACTCAACGCCTCCCCCCTAAACTCAGCCGGGAAGCCTGCCGTAAACTCCTTGAACTCTCGCAGCTGGGTCCCCACGTCGATCTCGCCGTCCTTGTTCAACAGCACCGAGAGGAGAGCTTGGGTACCGCACGCATTCTGGATGGTCTGCGCCGCGAAGAAGAGGTTCTCGGCAGCTGCGTAATCGTACTGGCCGTCTTTCGGTGTGCCGTCACTGTTGGCTTTCTCGCCGGTAGGGTATTTGAAGAGGAAGATGACGCCGTAGACCGGAGAGAGCTGGTGAAGAAACGAGGGATCGAGAGCTATCAGCTCCTCAAACTGAACGTCTTTGACTCCGAGGTTATCGAGGAGGAAGGTGAAGACACCCTAGAAGATGTCAGCGGCAATCGACAGCTCGTCCGTTTCTGGCACCGACCGCATCGGATTCGACTGTAATAATGTGAGTGAGGTGAAGCTTGAGATGTCCTGTCAAATCTTACTGGTATTCCAACCACCACTCATCTTGAATGGCGTTGTGCGGTCCTTCTGTTTGGCTGATTGGAAATTATAGATTTCCAAGCTGCGGGAGCTTTGATGTTGAGATGCGGGAGCCAAGCCACATGCGAGTGATCTCGGCCACGTGATTGACTACTGCAGCTCCGAGAGTTGCATTAATGGATTCACGAGATCCTGATCGCGCAAAGACGTTAAGTGAGTCGTATTACACAAACAAAGACTCTGAGATGTTCCAACCTATTCGAAATATTGCGTTCAACAAAGCATAAAATAGAGCTTTGACTATGACCTGAAAGTGGTTCTGGGTAAGTCCAAATCCACTAAAAACCATTGAGGGATTGATAATACGGTATGAGACATCGTAGCATCTTCAAATTGGCATAAAGAGCCTTTAGTCTTTCCCAAATTCACAATAATAAGTCACTAAAAAATGACCAAGGGCCCAGAAAGACAGGTAAATATACGTCAAAGAGAGGGACCAAGCATTTCAAGGATAGCGAGCTACTCAGCAAATAGATTCATTCTAATACATCAAGCTGGATCAGCTACACATAAATCTCAATACAAAAACATCCACTGTATAACGCCATTCCGTTCCAAGCATTTTCCGCACAAACCGAAGCTATGGCTCTTAAACTCCATATCCATGCAATATGCTCGCTCGCCCGGGGGTATAAAGGAACGTGGGTGCTAGTATTCGTACAATATCATAGCGTGGTCGTAAGGGTCGTAAAAGGTCAAGGAGAGTCGTTAAAGGTGTATTCAAGACAAATATTATTGGGGAGATTTATAAATCTCCAAGCGGCGAATGGGGGTCGTAAATCATGGCGTATTATGGTAGGGAGACGAGTTATCTCGTCGCTCCGGTGCTTTGCCCTTCCCTTGGGGGTCGACCGGAGTAGAGATGCGAGGAGGATAAGATGGAAGGTGTGGCATCTGAGGGAAGTGTTGCTGCATGTGGTGCAATTGATCGTGTGTTTGCGGCTCGAATTTGAGTTGGTGAAATATTTCTTCTTGCGGCTGTTGCTCGAACTTGATAACAGGCGGGGTTCTGGTCGTAGTGTTAAAATCGTCCCTCCGAGCATTATATCCACACGGTCGGCAGAACGTACCCCCCGAAGTTGGAGCCTGGGCCCTGTTCATATAGAGCAAAATCGTCCCCATGGTCACTGTAGATCACAGAGCCTTCCCCAAAGTTCGAAGAAGCCGGGCTATGGTAGCCACCAAACCCGCTTGGCGAAGGAATGCCCAAGTAGGTGTTCGAGAATGGATCCAGACTCAATGGACTAATCGCTGTGGCGGACACAGGATCGGGAGGCATTGTCATCAAGTGCTCTTGACTATACGTGAAAGCAGGGTTGCCATATGGGGATAGATTTGAGTAGTGGTCCTCCATCCCGTAAGTGTTGGTCGGGAAGCTGGGAAATGATGCAGTTCGTTCTGGCTGCACCCATCCCATGCGGTTTCGGAACTTAGAGATCATGTCGATTGGATATTCCATGAGGTTGAGTGGGGTCTGCAAGTCAGACTCGGAAGTCTGTGAGACGTTGATCGAGAACAGTCTTCGAGCAATCTCCTCGATAGGTCCCAATGACAAGCTTCCAAAGTATGAAGCGCCCACTTCTGGGAACAAAGGTTCAACGACCAATGCAACCGTGTAGTAATGAGCGAGAATAACGAGCGCTGATGGGGAACCCCGAGTTTGTTGTAAAAACATGACCGGAAGCCAGAACAGCCAAGCTCTTAGTGGATTCAACATTTCGAAGCGCTGGGCAGCAGTGTGGCTCGGAGACACTTTCCGAACACCCCTAACAAAGCTCATCAACTGTTGGATTGCTTTCACATCTTCCCCATTCTCTTTCAAGTGGATTTCAACTTTCTGAAGCTGCGCATAAGCACGTTGCAGGGAATCAAGATCCGCCTTTCGTGGGTTGCTGAGCTTCTTGGATCCAGGAGCTGGGGAAGGCGGTGCAGTTGGGAAAGTGCTCTGCTCAGCAATGAAGTCGCCAAATTGGGACTCGTTCTTCCATGGCTGCATAGCATCAATGACCTGAAGGAATATTAGTAAGCGTCCAAATTAGATATTGATGGGTCTTGTGGCATACAGATGACGTCCCGTGCATTAGCTGAGTCCATCCACGCCTGCATGTTTCGTTAACTCCATGCTCAATCATTAGCACTTGTCAGGCTGACATACCATTCAGTTGCTTGCCAGGACAGCAAGAGTGACGCTGCGAGAACTGCATCGGAGTTTTGACGAGAGAATGTTCCGATGGCCTCGTGCAACCCCTTCAAGGCAATCCCTCGGTGCTCATACGCCATGTTCGCTGTCAAGGGACAGTCTGTAAGCCATGCTAGATGCGTAGCCGAGAGAGCTAGCAATGCATGCATGACAAATGTGTAATCAGATCCGATTTTGATAAAACTAATCATTTGTCAGCTACGATTCGTCCCAACCGCCTCTACGGTCACAACTTACAGTGGGACCTGTCGAGTCCAGATTGTGAAATTACCGGCATCGTGGATTCCCAATTCGCTGGAGACGGAGGCGACGTGGTGGATGAGACGAAGATCCTCAAAAGAGAAATATTGCGGTGCTGGAGCAGGGTAGATGTAGAGATCTGGGAAGGGGAAGTTGCCAGTCTGTTGCCAACGTTCGATATCTGCCTCAATTTCCGGAGTCCATAGCAAATCCGCTTTCTCCGGAGTTGGTGCACGTTCTTCTTGGATGGGCATATCCATGTAAGGACAACGACAGTTATGCTTTGTACAGTTCCGACTGCCATACAATTAGTATACTTTTCTTCAAAATCGTCTAGTCACGGGTAAAGCCTTGATTGACACATACCATTGAGGGAAATTCTCGTCACAACGAATGTGTCTACGCTTGCAGGTTTCACAACCTTTGCGTGATTTTGTGTGGCTATTGTCTTGTTAGAACATATTCACATAGATAGCTATGAATGATAACTTACCTCCGTCGAGGAGGTCCACCACCGGGGCCAGCCATTTAGACGAAGCTAAAGAAGTTTTGATAGAAGGCGACGAGGCTTGAACGAGTGAAAGCCAACGACGAGGCTTCTATCTTAAAGTCGATATGTTGGAATGGTGGCGAAGATGGGCTGTTGTAGAAGAACAGACAAGATAGGTACCAAAGGTCTGATAGACACCGAGGCTGCCGGCTATATGTAACCTTCTGATCCAAAGCGAGTGTAATTGCAATAGGGCTGCACTAAGTACCGAGACTTCTCCTCCGGTCGCAAAACTACTAGAAGTGGATGTCGCAGCAGCTGGAGGCAACGTAGCTGCGCTCCCACGAGAATGATGCGATGTGGCGGGCCAGGGAGAAATAAGCATAAACGTTGAATTGCTTCTGCACCCGGAAAATCCTGGTCGATATGATCGTTACGCAAGTGTTCGAGAGAGGTAATCAGCAAGCGTTAGTCAAAGCTGCGAGAGAATTCCTCCGAAGGCTTGCTGTAGGACTAGGGGCTGAGTGAGGGCTACGCAACGCAAAGCGAGTGACAGGAGCCAGCGAGGGCTTCCTAGAAGAAATGCACAAGAGCGAGTGTGGTGGATAAGAAGCTGTCACAGCGAGTGTCTGGCTGAATGTCTGTTTTCGAATGGATCCTTTCGAGTGATATTTGGCTGGCGATGCCGGGCTTCTAATACTGAGGTGTGCTGTGCCGGCCGTGCGGCAGAAAGACCGCAACAAGTTAAGTGAGCGTGGCTAAGGTACGCGGAGGAAGTGGAGGGTCGGCGCTTGCTGGGATCCAGAGAGGTTATGCACATGGAATCATGGGTTGGCTGTGTGGGTGGTATGGCGAGGAAATAATAATAGCGTAGCGTGATGGACGGTAGGATGCTGCGGAGCGGACCAAGAGGGAATCATGACCATCAGCATGACCAGCCAGCGATGGGTCATCACCAGCTCCGGATGTACAAATCAGCAGCTCGAACACTCATCTCAGGCGTGCAGTCAGTGAGTGGCATGGGCTTTCTGGGAGCGCATAGCCGTGTTTTGACTTGACCAAAAACACGCCACTAGAGAGCCACTTACATATGTTGAAGCCTGAGGGCTAGGGTAGATTTGTAGATTCGACGCTCGAAATGGTTAAAAGAAGGTCCTCCTCGCTCATGTCCTGGGTCGAAGAGGGATTGTGGCAGGGCAAAGCTTGACGCTTTGGGCAAAATGTAATCATTTAACATTACCCTTTCAGGATGGACTACGGATGTAGGGTCAATCCTCGACATGGCATGATGGCACCGAGCGTCTCTCTTCCCTTTCCGCCATCACACTTTGGGGGAATCTTTGCCATCCAGCACAAAGGATGCCACCGGATTGGCTGGTTTGCCTGCTGAGAATTGTGATTCGCCCACCGAGCTCACTTCCTCCTAACGGCCGCACCATCGGGCGACGATGGATCAGAAGATGCTTTGTGATGAACTCGGAATAAGGTAAGGCAGGGATGTTTGTTACCGGCGGCGTTCGGATGTGTTACCAAAAATAAGTTCTGCACCAGCTGCAAGTGGTGGAGGACTAAGGAAATGGTATGTCATCACTCTTTGTCGCTCGATCTTGCCCCTTCTTGCCTGGTGAGAACGGATCGCGGTCGGCGAGTGAGCCCAGCCAAGCGTTGCTGGCCCTTTTCTCACCTCACGGAGCTTAGCTTCTTCTGCTCTAATCCTCCCTCGCGGCACAGGTTCTCTCTCTATGATTTGTCCAGTTTCAGGAATGTTGCTGCCTAAAACTTGGAGCGAGGTGGTAGGCCGAGGGTGATCAGGACATATAGAGGAGCACTCTTTGCAGGGCCTAGCTTGGCCTGACCGCAGCATTGGGTATTGAAGGAGACGGGTTGGTTGATTGGTTGGTTGGGTGGGTGGTTGGTTCAATTGGAGCTTCTCCGGATAGACAGCGCCCTCTCCTCTGTGCAACATAATATTTCTGGATGTGGATGTGGATGTGGATGTGGATGTGGATGGGTATGGATGCGGATGTGGTGGACATGGATGGCTGTGGGCCAACAATGCCCTTTGAAGCTTGTCTTCGCTTGCAACGACACCGCCTCGAACTAGTCCTCGTCCACTCAGCTCCCCTATCTGCGGAAGGGTCTAATTGGCGAGTACGCACCGAGGATACGCTGACAGGGGATCCAAAGTGTTGCAGTTGCACCGGAGAAAGCACGATAGACGGGTGAGGTGACAAGAGGGAGAAGGACGCAGCAGAGATATTCTCGTTGGTCCGGCCTAGCTCGGGTTGTCTCTTGACGTGAGCGAGGCTGCGTTCTCTATCTGTAAGGCTACTTACTTCCTACGAAACCACCAGGATGGCGATAATGAACTTGAGGGAGTACTATATCCAAACTGCTCAGGCGAGTTCGACGATTGCGGATGGACCTGGAATGTATAAAAATAATTGTTGGATGTCAAATCTCTCGCTGCGATTTGACCCATTTACTTTCGTAGGTTCGAATGCAAGATGAGTTACTGGAAGCCTCCACAGTATCATAGAGCAGTTCTTACATGTGTCAGACCGCGGATTTTGAGCCCATGGATTCGGTTTCTTCTCTCCCGGGGCTTAGAGATCCCCCAAGCAGAAGGAATCTGTTTCATCATACGGAGGTAAGGAGGAAATAATTCTCATCGATGTTCCCTGCACCCATAATGTCCTAGCAGCAGTTGTAAATCCTGCACAACTCATGCCGTATACTCGACGTCCCTGAGCAAATCCTCTGGGGCAGGTAACTTGCTCCGCATTACGACACAGCCCAAATCCTCTTTTCCATGCAAGAAACATCGGCATCTCCTCTGAGGCTCGACGATCTTCGGAGAAAATACAAGCCACGCAGCAGGAGGCTGCGAGAGTCTCTATGGACGATCTGGGACAGCTCTGCTCTAAATCCACACTTCTCTGAGCTAGAGAGAAAGTTAAGGTTAGTATTTGCTCGGGCGCGGCTCGGGGTGACACGAATTGACGAGTAAAGTTCCTTAGCCTTTCTTGAAATTGATGATCCCGTGTACCCGGTCGGTCAGTTGCGTGAAGCTACCCAGCATGATCGGTGCATGTAGTTCAGACCGGATATAGAGATCTCTCAATAGCCCTCTTTGAAAGTTGAGGAGAGCCGAGGGAATTTGAAAGAACACTATATTGTGGCAAACTCGGAATTTAGCAGTTGAAGGCGTGCTTTTCTGATTATCAAGTCGGCCGAGATTGACAATTGATGCCGTTAGACTGTGGGATTTGAGTGTCCTCGGCTCGGTGTCTATATTCCGAGACGACGCTAAGAACTTTCCTCCACATTGGCATTTTAGAATCCGATGGTCCAACAGAAATTTGCCTCGATCATCAAATTTTTTTTGGAGCGTTTGCGGTCGTCTTCGGCCGTTCTGCGTCATAGGGTGTAAGTGGCCTGCCCATTGCCCTCCTGCTCTCCTTCACCGCTTTGCACCGAGGACTGTAGACTGTGATGGACTACGTAGGACCGATTGGTTTGACAACATCTTTGCCATCTGCTGTCCTACGTTGCGGCAAACCTCGATAGTGTCAGATCTGTCGAAGGGCAGGCACTCGTGCTGATTGGGCGGTTCCACCACTAAGGTAAGACCTGCATTTGGGCAAGGGGGGTGGAGTTTATGCATGGAATAATGCCGTTAGAAGCAATGATGCTAATTTGGGATCTTCCAGAAAGCCGCATCCTCGTTCACCAACCTCCTCGTCGTTGAATACAACGTAGCATGGAAGGCTGAGTTTGAAAATTTCGAGATCGTTCTGTTCGTAAATACACGTGTACAAATCGTACCGCCGAGTATTATTGTCGCCGTCGCCGTCAGATTTGTAGCATCGTCATAGTGTCGCCTTGGTATATTTTTCAACTTAGCGTTCCCCCAGAGCGACCATTTCGCTGTCCGGCTCGATAAAGGGTCTGAGGCCTACCTTCACCGCTTGACTGAGTTTTAGACCCCTCACGCGAAACGAACATAACTAAGATCGGTTTCATCGAATAAGCTATTTCCTGACTTGTTGCCGAGACGTACGATGATTCAGTATGTATGGTGCGCTCTAGTCTTGGGTCGGGTAAGCAGAAGGGAGCGGCGGCGGCGACGATGTGGAAAGCCGTGCCGTGGCAGCAGCATACTCAAGTACTCGCTAAGCTCCAGAGTCCTACTGTTACCGTCACAACTTGACCTTGGCTTGCCACAACACCCCCGACGCTGGAGCGCTGCTCGCCCCATTTTTCGTCGGATATCAGCCGAAGACATGTGTTTGAAGGTTCTTGACAAGCTGCAATCGCCAATGCACGTCGTCTGCGCACCACCCGTTCACGCTGGCTGAACGATTTCCGGATTGGGATTTGTGGAAAGGGAGTAAGGGAGTAAGGGAGCAAGGGAGGTCACCCGACGATGGTGGACACAAGAAGGCGGTGAGAAGCTTCGCAGCCACTTTTCCATGAACAGCACCATTCTCCAAGGGTTGGCACGGGCGAGGAGAGGAAGATCCTGGAACCCATGCAGCATAAGTCCTGAAGTATGAGGCATGACTAAGCGTCCCTCAGGTTGTTTCGACGGGCCTTAGTTGCCGGACAGCGTCCTGTCCAGCCACTTGCGTCGACCAGATCTGCGATAGAGCGCATGAAACACATGAAACGGTCGGAGGAGCCTGGATGGAGTCACATCGCCGTGGAAATCTTCCCGATAGAACATCGGAGGATCGACTTGTTCATGTTGACCCTTGAGCAGAGTACGCCGTTCGGACCTCTGGTAGGAAGTGGTCTCTTTGCCTGGACCTCGAGATTCGAGTCACCCAGTGGACCGGCGGGTTGGGCCAAGTCTAAGTCTATGCCAATAACTGGATCTGTTCCGTTTTCAGACTCAACATGCACTCAGCATGCATGGCCAATGAAAATATTTGCTGGCGAGTTAGTATCCTCCTACGGGTAGAATCGCATCTTGACCGGTGCTGTCTGTGGTGGGTGACGCTGCGTTCAGCTGCAAGCGGTCATGGTCGAACCGTGGATACTTGGGAGCACCCAGTTGACACTCTCCCGGAACCCAGCCCACCAGTCCATCCTCACCGAGGTGAACGTCCCGTGCATAGGACTTTCTTGTGATGTTCCTGCAGTTCCTCTAGTTTCTGGAGTTTCTGGAGTTTTTGCCGACAATCCGTGCAACTGCATCAGGCATCACTAATCAGGCGAGGGTGAGGGCGAGGGCGACTTGGTAGGTCGCCGAGTCTTTTAGCCTTGCGCCGCTAACAATCTTAAATCTAAAAATATCTTCAACCTGTGCTCCGGAAAGGAAAATAATGCGAGTATCTCCGCCGCATCGCAACAAAGGCTCTCCTGATCCTGAAATCATCCAGGACACCATCAACTGATATTCTGTCGCGCCGGGAGAACCTGCCAACAGATCTTATCACATTGCCAGAAGTTATCGCCCTTCACGACAGCTATCAGCTCATCAAGCGTCCACCTCGGCCACTCCGTTCGTTGCCATCCGAGCACGTTACAAGAGGTGACAAACGAAGGTAAGCGACGTTATTCCGCCGAAGAAGTTCCAATCTCTTCATCCAAAGATTCAAATATTCGACTTCGCGACCCCGTACAAAGGGTTATCCTCTTGTCGTTGGGACGCTGTTGTGCATGCATAGATCCCTTAAAATAGACATCATCACACAACGTCGTAGGAGCGGAAGCGTATATCCTCACGACAATGGCTCTAACACATGCAGTGTGATTCAGAGTGCTCTCGTGCATGCACAACTCGTCTATTTAGCGGGCGCAGAGCTTCGAATTCTGCATTGCTGCCATGGAAGCGACTTCTTGGATTCAGAAGTTGGATATCCCGATGACCGGAAATTCAAATCCCGAAGGCATTTTTTCAAAATAGTAAATCAGCTATATATCGCTTGCTCTGCGTAGGGTTTTGTTCACTTTCAGTCGGGATTTGAGGTGGTTACTGGATTGATGACTTAACTATATCCTACTCATATAGAGCCACGGAGTGATTCGACCAGCAAGGCAAGACAGTGATAGATTTATATCCCTAATGTGCCAAATGTCGTGAACTAAAAGGCCCCAAGAGGGCTATCAGATTGCGCATTATCTCCGAATGATTGGATGTCAGCAAGTACCACGAACCTTCGGGCCAGAAACAAGTATAAAAAAACACCCAGCTCAAAACCATCAAATCAGCCTCGCCCAAGACATCCCCAAAAACACTGATTCTCAGGCCAACTTTCCACATCCATCCGATCCCGTATCCCACAGCATCTGCACCTCACCGTCCTACCCAAACCACCAACTCTCAATCCAATCCAATCCACGACAGCCCTCTCTCAACCATGCACATCACCGAAATGTGACAACCAAGTGGCTGAGCCATTACGTGTCGAGAGCGCCGCACATCCCAAAAGAAAGAAAGAAAGACCACCTACAGCACTTCCCTCCCCTACGCCTGCATGTCGCACTTTGCGGGGTACTCCTCGCATTGTGAAATACCCACCTCCCACCCGGCCAACGAGTCGAGTCGAGTCGAGTCGAGGTAAGCATCTGCGACGTCATGAGCCCCTGAGCGAGGCGCTGGAGTGCAGCAAGACATATTGCACATTGCATAGTGAAAAGTAAAAGAGGCGTCTCGATCGATCAACAGCGCAACATCGTCAGTAAGACTGCCAAACGAACAAAGCGTCCTAGCGTTCTTCTTGGCTTGGTACAGTGAAGTACAGTAAGTAAGTAAAAGCACAGCCACTACGCCGGCGACCTCACCTCACGTCGTCTTCGGCGTTTGCATTTCCAGTGGACAGCTGTGTTTGCATGGATTAGGGGATTTCCCTGGGCGTTCAGGCTGCCGGTCTTCACGCCAGCTCTTACGCCAAGGTGGCCTTCAGGGGAAAGGGATACTGTATGTATGCTCCGGGCGGGCGGGAAGGCAGCCTGGCCTCCGTAAGCAGGCGGTTCAGGGCGTGCGTGCAATTGCTTGAATGGGGAATTTTGCGGATGGGGTGCGGTTCGCGAGATATGCTAAGGGGGTCCGATGGCTGGCTGTCTCGACGGCGAGGATGGGTGTGTTTGAGTATGTAGCGTAAGAGGTATCCTCGTCTTTATTCCTACTATGCAAGCCTCCGCGAGGGGAGCCCTATCTACCTAAACTAACTGGTGACTATCTACTGTACGCTCTGCTCATCTGCCTATTGCCTCGTGCCCCTGCCTGGACCGAGATCCCCATCAGCAGAAGCACAAGACTCAAGATCCCGTCCTGCGTTGCAATGACAAAGCATACCCATCCATCTAAGATGCTAGCAAATACCGCAGTATTATCGAGTAACGGGATGGAAATATCTATCTAATTGATCCGCTGCGCAAATGAAATCAATTGTGTGCTCGCCATCGCTGTCAAATGCCAAATCAAAGATTGTCGCCTCTCTCTTCCACGCGTGCCCGAAGGGCGAGTGCCCCGGAACAAACGAATTCGTATGCGTCGGAGTACAGTATCATGTCGACTAGGTCAACCATTGTTCCCAAATCATCCCACGCACGCCTTTGTAGTCACGTTGCAGATGTGCCGACGTAGATCGATTTTTCTCCAGGGTGTCTTATTTACAAGATGTTGTAGTCCCTTTGAAGTGCATTGACGTCTGCTGGCGAGATATGATTGTTGAGATACGGACCAAACTCGGGGATGAGACCTTTGTACGTTTGTAACGTCTGAGACAGCATGTTAGTTCTTGTTGTCCTCAGAAGCAACGGCATTACTTACGTGCTTGAAGATCCGGTGAAGATCCGTCGTCAGTGGAGTTAGTTTCGTCTCATCCATTTTGTATCGAGCAATCATGGTGCAGAAACTAGCGAGGTCCTTTTCCATCGCTGGGGGATTTGCCAAGACGCACAAGGTGAAACCTTTGCAAGCGGTGGCCTTCTCTTGAGTGTAGTCCACGGTGCTAATGCACTTCAAGAATGGCTCAGAGAACTTAGAAAGAACTGGCGCCATTATTTCCGCATTTTGGAGACCCAGTCGGCCCATAGCAATTGCGGCATTCTCGAGAACAGACTTGGGCACCTCGGGATTGCCAAGGATTTCGAGGAACCGTTGTAAGAGCTCGCCCACATAAGGGCCCATATCATTTCCCGTCTGGATTGCAATCTCACCACAGGACCAACAGGCATTGTTGACCACGCTGAATCCAGTGTCGATCTGCTCCTCTAGAATATTGTCCAAGTCGAGCTGCTTGATCAGAGTCGGCACCAAAGACGGCAGGAAAGGTTGCAGTTGCGGGAAGACGTATTTCGCGCAGTCTCCTAGTAAAGCATAGGATGATTGGCGGACATCATTTTCAGGATCTTCCATACAGAACTGGAGAAGGTCAAAAAGTCGAGGTTGGGAGCCGGATACGAGGGCGGCAGCGTGTTTGTCGTCGACCGCCTGGACAATAGCGCTTAAAAGGTCCAAGCTCGTTACGAGAAAGTCCTTGTCGGGAGTATCTAAAATTGGGTTATTGACTGCCGCAAGATACTCTTCCAAGTTTTGATGGATGATTTTGATGCATCTGGTATAGACGGGGGTCGCAAACGGCGCGAAGGTATCTGCCAGAGCATTGGCGACGTAAGATAGACACTCAAGGAGGGGGAAGAGTTCGCGCGACTGGTTAGAAACTTTGTTCCATCGATGGATCAAAGCAGGCATTAAAATCTCAATCAGCTGCGGTTGGGCAAGCCCATGGCCCACATGCTCAGCTAAAGTTTGGACGCAGTCGTAGAGGATGAACATATTCCTATCCTTGTATCTCTCGAAACACTGGACGAATTGGCGGATGATAGGTTCACAATACGGGGTCAATCCAGCTCCCGCTTTCTCTTCGAGGTGCGCGAAGGCCGAAGCTGCAGCTTCTTGGGCTCTCTTGTTGCGGTCCAACATGGTAAGAAGAATACCTTCCATCATAGGCTCGAAATATTTCGTTCGCAGGTCTGGAGTTGCGAGACTTGCTCCCCAGGCAGAGTATCTTCCCAAGGTCCAGCAGGTAATTTGTCGTACGAGAGGTTCTGGATCCTTAAGAAGAGAGATCAGGTAGGGAACCAAGTCTGGCAGATGCGGTGTGACTTGATCCACGCAGCCCTCTGCGACTGCTCCAAGTGCAAGCACAGCAGCCTCACGGTATTGCCATTCTTCATGCTTCAAATTGGTCATCAAATAAGGAAGGATGGTTTCGAAGACTGGCCTTCGGAAATCGGTTGCAAAGACATCCAATGCGGCAGCAGAACATTTGCGTAGATTCCATCGGTCCTCGGGATTTTCATCTTCATCGTCATCCGACTCATCAATCTCTCCTTCATCGAGATCATCATCCTCCATTCCGCTGAGCTTCTCGTACGATCCGCCATTTTGATCGCTCCCATCGACCTCATCCCCATTGGAATTTATGCGAGCGCTCTTGTTCTTCGCGAATTGAGGCTTGAGATCCTCCACACGATCTTCCTCGTCAGCATCATTTCCACCCCCCTGAAGCATGAGCATGTCATCTTCGTTATAAACCATGCTCTCCAAGAGTACTGGGATGATTTTGTTCAGATACGGGCTGAGGGACTTCCATAGCTCGTGATGCTCGCCAACGGTAAGCCAGAACTCGGCAGCATCGCAAGCCAAATCCTCATCCACCTTTACATTTCGCTGCTGAGAAATCATGTAGTCAACAAGGCCTTCGATATGGGGGAGGATCTTCTCTGGCCGAATCTCTACGATTTGGATGAAGGCTCGACAGACCTGCCGCCGAACGTCAACCGAAGGGTCAGCGGCAAGGGAAAAGAGGCGATTGAGGAGGTCATCCAGGTTGGCAAGAAGAGCCTGAATTTTTAGAGGGATGAAAACATTGATGCTGGTCAGAGCTAGGGACCGAATCTTTGGTTTTTCATTGGCAGTGAATTGAATTAGTTTTGGGATGATGAAAGTGAGCGGCCGTTGTCCTTGGTAGTCTTTGTCGAGCATTTTCTTGTTGTCTTCACAGACTTTGGCTAGAGCAGCCATTGCTCCCTCCTGAGCTTCTGGCGTGACATTTCCGGCGTCATTTCCAATCAGTGCCAACAATTCGGGTAGAATCTGAGGCCATCCTAGAATACCGCCTTTCTGGATGATTTCTGTAATGACGTTTCCCGCGTAGCTTCGAATCGACTGGTTCTTGTCTTGTAATGCAATAGGTATCGAAGAGCGCACCAAAGCAACACTCTCCGGTGGTATCGTCTTGTAGCCCGTCCTGATATTGTTTTTCAGCATCAAAGCTGCCGCTGCTCGAACCGCATGGTATTCATCAGGGCTGTAGTTTAGTCCTGGAGGAGCTTGAGAACTCGAAAATAGATATGTGAGGTAATTGTTGATATCTGGGGAGGATTTTGCTTGGGCGAGCATCTATATCAGAAGTTCGACGTTAGCTACGGTTATACAACGCTCCTGGGTTCCCCGGTGAGCGAGATGTGATAAGAATCTACTTACAATTTCTGCTTGCTTCTGAGCGTTCTTATTGTGCCCGCTCAGAGAGTCTTTTAAGCAGCTTGACAATTGCCTCAATGGCTCTTCCTGCGGCTGCCACGCCATCGTCGCTGCCATTTGACTCCCAGAGCCCTGTCAATCGTCCTTCTGGGATAGTTTAAGAGATCCCAGTATCCAGGCTCGGCGCTTCTGCTGATAAGTGAGGCTCTGCGATCGCACAATGTGACTTGTGGTACGTTAAAGGGTTTCGTTCGACATCTGAGAAGAAACCGAGGGGTCAGCATGGGTTCTTCTTTGAAAATTTGGGGGCCATCCCAAGCTACAAAATCAGATGAGAGAGCATAGGCAGAGACTCACCAGCCAGAGATAAATGAGTAAATCGCTATTGACTTGTTACGTGACGGTAGCAGAGAGGGAGATTTTCGCAGATCAAGGCGGGTGGGGTGAAGCAAACACGAGTTTGGTTCGCTCTCAGCTAGGCAGGTAGGGTAGATGGAGACCCGCGGGCAAACAGCACTTTACATGTGTAAAAGGCTTCGATCTTCTGGTCTCCGAAATTCAATTATGAGATGATGTCGTAGAGCCAGATCGTCGAGAATTGAAGTGGGCTCGTTCGCCAGCCAGAGCACATCCCCGGCAATCAAGATGCAAGCGAAAATGTTTGACGTCGGTTTTGACACCGCCTTTGATGAACCAACAGTGGGGCCTTTCAACAACTGAAGCTTGTTGCTTGCTCACAAGGCCTCTCTATCAACCAGCATCCGAGAGATGTATTATTCATAGATTGTAGGCGATTTAGAATCGACAGAAGTGTTCTCACAGCATCTCATACAACCAAATGGGGAAAGGCCTCACGGGCAAGAGAAATAGAAAGAACAGAGTTCATATCGTCGAATTGTTCAAAAGTTGTTGAATGATTAAGTTCTTGGACATGAAATAATGTAGTATTGGCTAGGTTCTTATGTATCTACAAGATTCTCATAGGTATCAACGTCGCCACCAGTATGAGGAGGCTGTGGAACATTGTCATATACAGTTGCTATAGTTCATCACTCTCGAGAAGTCACTCGTTTGAAACGGATGCGCTCTTAGTTCTTAAGTTTGGTGAGACCCTCTCTACTCGGAGAATTTTGCGTAAGGACAGGTTACTGTGCCTAGAAGCTAGCACCTGGGCAAACTACCTTTTGAAATTATTCGAGGATGCTGTAAGATCCCTTATGCAAGCACCCTTTGCTTTTTCACTCGCCCCTGCACCCAATGAGATGGGTCTCAAGGGAGTTGAGTTTTCAATGAGCGGGTGACTGACTGCTTGGAGTCGTAGGCCTACGGGGAACACTTGCCAGAGTGCGTACTCTGGAAAGCAGGCTCGCGATCAGGGTCCCAACGCTTTATTGGATCTCTAACAAGTCTTGCTTAGGGTTGCTGCTGGTCATCCTGAAAGCTGCAAACGCCTTAGTAATAAAGTCCGACTTTCAACTCAACAGACTGTCCTTTCCACCCAGTTCGAGATCAACAATGCTTCACATCAGGTGAGTTGTACAGAAGCCGATGGACTTTTAATTGAATAAAGGAGGCACAGCGCATGCCCAAGCCTCACGATGGGCACAGGAGATCCGTATGGTGGTATGTGTAACAAAATCATAGGTTGCACAAGACCCTTCTGTTGTACGGCGATGATTGCATCCGTATGACAAACCCTTGCACAACCATGTACAACTACACTACATATTTTCAAGAGCCTCTGCACAAGACGACTACTTTCGGTTTGTACGACCTCCAGTTTCAACACAGAAGCCATCATAAATCAGTGCCTCCTCTAAATCCACGTGAATAGCTGTAGTAACGGTCAGGCCGAAGGAACTTATTGTTCGGAGCTTCCGTTTCGAATATACTTTAGATTGAGTGCTCTCCGAGGAACAATCCAGATTTCCTGTTTATTAATTCTCTGCGCGACGCAGTTGACGTCAAAAGTCTGAAGGAAATCTCCGGGACCGGGACCAGGACCAAGCCAACGTAATGCTTCAGTTATCCGTCTGGTTGTCTTGAGCAGACAGTAACACTGATATCCTTGATAAAGCCACATCAAAGTCTTATGAAGACTTGCAAAGACGATTTTCGGCTTCGCCGGGTGTCAAAGAAGTGAGACTCAACCTTCTTCAGGATCTTTTGAAGCCATTTTGGCCTGTAGTAGCCTCCTTCGCAGATAGAGAAAATCATCGCCTGAATTTGACATCTTTCCAGGATGGGCTCGTATCACTGAAAGTCGGAAACCCTTTTCATTGCATCAATGACCATTGAGAAGCTGACCACTCTTCCCGGCTTCTTTCATGACGACCTCGACAACCTTCTTGAACCCCTCCATCTCCTCTTCAACTGTGCCTCCCATTCCAGCGCTCGCAAAGCTTATTGAGTTGCCCACATACACAGGCTTGTTAGTTTTCCGTGCCAACAGCTTAGCCAGACGTGTTGTAAACTCGATGGAGGATTCGTAAGTGTAAAGCGGCGTCGACAGACTCTGGCCCGGGTTAAGTCTCTAGAAGCTCGTCAGTAACACTATTCTTTGACTGCGGTATGGAGGAGGAATAAATAGTATACATCTGGTAGCGCGTAGACGAACGATCCTAAAGGTGCGGCCTCGGATGTGTTGCCGTTCAACGACGTTGTCAAAAATAGGAGGATGGAGGTGTTTTGGATCGTGAGTTGCAGATGGATTCGTGTCTCTGGAGCTTTGGGCATTGGAAAAGAGAGCTCGATGGGATGAGCTGATCTTTCCACCTTGGGTCCTTGAGCGGCTGCCATTCTGATCTTTAGGTGTAAGGCAGTCGGGAATGAGAAGCCTTGAATTGAAGACGCGAGGTTCTTCATCATGGGGAACGTGATCACGTGTATGCTCCCAATCCACTGCTATTTCAGCTGAAAACCACGGTCATTGCTTATGCAACATCCTACTCACTCAAGGTCTTGGGACCATTTAGGTTGACTTGGAGCTTTAAAGTTAGTATGCAAGAGATTCCGTTCAAAGCTCACTGCTTACTTGATACGCCATCTCGAAATCTGCACGAAATCGATTTCTATAGTCTTTGAACAGCTGGGATTGGGATCTCATGTAGCTCATGGAGACTTGATACTGCACCGCTATTGCTCCTTTAGTTTCGCGATAACTTTCATCCGGTCCCTTACAACAATTGAGCTCCAGACCCTGAATCGAGGGCTGCTTGTTCAAAGCCCAATCTCCCGGAGCTTTTCATTCAGCCATTTAACATCATCCTTACTGTCGCCTGGTCCTCCAGCCCAATGTCCCCATATCGATGGAAAAGCCTCCATCTTTCCAATTCCAGGTTTCATATTAGCAACCTCAATCTCAGAATCTTCTGGTCTAGAGGACTTTAGTGGAGTACGATAGTTCCGACATGAGAGGCTTACGGGAAATACAAGTCGGTCTTGCCAGGTAGAACAAGAGTCTTGGCTTTTATTGCTTGCATAGCTGCTTTGAAATCTCCATTGTATGGTTCCTGAACTGAGCAGTTTCCAGCTTGCCAAGTGTAGAGCATAACGAGTAGATTCTCGGGATCTGACCACTGTTAGTGCAGTCGAATTAAGACCGAGCTTATCGAAACTACCTTTTGAAAGAGCCCAGTTCTCCCAAAAGTTCTTCATGAAGTCCTCTAATCCCTTGAAGCCGAGAACACTCTCGTACAGCTTTTCTCGATAGAAGGCTTGACTAAAACCCCAACCAGCATAAACCCGACCGAAAGCTTTCAATCCAGCTTCCCTCTCCTCGGCGGTCCAAATTCGATACTCCTCCCCTTTAGGAAGGATTGCGTCCTCGCTAGAGCCGGCTGAAGACTGTTTCTTTGCGGCCAGCAGGGCAGACTTGACACCTTCGAGGAACACCTGGTTATGCAAAGAAGTCTTTGCCGCACCACAGAATGGAACAGCAATGTCCATAAAGTCAGGATAGCTCGTTGCCCATTCTGATTAAAGCAGAGTCAGCAGTTACTTCTTCCAGGACTAGATTGTCCTGACGTCGGGTCTCAAATCAACTCTTCCGAGACACTCCCAATTAGGGAATCTTCCTCTCTCCCATGCACTTACGAAAAGTCTGGCCAGCTCCCATAGACCATCCTAGAACTGCACGAGCATGCCTTATCCCAAGGTGCTCAGTCACTAATTTATGCTGAGCTCGAACATTGTCAAAGAAGGTGACCTTTGGGAAAGGCCTGATGTTCGAGTTTGATGGAGAAGTTGATTGACCGTTTCCAAAGAGAGCAGTGATGATAATGAAGTATTTTTTAGGATTTAGTGCTTGATCTTCTCCGATCAACCATTCATTATCGGCAATAGCTATGGAGAGTCAGCAAAGTATGACTGAAAGGTAAAAGTCCATATCGCTTAAATCTTTTGAGCGATCTGGACATTGAAGTCATTTCTTAAGGCGATGAAGATACAATGGCTATTTTACGTACCGCCAGAGTACCATGATGGATAAATGATTGCTGGAGACTTGGAATCACCAAAGGTCTTATAGGCAATGTGTGCATCTGGAATTGATTGGCCACACTGGAGTTTCCAATCTCCGAGCTTGAAGGTCTCAATTCCTGACATTATTTACTTGCTGACTTGAAACGAAAATTGAAATGGCCCTATCTTGTCTCAGTTCTGTATACTGAAATGGCAGGTGATTCTTACAAATGCAGTGTTACCACAATGCCACAATGCGTCAATCAAACTGGCTGGCAAATAAGAGTAGATTCGAAATCTGTGTAAAAATCGGGTCAGAATTGCGAAGATATTTGTTTTTAGAGTAAGACATGAGTCTATACCGAGTCGTATTTGGTCAGGGGAAGTTGCTCTGCAAATGTACCTTTCTCGCGGATCAAGAGGATTGACTTTCACAAGATTAGATGGGGGTCAGAGCCGATTGGAACACACTTCGGCTCGGGGGTTGGGAGATTCTTTGCCAATAACTTAGATATTGATACGTTCGTCTGTGAAACGAGTTGGAGACGGAATTTCTTCTTAGAAAAGAGATTTGAATATAAGTCAACCCGAGGGCAGCAGCATCTCTTAAATTATTTAAGTTCGACTTCCTTCCCTCTTTCCCCTTATCTCTTTATCGCATGCATATGCGGGGTCGAGTGATGGAGCGGCTCGAGGCGGTTCAACGACGTCTCAAATGCCGATCGACATGCTTTCCGAGAGTCGGGCGAAAATAAGACAGAAGGCACAACACCGCAGTAGATACCATGGACAGCCAGAAACATTATTAGATCTCTGAGGTGCAATTATTTGAGGCTCAATTGCTTCGGAAGATTCTAAAGAGCTAAGATCAAGCTAAGATCAACAGAAAACCACACCTCTTTCCTAACCTACCCACTCGAACGATGTCTACCACCTCTGCCAGCGTCCAAGATCGAATGGATGCGGAAAAAGCTATCAAGCGCAACCCTCATCCAGATTTCAAGAAAGTAGAGAGCAGTCGAGAGCCATGGGACAAATCCCTGGCATGGAATTTGAAGCAGACCCTCAAACCAGACTGGGAATACGGAGAAGGGGGGAACGATGGCGGCGCATCTCTCAAAAAGAACCACGTTGAAATCGATCCATATGAAGAGGGTCGCCCTGCGACCTATAATTACAAATTATTGATCAGCGGTATCGTTCCCCGACCTATTGGCTTCGTTTCTACGAAATCGAAGGACGGATCGAGTACAAATTTGGCGCCCTTTAGTTACTTCCAGATGATCAATCATGATCCGCCTCTTTTCATTATCGGATATGCGGGAGGGTTTGATAATGCGAAGGATTCTCTAAAGAATTTGATTGAAAGTGGAGAGTGTGTTGTCAATATTATTTCAGAGCATTTCATTGAATCTGCGAATGCTTGCTCTATCAATGCGCCATACGGAGAGAGCGAATGGGCCTTGAGTGGATTGACGCCCGCGCCTTGTACAACCGTCAAGGCGAGCAGAGTAAAGGAAGCCGTCTTCTCAGTAGAGGCAAAGTTAGAGAGTACAAGGGAGTTTGAAAGTAAGGGTACACCAGGAAAGAAGACTGGAGTTCTTGCTATTGTTGAGGGAACTAGATTTTGGGTTAGAGAGGACGCTATCAATGAGGAAAAGAATATCATTGATCCTGCTGTAAGTGCTTAAACTGAATGAGAGAGGGCATGACTGATATATTTGGAAGATTCTGAGACCAATGAGCCGACTTGGTGGAATCACTTATGGCAGGTTAACTGAAGGCCTTGAACTTCCAAGACCTGATTACGATGAGGCTGTTGGCAAGAATCCGGAAGCCAGGAAACTCGTCAAGCCCAAGGTAGATGGGCAGTGAGACCTGAATAGAGACCTTTAGGCATCATACAAATAAAATAGAGCATGAATAGGTAGAAGTGAATTCTATGATACTGCGTCCACCCAAATATGTCTTCACCCGAGCATCCTCCTCAAGCAATCTCGAAGTTTTTCGGGTAATTATACTCCGGATAAAGAACAAGGACTACTCAAGCTTCTTTCCTCTTTGTCATCATTGGTATTTTGCTCTAATCTTTAAGGCCTTTCTTCGTCAGTGGTTTGAGGACGGCAATGCAAGCTGACGACGTACGAGAACCCCGCATACGTACCCCTCCTGAAGCTTGCGGCATTTGAGAGGAGTTGTAGATCATATACTGTAAATTGCGCTAATCTAGCCGGATAAACTCCAATTCACTCCTCTTATTTTTCTAAGTCTCAATTCAATTGGGGGAAAATCTTCCGCTGTTGTGATCGGCATTCGGTTCCTGGGGCAGAACGGCCCCGGACTGACTGGTACATTAGGCTGCTTTCGACGATATACTGTAGGAGTTCCTTAAAGGTGGGTTTCTAACACTTAAAATGGGGTTGGCGATATGCAACATAATGTCCGGTCTCTTTTTTAAAACAAAGGATATCGGTATATGAATGCAATTAACCGCCCTCTGAGGTTGTAGTCCGACACTTCAAGATAATTTGTAAATATGCGCTACAATCACTGGCTTCTAGCCACAGCGCTCAGCTTTCCTTCGACCAGTCTCGCACACTCTCCTTCTCCTACAAAACCATACTCAATTATCCTCGAAAATGGCGGTAATATCATAGTCAACAACAGCGCCATTTTGGCAGGATCTTCAAACACAACGACAAGCCCAATTTCGTCAAGCGACGGCGGAGATCAGGTCACGTACTCGAGGCTAAATCCATGCGTGTTCAAAGTCCAAGTCAATGCCAACACAAACTTCATCGGCGCTCAGTTCACCGTCAGCAATGATGATTTGTTCTACGGAGTTTGGGAATACCCATGGTTCGATCAAATTACCAATACTGACGTCGAGTTTGACTTCAAAGGCCTTGGAAATTCTGATGGAGTGAACTGGTCAAATGCTAGAGCTCCATTCTTCTTGACTACTGCTGGGTATGGGGTCTATGTAGATACACTTCAGATGGGGTCTTTTGACTTCTCGACTTCGGGCCAGGCTCAGTTCATCTTCAATTCGAGTAGCTTGACATACTATATCATTCTACCGAAGTCACTGGGAGATTACAAGTCCATTATAGAGGAGTATACCGCCCTTTCATCGAGGATTGAGATGCCTCCTGATTCTGGATATGGACCGACATTCTGGTCTGATGACTTTGAGGAAGACTTCCATGGGAGTGTGAGCAATGCTCAGGAGAATTACTATGACGTTGTCAATCATCTTTACTACAATGAGATCAGGGCCACCTCAATGTTCGCCGACCGTAAGTACCACTGTCCTTTTTGTGAGATAGTCACGGATGGATGTAGGTCCCTACGGGACGGGGAATATGTCCTTCGGTAATTTCGATATGGATCCTACCTACTACCCCAGCCCTGTGCAGTTCATCGCCAACCTCTCCAACTACGGATTTGATTTCCAGGTGTGTCATCCAGTCATAATAACTTGTAGGAAATATAGCTAATACCTTCTGATAGGTCTGGGTTGCTAATCGAGCTTTTGATGACACACAGCTCTACAACAAATCCATCGAAGAGAACTGGTTATTTCCAGGCTACACTGCTGAAAATTTCCCCGGACCAGCCCTCAACCTTTCGATCCCGGCGGCGTACAATTACTTCAAAGAACGCCTCTCGAACTTCACCGATCTTGGCGTAAAAGGATATAAGATCGACCGAGGAGAGGAAGGAGAAATGCCGGGTATGTTAATCTCTGTTTCCGAAAACCATTTGCTGACTCTCGTCAGTCTATGAGCAAAACATCCAGCAAACGCTCTTTGAGCAACTATGCTATGAGAACATGGCATCTAAATGGGGAGAATCCAATTTTTACAACTTTGCACGTTCAGTAGTCGATCGATCTCGCTCCCGTACTGCTGTCTGGAACGGCGATTCGCATTCCAATTTTAGCGGCTTGTCATACTCCGTAGCTTCTGGGATCCGGGCTGGGCTAATAGGGTTCTCGCAATGGGGCGTCGATTGCGGAGGATATGTACGGGGGGCAAATGATCCTACTGAGGAGCTTTGGGCCAGATGGATGCACTTCAGCACATTCAGCCCGGTCTACGAGATCATGATCGGGACAAATCATACCCCTTGGTACCCACCATACACCAACCGTTTGGTCTCGATTCTCAAGGATACGGCGAATTTGCACAACTCGCTCATGCCGTACATAAAATCGTATACTTACGAGGCAACCCAGACTGGTGTGCCTCTTATCCGAGCATTGATTCTGGAGTACTCACAAGATGCTAAAGTCTTCGGGACAACAGACACGTACGCCTTTGGAGAGCAATTTCTTGTAGCTCCCATCGTGGACGAAGGTGGACGTCGAAGCATCTACTTTCCTACCGGGACCTCATATCTGGAATACTTCAACAAGACCTCCGTTTACCAAGGAGGGACAACGCAAACGGTTTCACTTGAATGGGAATATATCCCAGTCTATGTCAAAGAAGGGGCTATTATCCCCACAGGCGATATATACCAAGGCAATCAGAAATGGTCGAAATGGGAGCCGTATCTGGAGATCCAGGTCTTCCCAAGTTTTGGTTGCGAGAAATCCGAGTTCAAATACTACAACGCAGCAAAAAACGAGATAGCGCTGATTACTGCGACTACGAGTAAGGAGAGCAAGGAGGTAGTAATAGAGTATGAAGATCTGGGTCTCCCAGGAACGATTGTTTTATATGGGAAGGGAGGGGAACATAATCTCACGCTGAATAATGGCGCCGGAAAGGCGACTGTGAAGGGATTTGAGAGTCTTTTTGGCTGAAATAGAAAGAAGCTTTGGATGTCAATCTCACGGAGTTTATAACCGAATTGAGATTCTTAGAAGGCAGGCGGAACTCTTGGAGCAATTCGAACAGATACTTTGCGAATGTGGGCATCGCTAGGAGGTAAATTTGGGGAAGCACCGCTCTAACCGTTTCCCCTGATGCAACTTTTTAGATCCCCATAAGATCTGCTTTCAGTAGAGCATTCCCAAGATACTAGCAAGAATGCAACCGCTATCAGCTATGACCATGGTCTGACAGCTCGCAGCCAAGAATGCCCTTTTATAAGCCTGGAAACCGGTGGAGGGTATGGGTGCAATTGCGTGCGTGTTGATATCTGGGGCATTTATCCAATAGTATTCATTATGATTGAATCAGTCACTGGAATGATCCCATAACTCTTTGTGAAGCACTTCGCGCAGGGAAGTGGACAATGACCTTGCATGAGCGAAGGGACTTTGAGCCCCTCCAGTCTCAACGCATCCCTCAAGTCAATAACAGTAGAATGTAATAAGATGAGAGACTCCTCGGACGAACTCCGCCTCGTCCTTCTCTTTCCCAAATCCACAGGTTTGGATCCTGACCTTGATGTGAAGGACGCGAATACCATGCACCTTGCGAGGGGTGTGTCTGAAACAAACCTCCTGGATGAAGTAGCAGTGAAACCAAATAGCCGCGGTGCAGGAAGTCCATACAAGTACAACAGCGCTATCGCGATCTTGAAGCAGAATCCAGCTGATGATTGTTTACGACAACTTGTTATAAAAGTCGCATGACAAATACAGAGATACGTCTGATGCTGCGCTTGTGATGATACGATACCTACCTGAAATCGGTCAGCAAATTGGATGCGGAAAGTCGGCCATCGTCGCAACCACGCCTACGCCACCTGGGAACGAATCCTTGCCCAGCCGAGCGACAACTGACTCCATCAACCACCCCATGCCGACGGAAAACAAGGACTTTCTTCAGAGCGACAGCAACCTCGAGCCTTTTCCTCTATCTCGCTGGGCGAGAGAAAGCCGGACTTTATACTGCATCGGCCACACCGTTTGAGTGACGGAAAGCAGGAATAGAGGCTACGATAAGGGCCAGGCAGACTTCATGATGGATGACCATCTGCGGGGGATATACACGACCCTGACAACCTCGATCGTATCCCCGACTCCAACATTCGCATCCATACAAGAAGAAGCACAGAGGAATATCCAAGACCTTCTTGCAAGTCAGGGACAGTTCCAAGAAGCAGCAAATGGTGATGTTGGTGTGACGCCACAGCAGTCGAATGCATCGACGGTGAATGGCGTCGTCATTGGATTGCTCAGCTCCTTTGGAAGTGCGATATTAATTGCGCTTATCTTTCTCATTGTATACTTCTTCCGTTACACGAATAGCGGACGTATTCTCCTGGATCGGATCGGAAGACCCGGTGAATATGACGATGAGCAGCAGTATGCAAGAGAGGAGGCGGAAGCCTTGGAGGAGATGGATGATTTACAGCGTGCCGAATATTTGAGAGCAAAAGGTATGGTGTTCCTATTGGCTTGTATATATCCTGTCAGGATGTTTACTGATACTACTGATCCACAGCGTTCATACAAGCAAATCCACCTGATTCCTTACCGACCGACATATCATTATCACAATATTTAGCGATTCAAGAGAAGGGCGTTTCGGCGTGGGAGTTTGAGCCAGAGCTCGAGGTAGCGAACTGCTTCGTGGAGGCTAGGACCGAGATCGAATTCTTCGATAGCGAATCATCCGTTCTTACAAATCTGCCAATTCCAAAACAAAACGAGGTTTATTACTGGGAGTCGAAGATATACGATAAGCCAGAATCGACGTTAATTAGCATAGGTGTAGCTACAAAACCATATCCGCTGTTCAGGTTACCAGGTTGGTAGTGTTGATCCAATTGGCAGACATTTTTTGCTGACAGGATAACTAGGCTGGCACAAGTATTCAGTTGCGTACTCCTCTACTGGAAATCGAAGATACAACCAGCCGTTCACTGGACCTACATACGGACCACAATTTGTACAAGGAGATGTTATCGGGGTGGGATACAGACCTCGAACCGGGACCATATTCTTCACCAGAAATGGGAAGAAATTAGACGATGTAGCGCATGGGCTCAAATCCCAAAACCTCTTCCCAGCAGTCGGTGCGAATGGACCTTGCACAGTGCATGTGAATTTTGGACAATCAGGCTTTGTCTTTATCGAAGCCAACGTCAAGAAATGGGGTTTAGCACCAATGACTGGAAGTCTTGCACCTCCTCCTCCTTACGGCAGCGAACAAGGAAGCATACTACTCGAGGCTGGCAGAGAAGGCGCACAAAGTAGTCAGGGCCATTATTCTGATCCTCGACATGGGCGCACTCGTAGCGGAAACTTCAGACATGGGCCGCCTACAAGTCCTGGACCTGTACGATCTCCTACTGATATATCCCTCGCACAACTTACGCACATTCCCTCCCACGAAGTAGCTGGTGAGTCCAGCGCTGCGACGGTGGGAGAGCAGCAGGTTGGTTTGGGAGTTCATGATCATGCACAACCGCCGCCAGAATACACGAGCCCGCAGCCATCGAATGCAGGTAGTCCGCGGGGGAGTTCGGATGATGAGCGGACGCCGATATTAAGACGAAAGCCTACGCCGCCACCAATCCCGAGTTATAGCGACGCAGTGGCGGAGGATAGAGTCAGGGAGCGAAGCTCGAGTCAGAGTATTGATAGGGAGGGTCCAAGTTCATGACACACCCAAGACCGGAGGCTGTTTGAAGATGAAGCGGAGTGGATACGGTACGATAAACGGGACGGCTCCGGTGTTGAGGAAGAGTGAGGACACATTATCTTGATTTGCTTAGCGAGGGAGGAGCTTCTATCATCGACTGGTGAACGGATCATGGCGCCTATGGAGTTTACGGCCTTTTGAGTCTGGGATATTTGACTTCCTAGGAATAAAGTACTTGTGAGAGTGAGGAAGTTGGGAATGAACGAGATGTGAATAGCGCGACATGATGCAGATACATATTAGGTAATACAAAACCTCTTCCTTTGTAAATGCTTCGCATCCATACTGTTTGTGAGATTGATAAGATGATTCTGATGTTGGCATTCGGTGGGTGGGTAAAATACCCAGCCCGATACACGCACAGTGTAAGCCGGACAGTCTCAGCCAAGTTGCAACCCCCGTGCTGGCCGTTGAAGTCGCTTGTATTTCACTCGTTCTTTGAAATTATGGAAAAGGCTGTGGAATAAAAGTCACAACTTAGAGGATCAGCAGTGTTATATGGTTTTTGGGGAGGACGGAACGGGTGGGGGGGCATTTTGTTTTTATTGCAAGCTAGAATACATAAAGGCTCCTGCATGGTCTGCGGCGATGCTCGCGTCTCCAGATCTAGGTTCCGATTCAAGAAGCAGGGCCTCGAGAATGCGCGGAAACCTTATATCCAGTGGAGATTCGATATCGGAATATTAAGAAGGAGCATGTGGTGAATGGATCCTGATAAATGAAACTTTTGTCGAGTGGCAGAAAAGCAACGCAAGCAGTATGTAGGACGTTTCCTCCGTCTGAAGTTGAGATCGATTGGCTGAACGACGAATCCTACCCGGAGGACCGAGAAAGGAAATAGTGTTGCGAATCCGAGCATCATGGCGAGGAGAATGTCGAATTGGTGGATGAAACGTGACGAAATGCAAAGAAACTGTGATCGAATGGTTGAACTCCAAACCGAGATGAAAAGCCTGAGAATAGACAACAGCGCTTCAGACTCAGATGACTTGTTGAGAAGAGCGTCACAATTTGACGCGACGAATAGCCTTCTCCGTATGAAATTGTGATCGAAAGCAGGAATCTCTCCTGGAAACCTCCAGCTTCGATAGTGAAAAGATCGTCGAAATTGGGCAACTAAAAGGTCAAAAAAAGCCCAAAGTTTTTAATCTCTCCCCACCCTATTGAGAGGGCTCATGAAGGTCCAGTGATGAAAATGAAAATTACGGTAATGCATGATACCAACTTAGATCATGGCACCAAAGTTATCCTCACCAACCAGCTCCTTGCAAAAGAAGACAACATCGCAGAATTTAGCAGGTCCAGGGCCGGTAGCAGCGTGGGATCTGGCGATGCGGGGAATTCTGCCTTCTTCATCAAAGTAGTAACGTCCCAGAAAGTTCTTCACCCATTCGTAAGTCGGATCGTCCTTTTGTTTGATGGCATATTTAATGATCAGCTGGTGGATTTTGTGAATGCCGCCATACAGGTACACGGGGTCATTTTTCGGGTTCATCCAGTCATAACCGTCCTTGGCTCTGTGAGATGAGCAATTAGCTGAAGAAAGGTTTACTAGGCAATAGACGGAATACTTGCCCATAACTATGAGATAGACTTTGGATCATGCGATCTAGAAGACTTTGACCAACTTTCAATTTGGTGTGATCAGGGCGGACAAAGAAGTGTAGGTAAGCTGTATAGCGAGATCGGCCTTCTCTACTACCGCCAACACCATAGGCGTAAGATTCTGCATACCCAAATCCAATGATTTGCTCATACTGCGGGAATGTGACATTCTTGGATGCTTTTCCGGGGGCGGGTAGCGGCATCTTTCCTTTGACAGCTACGATGAAGGGGAGTTTCTCTTTTCTTGTGTAATCGATTACATAGACGAAATTATCCACTGAGACAGCAACTTGGTCTTCGGTGGCAAGAGAGTTTATAACATAATAGTTATAGATCTCCGTGATACCTTTTGCGTCATTGTCGGTAGCGGGTCTGAAAGTTTTGATGTCAGCAAGTTGTATCTTGAGCGTCGTAGCGATGAGTACTGAGGACTGGAATGTGTCGGAATTATATTTTACCGTCACAACGGTAATTACGACGCTTTACTGGAGGATATGATTGATGGAAGAGTCAACAGCCCTTAATTTAGATAAGGGAGGAATTTCAATGAGCAAAGGTAGCTTACCTCAAGTAAACGTCAATCTTTGGTTTGTAAGGGTGTTCCTCTTTCGAACGGGCTTGGATTTGGAGTTCATATTCACGAGCCTGTGTCTCTTGTAATTGAATCCTGGCCTCGGAAGCTTTGGTTTGATTTTCGTGCTTTCTGACAAACTTCTTCATTTCTGTAACTGAAGTTTGGAAACGCTGCTTGTCTGGATTCTCGCAGCTGGTGAGATCTACTTGAGAGTCAGTAAATGTGAAAGGCAGCCCGCGAGAAATGTGCTAAAGATTATGGTGAAATGCAACGGATTCATTCATGCCATACTATCTTGAATGTCCATCATGGCAAGCGGGGTGGGGAGTATTAGACTGACCAGTAGCGGTCAGGGGATGTTCGAATGGCGTATAAATGCCTCCCTCCCCAATAGGTAAAGCATTTCCAAATTTCGGATCCTTCATATTGACGGCAACCTCAGGGCCACGAGGTACATTTGGCTCCCAGTCTTGACGAATGTAGGCGGGCATGAAGCCAGTGCCGTCGAACTTGCTACGATCGTTTTCCCAGTCAGCTGGGGCAGGTTTCCAGGATTTGCCATCCCAATCCAAGAAATCCTCCTTTGGATCCCGACCCTGCATAGTTCTTACGTTCTCCTTCACCTTCATTCCAACACCCGAGTCGCTGACCTTATCATCAAAATCAAGGCTTGAAGTTGCGGGTTCAAAGCCAGGCGCTACAAGAGCATCTACGGCAGGCCTAACATCATCAATTCTGCAACAAAGACAATCAGTGATGTCTCTCCTACCGGATTAATCTTCGTAAAACTTACTTTGTTATCTTTTTAGTCTGAGCTTTGTCTCTAGGATCTGAGGTAGGGTGTGGATCTATTTCAGGACGAAGCAGGAGAGGAGGACTCAGAGTTGAAGGACCTCCATTTTGAATCGGCGCGACCGAAGGTGTCTGTGAAAACTTTTGGCTACCAGTAAAGGTGTACTTCTTGCCGTTAGCTGCAGGAGCTTTGATCTCGTCAGTAATGAAAGATTTGAAGGCGGCATCAGTTCCATCATTAGGAAGCGCGAATTTGTGGTATCGAGCAGCATGATCTGCCGGACCTTGCGCAGCCTTTTCCACGTTACCCTTTCTCTTGGTCTCAGCAGCGGCTGTCAGTTTGTTGTTTAGGTACGCCAGAAAGCTTACGTCGGCTAACTTGGTGCACGAAACAGGTTGAGCAGTACGGGGTACTTGTTCTTTCTGACCGTTGGCCTGTGGTGTTGAACCACTTTGAATGCCATGACCTGAGAATTGTCGTGGTTGGTTTTGCAAGCCATTTTCAAAAGCAGAAGCGATGAGAGGAGCTCTGTTCTCCTGTGGGGCAATACTAGAAACAGGCATAACCTGTAAGTGTGGGGGTAAAGGTCGAATTACAGTCTGCATGCCAGAGCTCGAAGGCGCATCTTTGACTGGAGTCAAATTTGCTTGAGGAACATTGACAGAGACCGATGTATGCTGCACCTGAGGGGTTGGAGATATAATAAGGTCTGGGATTTCTCTTGGTTGAAGGTTAAGATCTCTCAGATGAGGTGCAACAGCTGCAGGTCTAGCGTCAGGCGTCTGAACATGATTTCCAGCATCCTTCTGAGTATTGACTCCGGCTTTTTGAAAATGAGGAACGGATGACTTGCTGTTGAGAGCATGACCAGCAGCAACATGCTGAACTTGTAGAAGAGGGCCTGTGAGATTATCAATTAGTAAGCCAGTACTGTAGTTCACACCAAGCAAAGGCATGAACTCACCTTGAATTGACTCAGTGCTCAAATTGAGGTACCCGATACCAGGTTTATTTGCTGATGACATGGTATCAGCTATGAGTTGTGATGGCCCTGTTCTCTTCTGAATTGTTCTAGTTGATCTTGGATTGATTGATTGTCCTTTCAAGGAGAAATCAGAGGTAGTTGAGTCTAATGTGGCAGACTGAAGTTTTCATTGAGGAGTTGGGACCAATTTTTGATCATAGAGAAGAAATCAAGAGTTGTTGCTGAACCAATGGCGCTTAGCTTCGCCAAATCAAAGCAAAGGTGAGGTGGTGGGGAAAAGAAAGCTATTCAGAACCAGATCCTGAACGCGTTTAAGACGGGACTTGACGTGCTTGAGAGCATAATCGCAGTTGCTATGTGGCACAAGGTAGAAGAGCAGGTGAGGAGCAGGAAAAAATATGATAAGAAGACATTGCTGACGATCGGGGACTTACATGAGTTCTTGACAAAACATGAAAGGTCAACAGTGTAAAAGAAATCAACCTCTATCGCAACAGGCGTCTGAAGTACGACTGGAATGCCGTTGCCATGTTGCGTAGTCCATGGTCTACGAATCCTACAAAAAGTTGCAAATTGGTGGTTGAGTGTGGAGAAGAGGTATTGGTAGTTTGAAGAGAAGAGCAAAGCAATAAAATGGCAAGTACGGTTGTGTTGTCGACTCGCTTCGTCGGTAAAAAGTATCTCCTAGTGCATAGCATTTAGGCCGAGAGAAGGCAGAGAAGGCAATCCCCTTTCAGAGTGAATGATAAACCACGTGACTGTTGTATGCCTGCACCAACAAGCTGCTTCCCGCCTCGAGAGTGTTTCTTCACACAAGGACCGACCTTCAATCAATATTGAAATGCTGTCAATATTAAGGAAGGCCAGGTTAAAGGACAAGGAGATGAGAATATTAATGCTGTAAGCAAAGTCGGTACAATCCAAGACATGTTAACTGACTTTCATAGTGGCCTAGACAATGCTGGGAAGACAACAATCGTCAAGAAGATTATGAACGAAGATGTCAACAATATCAGCCCAACACTTGGCTTCATCATCAAGACTATTGAGTATAATGGGTATGCTGCCACCAATTTTGAGAAAGTGCTTTTGCTGACAGTGATCAGGTACAAGCTTAATATCTGTGATTCCGTCCACCATCAATGCGGTACAAACCTGCTGATGCAATTCAGGGGATGTCGGTGGCCAGAAGACACTTCGTTCATACTGGAGGAATTATTTCGAAAAGACTGACGCTTTGATCTGGGTGGTAGATGCCACTGACCGATTGAGGATCGAAGATTGTCGAGACGAATTACACGGTCTTTTGCAGGAGGAGGTATGTCTTAAACACCCTTTGGGTCACTTACCTAATACCTCAGCAGAGACTCTCTGGGGCAAGCTTGCTGGTCTTTGCTAATAAGACGGATGTCAATGGATGTATGGATGAAGAGGAGATCGAGCAAGTATGTGAAGCTTGATGTCGTTGAAAGGAGGCTGAGAGCGCTAACCCCATTCAGGGGCTAGAACTGGACATCATCAAAACACATAAATGGCACATAATCCGATGTAGTGCCATCACAGGCACAAATCTCCAGGACGGTCTTGCTTGGGTCATTGAAGACGCCAAAACAAGATTATTTCTTTATTGACGATTAAACCTTCAAGGGGTGTTCCGTGTTCCCACAGACTTTCTCAATAATAAGCACAGGGATGCACGAATACAAATAAGTAAGGTTCACGCTACTCGAAAGGTGGGGATAAACAAAGGGCAAGAGGCAAGCGATGGATATGATGCAAATAAATGTAGAAAATAATTGTCCAATTTTTCTAGCTATTGGAATTGAGAAGCAGAATCTAGGCCTGGGGCATTCTCGTGTATCAATAGCATCAGACGTTGGCTGCAGTAAAGGCTGAGGATATGCAGGTCAAAACATTGAGACCTTCCTACTCTGAAAGGCTCGCGAGCACCCTGCACTTTCTCCAATCCACTAACCTCACTCACAGAAATTAACAACCATAACCCCGCTACCTAACTTCCTCTGTGCTACCTCTATTGATATTGCTCGGGCTTCGTTTTCATGAGTATTTGGTGACTACCGTGCATTTCTCCGGTCAAGATGTCTGTCCCGTCCGCCGACGGTACAGAGGACGTCAATGATTTTTTACTAAGAATAAGAGAATTGGGCGACCGTCGAGATCAGGAGGACGAGGAGAGGAATAGAAAGCTCGAAGAAGAAATTTTGCAGGGCAGAAAGGAAAGACAGGCTCGGCGTGCTGGTAGATCAATCCAAGAGTTCACGGCGAGGTGCTGTGGTGACAGCTCATCTTGCTACCATGTTTCTAGCTAACTACGAGCAATCCAGAGCGTGCCAGATCTATTTCACCCACCAAGTCATCTCCCTCGAATACCCCAAATCCATCCAGAGTATCGGTGCTGCAAACAAGCTCATTGTTGCACACATTGTCTCCCCAGGTCGAGCAGGATTCGCAGCGAGAGGATAGTGAAGCAGGACGCGACCTGGCTATTGGCGACGCGATGGATCAATTGGCAGGATCTCCGGATTCCCCCACAAAGGAGAACAACGCGCCGATTGATATGGAGAGGGATATTGCCGGTCTTAAGCGGGTTTCTTCGATTAAAGTCTCGCCTTCGAGTGCTATGCCTCCTTCCAAGAATTCACCGCTCTCATGGCAAAGACGCCCGACCTCACAATCTTCAGACCGTCCCCGAAGTCGACCCCTATCAATGGTAGCTACAGAGAATGCTGCGCGATCCCCTAGAGCCACTCCCGAACCTTCATCAGCCTCTACTACAGAACTGACTTTCTCGCGCGATCAAATTGCACAATCGCTCGCATCGAAGGACCCCGCCTGGTTCCGGCAGACACCGGACAGAGGCTTGAATTCGCCAGCATACAGAAAGAATCAGGTTGAGGACGAGAATAGGTCGCATCACGGATCGAACTCCTCGAGAGTCCAAATGCCTGGCATGGCTCGTGGAAGTTCAAATCCCGAGCAGACAGAGGATGAGCCTGTCGAGAGAACATCTTCCCCATCAAGGACCAGCGCCGGCTTTAGCAGCAGTTCAAGGAGTTCATACCAGTCTAAGCCGACTTTTTCAAGCGGTATTGGGTCCCCAGTGCCTCTGAGCAGCGCCCAACGACTCGACCCACCAAGCCAAGACTCAGATGTTAAAATGTCACCATCGCAGGGTCGCATTTCACCGGAGAGGCTGGACAGGCCAGCATCTCCTACAAAGGGCATGGGTGGCTTCGTACAAAGTGCTATGATGAAGAGATCGGACAGTGTGAACAAGAGATGGAGCGTACAATCTCCTCCAGGGCTAAGTAGAGGCAATTCTGTTGCAAGCAATCGCAGTAGCCAAGATCCATCCTCTAGCCTTGCTCTGGCCAACATCGTAAACGCCACTGCAGGAATATCTGGCCCGTTCAGTCTGAGCCGCGACAACTCACCACTGCCTCTTTCAAGACCAACTTCTAGTCATAGCAATGCTACAGTTACTCAAGACGGCCTTCCAGGAACTGCAAGCTCCATAAGAAGTATCAGAACAAATTCAATACCCAATGACGGATTCGTCAAACCATCGGTTCCGGCCTCTCGCTCGCAGACGCCCAAAGGCCAACAAGAGAGCTCTGCAGAGCCATCACTGCGCGTCGAAACAACACCGCCTACCAGCCCATCAAAGACAATGGATTCCAGGAGATGGAGCCCAACTAAATCTAGTTGGCTTGAAAGTGCCTTGAACAAGCCGGAGTCTCCGAAGCCGAAAGCTATTGCTCCTCCACCTCAACAACCAGCATGGATGTCAGAGATTAACAAGGCCAAACAGAAGGGCAGCGTCGACCTGGCTCGCAATCCTCCTACCGGTCCTAAGCACGCGGTAAATGTCGGAGGCTTGTTGAGATCCCCTCCTCCTGGAGGGCTTACAAAGCCATTGAGCATAGGAGGCCTTCCTGCTGGGTTTTCTTCTGGCATGGCTCCTAAGCCTCGCACTGAAAGCATAAGTTTAAAAGACGTCAAATTTTCTCCAAGTAAGACCGAGCTTTCTGATGTGGCTTCTCCATCTCCGACCGCCTTGAATCCAACAACCCCCAATGCCAAGGCCAAGCCCGAAACACCACCGAAAAAGGACTTTCGGACCACGTTGAAGACACGTCCTCTTCCTGCTGATAACGCCGGAAAGGATGAGCCAGAGTTTAAGAACGTCTTTGGTCAGCTTCGCCGCACCAAAACACAGAATTATGTTGCGCCGGATGAATTGAAGGATAATATTACACGCGGAAAAGCTGGTCTCAGCATTACAGGTGGACCCAAGAAGACTGAGCGTAAAGACGAATTCAAAGATGCAATCTTGAAGAAGAAAGAGGATTTCAAGAAATCTCAACTCGAAGGCAAAGGCGTCACCAGATCGACAAGCAGAGATAGTCAAGAATCAACTATACCCGAAGCGCTTGCCAAAAGAAACGCCCTGGGTAAGTCAGATTCAGGCACGTCAGGACCAAGCTCAGCTCTCTTAGACTCGCCGTCAAGACAGCCAACAGCCCGAGAATCACCAGTTCCGACTCTGTTGGCAGAGACTAGTGCACCGGGCCGGCTCCAGAGCAAGGACACGGGTGGCAGTAAACTTGCTGGCCGTTTGAACCCTGCACTCGCAGGCTTACTTGCTCGAGGGACTCCTTCTGTCGCCAGCGAAACCTCTCGCTCATCCAGCCCCGCTAACTCTCAGCGTGCAGTCAGTATGAGCACATCTACTACCAACGCAGAGGCTCCAGAAGTTGGTCCAGGTCCACAACTCACTCATATGACTAAAGCCCGCGCTCGTGGTCCTCGAAGAAAAGCTCCTACTTCGGCTCCTACTGCTACTATTGCGTCAGAGGAAAATACGAAGGTGGAAATTACTTCTGTACCATCTGCACCCGTCTCGGGGATGTCTACCAAACCATTGAACGAGACGGAAAGTAGGAGAGTCGACACTCCTGCAAAAATTGAAGCATCTTCCCAAGCCAGCGCTGAGAACCCGCAATCGCAGCCGCCTTCTCCGCGCAAGTTAGACTTAAAACGAAGATCTCAGTTCCTGCAAGATGCTCCAAGCAAGAGTAACAAGGGAGAACCACAGTTGGGCTCCCCCAAGCCACTCTCACCTACGAAGAAAGCTAATTCGACCGAGTTACCTATGAATTTCGAGACACCTAAGCCCGAGAAGAAGGTAGCGCCGGTCACGAAGCCGAAGCCAGACACTCCTACTAAATCGCCAACGTTGATTTCCAAGATTTCTGAGCGACCTCCTGAACAGGTGGGTTCGCAAGAAACCGCCAAGCTTCACCCCTCACCATCATTGCCAAAAAAGGTTCCCATAAGTGAAGCAAGTCCAAATCCATCATTTACGGAGCCGATAATACCAGCTCTGTCAACCTCTCAGCCTGGAGGGTCTAGTGATGTCAGGTCAGTCCGTAACGCTGCGACATTATGGGATCGCCCAGGCGCTTCTCACTCGCCGTCGAATCCTCCTCGAGTACGTTCGCCAATACAATTACCAACGCATGATGACGAGAAGGCTGCGACGGTTGGAGCAAGGCCAACGTCTTTGAGTCCCGTAGAAGGTAAGACACCACTTGCTGCTGGACTTCAGAAGGTCTCATCGCGACCCTTGCCGACCCCGCCTTCGAGAGTATCCACGACTGCTCCTAAAAATTTGAATGATTACGTTTCCAAGCTGCCGAGCAAGACGCACACTTCACAACAAGATTCTTCCTCAAAGCTTACTGAATCATCCGCTTCGCAATCGGAAACTTCAAGATTACTGTCTGACTTCTTTGGGTCGCATTTGACCAAGCCAGAATTTACGACGGATACAGCAGCTCTGCTCTCAACGCGGCCTGATCAAGGTCAAGATATTAAGACACTACACGCTAGCTTATACCAGCTATCTGGAGACGGCAAAAAACAACTCGTCCCGAGTCATCAAGAAAGATTGCTCTTTGAAGGGAATATGTACTTGTGTGTTCACACCTATGGCACTTCAGCCGGAAAGAGAGTCACTGAAACAAACTGGTGGATTGGAGATGGAGTCCCTGATGCTACAGCCTTTGGGGCAGAAATTTTTGTCCAGAGAGAAGCTAAAGGCAACAAAATGGTCAAGATTCGGCAGGGCAAGGAGACATCAGAGTTCATTCAGGCTCTCGGGGGCATTGCCATTATTCGGAGAGGGTCATCGAACAAGTATGACTCTCTAGCACCTCACATCCTCTGCGGACGCAAGTATCTCGGTCAAATTACATTCGATGAGGTGGATTTTGCCCCAACAAGTTTGTGTTCTGGATTCCCATATCTCATCTCTACCCAATCTGGAAAGTCGTACCTTTGGAAGGGCAAAGGTTCCGGGGTTGATGAACTGAGCTGTGCAAGGCTTATCGGGATGGATTTTGGTATCACCGGTGAGATCGAGGAGGTGGAAGATGGGAATGAGCCAGCATCATTTCTCAAGATTTTTGGAAGTGATGCAAGAGTACCCAAGTCCGCTGATCACTGGAGGAAAAAGCAAAGTTACGACAAGTACTGTGGCAGGCTGTTCCGCGCCGATTCTGCTGCCAGGTCACAGGTACCTTTTCTTGCCCCCGTTTTAAGTTTAAAGATACAAATTAATATGTTTCTAGATCATTGAACTCAGTCCATTCTCACAAGAAGACCTTTCCCCAGCTAAAATTTTCGTCCTAGACGCCTTTTTCGAAATCTATATCATCGTTGGCTCACGCGCACAATCTCAATATGACGCATTCCACAACGCTTTGGTGTTCGCACAAGAATACGGCATTCTAGCAGCTGGCATGGAAGATCGACCGATGGTGCCTTTCTCGTCTGTTGTCCTGGAAGGTACACCGAGAGATATGAAGAGTGTCTTTCGAAAATGGAGAGAGGGGCTGGCTACAACTGTTAAATCTAACAGTCTACAGCGAGGACGGAGTTTAAGAGTTGTGCCTCTTACGGCTGCGTTAGAAGCTACCCGCTGAGTGAGAGAGTTTCGATAATGCTTATCATCGAGGATCATTCTTCGTTATACATACATATAGGATTGGATTGGGGGGTGGGAGGGGTGACGGGCCACTCTGACGACTCGCATGCCCCAGAAACGAGTAATGAATTGTTCTACTATTGTCTGTAGAAACCCGAATGTTACAGTCTTCCAAATATCTTACACGAATCGTATTCTTGAGTACTAGGAGCGTTTCATAATCGTTTACATTATCTTGAACGTTTGGTCAAGGGTACTGACTACGAAATCCGATGTAAGAATCATTCATACTTTCTAGCTTCATTCACGGTAAAAGGTCTATGAAGGATCCATACTTGCATGTAGCTCTGCCTACTCAGCATCTAGGCCTTGTTGGCTGTATCCATCGTCCCACGTTCTCTCAAGGAGACCATCAGCGTAGTATTCCTATACATCCAGCAATTCCTGTGGTCGTCTTCCCGTCTCCTAGTCGAATCTTGTACTCCACGTCCGATACCTTCCACTTCGCGTCTTCCACAGTAGCCACGTTTACCAAATAAGCCTTGTTTTCAAATATCTTAGATATGACAGATATGATATCAGCATCTCGAATACAGCGAGTGACATCGAGGGCTAAGTCGACGAACGAGAAGGTGTGATAGTCAGGTCCAAAAGTACGAACGGAGGCGACGATAAAAATAATATCAAGCTCTCGAAGGTAACGGAGTGGTTGTGTATCTCTGTAGCAAGCGTTAAGTCACAAGGCGGAGGAGATCGCGAGTACTTTCAGCTAGTTACAGATGAAGTCGGATAGGAAAACGCAATCGCTGTGATATGTTTGGATTCGGGACAGTGGCATTCATGCGATCTGTGGCAGGAAACTAACCGCAGCCAGCGTGATAGTTTTGGATTCCAAACATTCAGAGACAACACCCCCTTGTGGGGCTAAGAAACATTGTTCGTTTACAACGAACATTTCAGATATCAAGTTTGCTCCTTGAAACAGGCTGAAAAGGCTGGAGTGTTTTATAAGCTCACAAGAAGTTTTCTCAACGGACAGTGTGTCCTACTCGAGGTTGATCAGATAATGAGGGTGCGGTACATTGTGCACGAAACCATGCTGCTGCTGTTATTATATCATCAGCCTTTTCATGGATCTCTACAGGAAATGTGGCTTCACGAATTCAGTCCCAATCCAACAGGAGACCCAAAGGCTGTGAGAGAGACGTCAGTGACATCGTAAGTCGACCCGATTGCTCGGTGAATGACCCGACTTCTCAAACAGAAAACCACAGAGAAGTGGAGTTGCGACAACAAGCCCCCTCCGATATTTTGCGCATCTGGGATAATATAGATATTCTGAAAAAAGGTATATAATATCGCTGTAGGGAGTCCAGGCGTGAGGATTGCGGGACTCTTGGAGATATTGGAGGATGTAAATACTGCAGATTGGTCACTCTCGAGCTCTATGTTTCAACGAAGATCACCAACGGGCTCATGCACGGGGAGGGGTGTTTCAAGAGGACTAAAACTGATTGAAGGGGGTGAAAGGAGAATGCCTTGTGCAAATTGAACATGGTGCTCCTCCATTATATCCATACAGTGGGGAAAGGAACTATGAGTGAAGCGCTTCAATATCGCCTCACCATACTATTCCACCTTTCTGACCAGGTTCCAAAAGACAGGTGTAGTAGTTAAGAGAGCATGTTTCAACACTCTCATCTAGATAGGACAGTTTATCAACTTCATTCGATCATCATTCTTGCAGTAACTCTGGTGAATCAACTTGATGTTGCTCTTCAGGGTAGGTACGCTTACTGAATTCCCATCTCATCTCCCGCCGATTAAAAGCTAAACGGAGGATTGATTGTTGTCCTGATTGCTGTTGGCAGAATCTGGCGTTTGGAATTTATCCCCGTCTGTGAAACGAGAATGTCCGACAGGGGAGACAGATGACCATCGCTTTAACGATGACATGACCTAATTGTGGTACTTCATTTACAAACCGGCAAAAGCGAGGAAGATAAACAGCTAGTGAGGGATTAACCTCGGAGGGTGGTAGAATACTAAGAAGAAAGTGGGAAATTGAAGTTCAATGTCCCGCCCGTGCCTGGATGACGGAGGTAAGAATGCTGGAGAAGATAAGTCGCTAGTGGGGGATGATATGAAAGGAGGACAGATTCATGACGAGAGCGAATTCAACTCCTAGAGGAATCTTCGCACACCAAGAGCTGAACGATGAGCAAATAGATTTAGTGATATTGAGGTACCTCACTGTCAATCAATCGCCATCTTCACGTTTGACGGATTCGTGGAATGAAAGCATCAAAGCCAGACACGTGATCCAACAGTCAAACCTAACACCGCAGATGAAGCGGGTTGCAGGGACAATCTGCAGGTCAAATTGATCGTCAACCTGGTTGATCATCCTTGCTGGCTGCAACAGGATCTGAAAACGGAACATGGGTCCCACATGGACGCCCCAGGGTATAATAACTGGGTTTTCATGCAACGCTCGTCCATATGAAGAAGCTGAGCAAGACTGCTACTATCCATCCCACGGGGCCGCCATTCGACCACATCTTCTCTCTCTCGAGTCCTCCTACAGTACTTAACCAGTAGCGGCAAGGAAATTATACACCCATTGGCCTGGTGCTCATCCCCATATGAAGTGAGCGCCTGGATCCCGCGATCCCACTTCCCCCATGCCAGCCATACTTTTCATCAGATGCGAGCCAGAAGCTAGGTGGTCAGCGAAATGTGAGACTTGACGTTAAGACATGCCTCGCATCTATGCATCAAGGGTTCTTCTGCAGATCGCTAAGTTGCAGTGTGCAGCCATCCGCGTGATGTTGAGTAGATTTTGGCTTGTGTTACCGTTTGCCGCCGTGCGATCTACCGCATCGTCTGCCTCACTTTGGGATGTTAAGGCGAGGGGCAAAGGCAGGTACCGGAGAATAGATTCGCAGGATGAAACAGAATGCGGTGGCTGGGGTGAGTCAAGATTGTTAGCAAGATCGATTTCAAAAGTCGGAGAATAGTTGGATGCTCCGTGCAACAGTCGTACCCGCCGGAGCTCCCAGGCCTGACATCTATTCAACGGGGAATTTTCACCCCAGACTTGCGTTAGCCGCAACTCCCTCTGGGCGATCAAAGCGGTCAACACTGCAGGAATGGGGCGCGGGGCCATCCAGTCGTTTGTAGACTTGGGCTGGTGTTGTACAGTCCGAGCTCGGCTCTGGCATGCAAGCTTCCGAGTTTGCTCTGCCAGAAACGTCCGGTTCATGACCACCAGATGAAATCTTAAGGAAAAGACGCCACTAACTGCTCAAAACCGAGACAAGCGAACGGGTTCATTCGCAGTTCTCCCTCGTGTGCCCAACCACGGCCACGTGCAGGGGCATTGGCCACTGAGAGGAAGATCAGGCGCCAGGGAGTGACATTCAAGAACCATGATATCTGATGAGTATTGTGTCATAGAAAAAAGCCTCAGCTGTGAGGGAAGGACGGGAAGCGTATCCAACCCGTAGTTTGAGGTCCGCAAATTGACAATGAGTGCAATAACAAGCAAGAGGAAGCGCTCATGGCAAATCCGGAGAAGGGAGCACGGTCTTTGCCGGCATAGCTTCCTTCTTCGGTATCTCTAGAAGATCCATAACCTGTCACGAATATTGATGTACCAGACAATCCGGACGACACTGGCATTTGATTCAAATGAAACTGCTGTTGCAGGTGTATATGCTGCTATCGTCTCCTTCTTTCCTAAACATTTGCATTGCCGTTGATTTTAATTTCCTGTAACGCTCTTTAATTTTCACTGAACAAAAAGGACTTCTTCGACGAAAGGAATCTGTAAGGCTCCCGTGTTTCAGAGAAGTTTGGTAATCAAGAGGGAAACATACCTTCGCCGAAGGTAAGCATCACCGCTTTCATGCTCTGCTGTCGGTGTGGCAAATGCATCATGATGATAGGAAACTAAATGATTGCAGCTCACACAGCTAAGCCTTCTAACAAAGAGGGGGCTTTAGGACCGCATATTGACAGTGTCCTTGAGACCAACTTGGTCCTCCACAAGAATCCACTCTCAACCTATCGCAGCAGAAGCTCGAAGGCCAATCTTCATCGCTACCAAATCTTCAACATTTTACTTGACCGCCTGCACGTCCTGTTTGGAGCATACTGCATATCTTCCGCATCGGATGCGGTGAACAGGCTGCTGGCTCCAGAAGTACCTCTGACGTTCGCCGTGGAAGCAGTAAACTCGCAAAGCTACATGAGCTTTTGAGACAGAGCAGCGGTGAAGAGCTGTCATGATGGTTATCAACGCAAGACCCCGACATGTCTCGCACGGCTTCGAACCCTTTGTACCATTCCAAAGAGCGGAACCACTGCATCAAAGTCTAATTGAGATGACGAACAACGATGTCAACGCCTGGAATTTCTTCAGGCCCGTAGCGACGCCAAGCGACTCCGAGCTTGAGAATCTCGAAGGCTTCAACAACGAGAATTTTGCAGTAGGTTTCTCATTGCTAGGTCTGTTCCTACTTCAGTGGCTGATGCTTTGTAGCTTCATGGTCTATATCCTGGATACTACCAGAACACACCTTCCATTACTCAGCCTCAACACAGCAACATGCAAAAGGCGCCACTCTATCCTACCGGATACCAAAGTCATTGCAGCGGTTACAGCACTACTTCAAATACTGATTCGATGCATCAAGGGCAAGCAACAGCGTTGAACTGCGTGGAAAGGCGAAGTCCTATGTTGGCCAACGGCTATTCGCACGACTATCTTGGACAAAGACACGGCAGCTTTGCTGAATTCTGGAACACAAGACATGGAATGAAGCAATTTGCCTACCAAAGCCTAAGCGAGTCGGACCTTGTGCCATTCGCAGCACCGTCATCAACCTACCAGGAAGATGTTCCCATGATCGGCGACGCCAGCCCCAGCACTACCTACAGCTCGTATTCGACATCAAGTGCTACCGTCGATCCTGTATCTCTTATCCACATGAATGCCCACAACCGACAGGATACCTCAATGAAGGGCATGTGGTGGCCAGAAAACTCAAGAGGTGGGCAGAATCAGTATCAAGAGAGCTATGGCCTGGCCATGCTTCAAGACGGTCTTCCAAGAGCCCAGAAACAGCAACAACAGCAGTTTTCCGACGTATGGGATGCTGGGAATGGTTCTTCGACTAGCTGGCCAACACAAGCAACAACACCAGTAGTAGCAACAGCGCCGATCACTATATCACCCAATGCACTTACTTTGAGTGCTTCTGCTCCCTCGCTTTCGTCATCTGGATCAAGCCAAGGGCTCGTTCTTCCATTGTCAGATTCGAGCTCAGCAGAAAGTTCAGCCTCTAGCTCTCGACAAGACACCCCAGAATCGATTTCAGAGACACTGCAAGTGGTTGAACCTGCGCCTGTTCGTCCACATCGTCAGATCTTGCCGAACTCTCTGCCACGGCCTAGCGTCACTCCCGTATTGCCAAACAACGACTATACTTCCAGAAAGTCGATCAGGAAGCTATCTCTGAAGACCAGCTCCGAGAGTCATTCTGTTCGGAAGCCCTCCTCGCCCACTCGCAGCAAGCTCCGTCTTTTGTTTGCTCCGCAGAAGATTGATTCAAGTTCCGTAAAGTCTTTGCCGCCAAAGAAGATCGAACCAAAGCCAGCTGCTGCATCTTCATCAAGTTCCCCGACGTTACAAGCAGCACATCGTCGAAATGAGAAAGACGATTTCCTCGTCAAACAAAAGCTCGCCGGCATGTCATACAAGGATATCCGCCGTCACGGTAACTTCACCGAAGCAGAGTCAACGCTCCGAGGACGATTCCGAACCTTGACCAAGCACAAGACTGCTCGTGTGAGGAGACCAGAATGGACTGACAACGATGTAAGCATACACATTTCAGGTCTCCGAGTAGTCACTGACTTGCATGCAGATACGACTTCTCAAGAAGGCAGTCCGTAAGCTGACCAACGGGTCAGATATTGCGAAGGGTAAAGTGCCTTGGAAGTTGGTTGCGGAATATATTGCGAATAACGGCGGATCGTATCACTTTGGCAACGCCACCTGCCGAAAACGTTGGGATGAACTTCCAGCGAAGCAGAGATCTTGATATTGAGGAGATATAGTGTTGTCGATTGAGCCGGGCTGTAAGACAAATGTATAACTATACGGGTGCGCATTGATGGGAGATGAAGCTTGATGACCGTTGACTTTGTGGGATATATTTTCCTTTCATGTCGCTGACCAAAATCAACATCGTGATCTTCCAATCGCAATCAGTTCAGAGCTTCTCATTATTCTCACCTTGAGTAGGAGGGAATCCAAGGGCAGACAGAACATCGGCGAGCTTCGACTCATCGTTGCATAGAGCCGAATATTGTTCTTCGCTCTTCACCAGGAGCGTTCCACCCAGAACTGTGCCATTGAAAGCCACAAGGCCAATGTCATCTCCATTAATATTCTGTATCTTCATTCCTTCTGATGCTCTTGGGCAGAGGACCATCACTCTATCAGTAAGGCCAAGATTGTAGCTGATGGGAGACTTAGACGTGGTGGACGAATTCGGTCTCGAGCCATGCACTATTTGACATGCCTTGTTATGTAGCTCGATATATGTTTCATGAAGCAATGCTGAGGTCGGCTTCTCGGGTAGAAGATGGGAAAAGTAGACAAATGGTAGATCTGTAATTGTCAACGCTACTCTACCACAGACCAGCGGCGAACCTACTATGCTTTGATGTCCTTGTTACGCAGTTGGCCATAAGATCCCAGCTTTGTCCTGGCGCAATCCCGCTTCGCATTGACTCGACAGGCAGGAATTGCAAATGCCGATGCGGTTGGCTTGCGCCGGAATGCTCTCCAGAATTGAAGAAGCCAAATAGCTCCTCTCCGTTCTCGCGGTAAGCTTTCAAGCACTCAAAAGCGGCACCCAAATCATCCTCTTCCAGTAGATCCGTCTGCTTCTTGAATTCTTTTGTAGCGAGTATAAAGTGGTCCGGAATAACGGGGAACTTATTCAAGACGAGGTTGTGGGATGGGAGGTCAGCAATGAAGAGGCCTTTAGGCGGATCAGCGAAGGGATCGGTGGTCTTCTCTTTCACATCGTAGGGCTTATCAGATTTGGGCTTTCTAGCTAAAGCCGGAGAAAATCGGAGTTGGAGCTGCCAGTTGTCAGTGTCTGCGCAAGTTTGAATCGTGAATCGGGACTCGAAGAACTTACGGGAAGTCCATTGCATTGCAGGATTGACACTTGCGTTGGGTAGAATGTAAGATCTCCGGTCATTTGAGCTGCTATAAAAGCGTCGCGCACGAGAGTTGGCAGCTTGGAGATCGTCAGCGCCGCCATGGTTGCTGGATCATGAGAGAGCTCTGGATGTTCCAATTGATGTTCACTCAGCCTTGCGCCGCGCTGCCACGGCGGAATTTCGGGGAATCATCAAATCCCTGCATTGGAGCTCTTAGGCACCACGGTTTCTCCATCAAAACCTACAATCTACACCTCCATCTATCACTACAGAAGCTACATTTACTTTTTATATCAAGTCCGCGAAATCCACGACCCACGCTCGAAAATCTTGAGTTTGAGTACGAAGAGATTTGAGTAATACAGACTCTCGTCGTCACCCAAAATTGGTAGACTGCTATCATATGCGAGCTCCTTGTCAATCCTTTCATCAGTCTCAAGAGGGCAAGCTGAAGTTTCAGCGTGGGTTTGGATTTTGCAGTCAGAGGAATGGCACGAAATATTTCTGAACCACATTTGTTCCAGCGTGTCTTCACCGGCATATCCCTGAAGGTCACTTAGGGCTGAACATTTACATTCTTCACAATCATTAAGGCAGCACTGCGCTCCCTTCCCATGGGTAAGAATTGGGATCTCGAGACTCTAAACAAGACACCGAACATATTCAAAGCATAGTTTGCTTTTGCCCTAAGCTCGAGCCGCGCGAGTCGATCCTACAAGTGCAGTAGAGCTGTGAGGCACCATTTAGAGAGGCTCATTTTTCTGCGGGGTAATACGAAGCAAAATACTGAATGATTCAAGCCATGCTTTCCGTTGAGCGAGCGTGACGTTCACCAAGTCGTCAGTATCGGTCGAGTCGCCTTGCTGCCACAGAAGGAGCGGCATTTCACAGCTGTCTGGTCTGTCACCCTTGCTGGCATCTTTGCAGGCTAGCATGGTTGGCTGAGGGCTTTCAACTAGGGGATGTCGTGGTGAGGTACTCTCGAGGATGTTTGTCTGTGTCGATACTTAATTCAACTTCCCCTATGTACGAATGGTTCCTTCCGAGGCTTGTGCTTGTTTCTCCTTCGTGATCGTCATTTTCGTCGAGTCGATCGCACTTAACGCCTCGTGGTTATGCTTCTCCAGGTCCACTTGGCCCAGCAGCGCCAGTTGCTTTCAGACTGTCTACGCGCTAAGGTTTGGTGTGTACTAGATAAATGGGAAGAGGTGGAGGGATGAGCTATACAGTACTACAGTATTAAACACTCTCGACGTACAGTACAAAGCGACGACGGATCAAGGACTCGTTCGGAATCCCCATCGTTCCATCGTTCACTCGTTCTACAAAAAATCAAGGCATTAGCTATGCTATATAGCAAGATGTAGTATCTTGCCGGATGGATATATGGTGATCATCGACGCTAATTCCTGTATAATCTCTCTGCTAGTAGCCTTGCTCCGACTCTTCCCCACGCTTGATATGATACAACATGCTTGTCGTCGCCGTACCCTACACTGTAGGCTCCAGCTGAGATGGAAGAAGGATGGATGTGCAAAGTACTTGGAGGGCTGTTATGTGGTTCAGAGAATTTCTGCGGATAGGAGCTTTCCAGTTGATTAGTACAAACGCAAAAAATCTGATCTGAAAGGTCGAAGTCCTCATTGTGGAAGTCAAGAATCTCAGATTTGTCGTGAGACAAAGCCGTTTCAGCACCTCTCTATTCTCACCTCTCAGCAATTCCATCCTCCATCACCACCATACACAGATCCCGTCACATAAGTACTCTCGGGGCCGAGAAGGAAAGCAATAATGCCGGCCATTTCTTCCGCTGTCCCGGTTCTCTTCAAAGCAGTAGGATTACTGGAGCCTTCCTCTGGATTCTCCTCTTGAGCCTTCCGCAATAGTGGAGTGAGGATGGAGCCAGGTGCAACTATGAAATTATTTGCCTCAGAATATTGTCGGAGAAGACACGTCGAACAATCTCATCGACAGTGACTTACTAGCATTGACGCGAATATTTCTATCGCCAACTTCTTTCGCCGCTGCTCTTGTGAGACCGATGACACCGTGTTTGCTGGCAACGTATGCAGCACTTCCTGCGAAACCTAGGATGCGGTCAAGGTCGGATCGAAAGCTTCAAGAATCCACGTACCCATGACGCCTTGGATCGAGGATATGTTGACAATAGATCCATGGTCAACGATTCTCTTCAGTTCCGCCCGTAAAGAATTCATCATACCGGTCAGATTCACGGATATGATCCTGTCCCATTCGTCGTCCTCAAGCTCAATCAAGGTTGTGATGCCGTGTTTCTTGCCAATGATTCCAGCACAATTCGCAGCTCCATCGAGGCGCCCATACTGTGCAACAATGGAATCAAGCCATGCCTCGACTTCCGCTCGCTTCGCAACGTCGACCTGTGTGATCTTGTAAGGGACCTCAAGGACTGAAAAGTGTGATTCTGCAACTTTGAGAGCGTACGGACCAACATCTCCAATGCAGACCGTGGCTCCTCTTGTCGAAAGTAACTTTGCCGTTGCTAGACCTATTCCACTGGCTCCTCCTGTGAGAGCGATGACTTTCCCTTCCATTGCGGTGCAAAGGAGGGGTGGGAGGAGAATAGTATATACAACGCTTCAAAGCAGCACTCGTTCTGGGTATAGCGAAAGAAGAGCCGAGAATATGAAAGGATGAGGATAATAATCCCACTGAATGCTTCTAGAGAGAGACCTCGACGAGATATTTGAGATCTGTGAGATCATCATAACATGCGGACAACTGTTCAGCCACGTCTCCCGCACACCAAACCCCGCGCGGGTGAGAGGTGGTAGTGGCACGTTACAGTACGTCCCCGGCTTCGCATAGTTAGGTTAGGTTACTATGTTCAGCGTAATTTAGGTCGATTTTTACCGCTTTAGTAGGGAAAACCCACTAAAAGCCGATAAGGAATATAAATATTTTAAAAACTATAATATGTAACTATATCTAATTAGACCAAATCAAAGCTATTTCTTAGTGTTATGCTAATCCTTCCGTGCCTCAGGCACAAGAATTCGATTTCAGAATTTGGTCGCTTGCCATGCCAGGACCCATTGGATATCTCTTCGCAAGCACGGCGAAGCCAAAAACTTATAGAATGCTCTTTCTAAGCAGGCTAAACTCCCTTCATTATGGAAGATGAGAGTGTTACAGAACAATTAGACAAGCGCCCGGAGGCAAGTGCAAACCTTCCAACACGATATCGACCGAGTCGCAACCCATCAACAACACCCGCCTGCGCTGCTTTCTCGTTCTCGCAGCCGTTAAACTTCTCAAACGTATCGCTCCTAGCCATAGAGCCGTCATATTTGTCAGTAGCAAGTTCTGCATCAAATTCGGGCCTCTCAGGCACCTTCCTGAAGCATCAGCCATGCAATTCTTAGCCCAACATACCTCAATACCAGTACCGAAAGTATATTGCGCTTTTACTCGCAAAGGATGGACTTATATGGCAATGGAGAAAATAAATGGGGAAATGGTAGGGTGTGGGTGGGAGGAACGAAGCAGTGATTCGAAGGCAAAGATACTTGCACAGCTGAAGAGAATGATAGATGAGATGCGGAAGATACGTCCTCCTCAAGAACAGGGTGTTTCGAACATTGATGGTGGATCAATATGGGACTCCCGTCTCCCTGGGACTTCGATGTGCCATGGACCCTTCGAAAGTGTGCACGACTTCCACAGATTTCTAAGAGGAGGATTCGACGTCGATCCGAATCACTACCCCGAAGTGAGCGAGCTCATAGCATTGCAAGACATCGCTTGGCCGCCACCTGTCTTTACGCATGGCGACTTGAGTAGCTTTAATATTCTTGTCCGCGATAACGAAATTGTGGGAATTATTGATTGGGAAACTGCTGGCTGGTATCCGCAATATTGGGAGTACACTACGGCTTCGCAAGTCAGTCCGATGAATTATTTTTGGCGAGAGGAGATCGACAAATTCCTAGACCCGATGCCCAAGGAAATAGGAATGGAGAATATTCGTCAGAAATATTTCGGGGATGTCTGAAATTCATCTGTTATCTACATTAAGTTACGCCCAATTCGATATAATAGCTGATTTGCCTAGGTAATATATCAACATAGACATCAGGATATCGTCTCTTTGCCATCCAGCAAGTCGTATGTCGCTACGAACTTCATGTTGAAGTTTCCTTTTCCATCGAAACGATGGTCAGCCTTCTTTTTCTGGATGTACCACATTGCTCCGTCTCGCACTGCCTGCCACCCAGTCACGCTAGTACCAAGAGCTGTACCGTCGATATTGAGACTCTCCAGTGCCTCTTTCACCCAACTTACACAATTCCATCCTGTCTGGCCTTGCCTGATCGGCACCTTACGAAGGACGCTCATAAGCCTATCCATTTTTTCCACCTTTCCAATCATAATGCGAACGAGGAGCATGTTTGTTGCCAGAAGAGTTACGTCTCTTTCTTCGAAATACCACTCTGACAGGCCTGCCGCGGTCATTTGCTCCTTTGCATTATATTGCGTACCACGACCGTTTTCAACTTCCATCTTGGGTCCTATTAACAATCCCCAATGATACCTAGCAGGAACACAGTCTTAGCGTCTGTGAAAACAGCTTCAACTCGACTTACAAGTTCCTCTCGGGGTGGTTTTTTTGCTCATACTCTTTACTTGAAGGTGCTTTCGTAAGCTGGGTTAGGAATGACTTTTTCGTCGACAAATTAAGGAGCATATAACTTACTCGTCTTCTCCTCCAGGCATAGTGGCTGCCCCTGCACGAGCATAAAGAGCAATATACAAACGATCCTTATTGGACGGCATTGTAATGATACGAGATGGATCGATATGAGCGGCTTATAGGTAAATTTCCTAGAACAACGGAAATAGATGAGCTCTTCTCTCTCTGACTATTGTCTCTGTGCCGTTCGTCCTAGTTATGGTGGAATATCACAAGGGACTCTCTACGTCTGCTGAAGTGGGAGTGGTTGGTGCGTCTGAAGAGAAGAGAGCGAAGCCCTGTGCAAAGGAAAGACCTAAGTACAGGGTGGCGCTAGTGCCCACGTGATTCGAGTGCGGTGTCACTCTCATACTGGAACACCATTTTCCCTACAACAGTTGAATTATGGCTATGGCGTATTTCTGCATTTGTCTCCATATTCTCCATCATAATATTCATACACTTCGAGAAAGCTTCCGTTGAGGAGGCCCGATGACAATTGTTAGTCTTGTCTCGCCAGGGCTGTATTTTGTTAGCCGCGTCGTGATGATGGGGCGGGCTTTCGCAGCATTGAGAGCTGGGGACCCCACTTTCTATGAGACCTATGAAGACTCAGCACATTGGGTAAACCTTTTGTAAGACTAGAACAACAAGTATTCTTCATTGCAGTGATGTTGTGTATGGTCTCTGCTTCTCTGGGTTTTGTGATTGAGCAGTATCAAGATTTCATGGTAGAACCGACTGGGTATGATGTTCCCGTCTGTCAAGGCTTTTGTCAGCAGAATGTTTGAAAATCATACTGTAACACATTCACACAGTACAAGATAGCAGCGCAAAGCAGTGTCATTCTAAAAGCTAGCCCTAGAATGTCCTGTGCATAGATTGGATGACTCCACGTCATATCCCAGGAGTTGTATACCTCTAACATTTTCAACGTGTGAAAAACGAATCCACAGCTTCAAAGGAGCGCATGACAGCCATTGTAATTACTAGGTAGCCCATGATAACATCCTGCAGTCCAGTTTTGAGAATTTCCTCTCGAATAACACCGTTGTCTGTCCGCCATTCCATTACTGAACCCGCAGCGCCCAGATCTATCTTGGATTCCAATCTCCTTATTTCGAGATCGTCGTGGCTTACTCCTGCAGGTACTGAAGCATTGACAAATGGTGCAACTAAGACTATGCCTGCAAATACCACGGGAGGAGATTGCAGAGCAAAGCGCTTAGACACAGCGATGTTAACCGCAGTTCCCATGGACTGAGCAAATATGAGGATATGGGAGGGAGGGATTCCAGTCACGTTTATCGCCCAGTCCATAACAGCAAGGCCGTCGAGTATAAGCCCACTCTCAGACGGTGTGCCAGTGCTGCGTCCAAATCCTCGATAGTCAAATGTCAAGACATGTATCTTCCCAGGCTGGCCTGCCGACAGGGCGTGGTAGTTAGGAATTCTGTAGCCTGAACTCACGGTTCCGCCAGCACCATGCATATGAATAATTAGTCGAGCATCGGGGTCATCGCGTAACAGTCAGAAAGCTAGTTGAGACGTGATATCAGAAACAAAACCAGTCGGTTCAGCAACAAGAAGTAGCTCGTGCTTGCGATATACTTCTATGGGAAGTATATGCCAGGCATAAAGACTTTCACCGTCGGAAGTTTTAATTAAGAAAGGGGTCACCTGGTTTTTCAGGAAGCCAAATACCTCAGGGACATTGAGATCCTTGAACCATGTCATCTGAAATGCATGCAAATAGACAGCGTGGGACTGGAGGGTCGATGTCATCAGCAGTCCCAGTAGCGCCACATACAGACCGAACACAACTGCTACCGAAATGGACGCATACTTGAAGAATGACACAGCCATTTTGCTGGCGGTCATGACGGACACGTCTGGCGGAAGAACGAGCGGTGTTGTTTCTTACTTATAATCGTTCGGTCGGTAAGTGAGTTGGGTTTGGGGAGATCTTGACCGAACGATTACAGTAAGTAAACTTTTCCCCACGTTTCACGCCCCAGCTCATGCCACATGACATCACCCGCAGAGGTCAATTGACAGCACAAGAGGATTCAGGTCAGTCAACAACAAAGCTCTTCCCCTTTCAAATCAATTATATCTATTTCATACTTGTAAGTTTTGTTGCATTCAAAAGCTTCCTTTGTTATTAGATGTTCGATCTGCATCCAAGGAACAGGCACTAGATTTCTCCCTTTCGCGCAGAAACTTGCCTCGAAGACATTCTACAATACAAAACTCTGGGATAGAAGATGCGCTGGTCGACGTATTCTCTGGCTCTGGCGGCAGCAACTCTTGTGGAAGCCTCGACGTTGACACCGCCGGTTATTCCTTTAATTGTTAGAAATCCTTATTTGAGCACTTGGCTTGGGAACGCTCGGGATGTGCCCTGGAACAAATGGCCCATATTTTGGACTGGACAGGAGGTACGTACTGCCAGCGTCGACCGTGGAGTAGAAGCTAATGGTGCTTCCTAGGTTGGATTGTCCGTACTCGCTGCAGTGCCCCAATCTGATACTGTATATCCTCTGCTGGGGAGACCACACGATTCCCTTCGCGAGTCCCAGGAGAGCGAGAGGTAAGCTTGCCCATCAGATATTGCCCAATGACTTACTTACAACTCTGCAGCTTCACTGTCTCCTACCCCGGGTACTTAGGCGCGAGTTTCGATGCCTCTACAACCAACCTTACCTACACAATACCTGCATCGAATTCCAGTCATGATTCTGCGCAAATCATTCTCTCCTTCCTTTCTCCGATCACACCAACATCCACACTCCGTCAATCTATACCAGCCTCATACTTGACTGTACATGTTCATGGAAGCTTCAATATCGATGTATACATAGATTTGAATGGCCTGTGGGTTAGCGCGAATAGGGAAAGCCAAATTCAATGGCAATTCGAACAAGCGTCACAAGCCCAGTCTCCAGGGCAGAAGCCACTCAAGACCTGGAAAGTCAGAAGATCTGTTGAACAGCTGTTCACCGAAGATGCAGATCGAGCGGAATGGGGTACACTGCAGTTCACAGGTCCAGCGGAGGTAGACCATGAAGCAGGTACATCAGCTCTTCTGCGACAACGATTCTCTCGAACCGGAAGACTGGACAACACGGTTGACGAAAACTTTAGAGGTATCATGGATAACGAACCGGTCGTTGCTTTCTCTAAGTCTTTTCGGCTGAATGGCACATCTGTAGCTGGTGGAAGCTCTTATGAGAGTGCTTTGTTCACGATTGCCCATATTCAGGATCCGGTAATCCAGTTCGCTTCAGCAAGAGGAATGACTTTGATGAAGCCTTTTTGGACCTCCTACTACCTGACTGCGCAAGATCTTCTGTACTTCCACTACTACGACTTCAAGAATTCTTTTCAACTGGCCAACAACTATTCCCTACAACTAGAGGAAGACGCATTGCAATCTGGATCTGAAGACTACAAGGACATACTCGCTTTGAGCGCACGCCAGGTGTTGGGAGCTACCAGCTTTGCAGGAACCCCAGACGATCCTCTTATTTTCTTTAAAGAGATATCTTCAGATGGCAATATGAATACGGTAGATGTTATTTACCCAGCCTTCCCATTCTTTCTATACACAAACCCCAGATGGTTGGCATATCTCTTAGAGCCGCTTATTGAACATCAACTCAGCGGCCAGTATCCGTAGGTTCTCTTCGCTGCTTCTGAGTTCGAATCTAACAGTGTGTTCAGAAATGATTACAGCATGCATGATGTTGGAGCTAGCTTTCCAAATGCTACTGGGCATCCAGATGGCCGGGATGAGTACATGCCAGTGGAAGAGTGCGGCAACATGCTCATCATGGGGCTTGCTCTTGTTAACTCCCTAAAGTACGACACCAAACCCGCCAGCATCTGGTCTCAGACTGGACAGCATTCTTCTTATACACCTAGCGGATCTGCTTTTCCCCTCTCCGTTGATGAACAGGGAATGGATAACTCATATGGCGGTCCGGTCCATTCGCAGGGGGAGAAGCAAGCTCGTAAATGGGTCGAAAAGTCATACCCACTGTGGAAACAATGGACTGGCTATCTTGTTCGAGAAGCTTTGATCCCCAGCAATCAATTGTCAACGGATGATTTCGCTGGCTGGCTAGCTAATCAAACAAACCTTGCACTAAAAGGCATCATCGGAATCAAAGCCATGAGCGAGATATCCGGGCTGGTTGGAGAGACGAAAGATGCCATATATTACCGCAACATCTCGGAGCATTATATTCAAACATGGCAGGACGACTTTGCTATGTCCCGGGACGGTACGCATGCGAAATTGGCGTACACCTGGTTTGGGTCTTGGACAACATTGTACAATCTATTTGCAGATACGTTGCTGTGTTTCCATCTTCCGTCAAGCTCATCTCAGAGTCGGATCATGGGAGGTGGTCAAAGACCTCTTATTGAGTCAAAACCATCGAGGACTTCATTCGTCAATGAGAAAATTTATAAAAGCCAAAGTGACTGGTATCACAGTGTTCGCCAAAGATATGGTTTGCCGCTGGATAGTAGACATCTCTACGCCAAGAGCGATTGGGAGTTTTTTGCAGTAGCAGTTGCGAGCAAGCAAGTGAGGGAGGAGGTCGTCCAATCGATTGCACTGTGGGTAAATGAGACATCTACTGGTATGCAGAACCCCATTCGATGAAAGTAGACACAGCTAAGGGATTGTAGATAAACCCATCACAGATCTGTATGATACAGAAGGGGATGGAGGTTTTCCTGGAATTTCATTTAAAGCTAGGCCTGTCGTTGGGGGACATTTTGCATTCTTGGCATTGGAACGAGCTTGTGATGGGAAGGCTGTAGCTGGACTCAGCTTTTTGAATGATGGCGATTTGGAATCGGTAGATATGGGCAGCGGAAGGATAGATGGAGAACTGTAGATGAATATGGATATCAGGAATGGAATGTTCTACTACGAGTTTAGCCCCCATTGTCATAAAACTTGAAGCTTTCTAGCTCAAGATTGAGGAGCTGTTAATATGAACGGGGCAATGATTCATTTGAAGCCGAGATAACAATCTCATATCCAATCATTATAAACAATCCTAATCTCTTTGCATACTTACAGAAATGTTCGCCCCTTTTTCTTGTGGAAACATTCACTCTCGAAACTCAGCTGGCACCAGCTACAAAGGTACCTTTCGCCTCATTAGGGGTGGTTAAGCGTGGAGCTAATCCGTATGGAGACTAGCACTTTCGCAGCCGCATTCGACCGTTACTTTTCTTCCGTTCTCAGAACACGGTTCCTTTCTCTTTCATCCTCGAACCCTTTCATACCCATCAACAAACTCTTTTCTTTATCAACGAAAGTTGATAATACAGTCTCTTCTATTCCCTGGAACACTTGGGCAGCTATACTTGCCTTGTGCTACCTCCAGACACGACTTTTCGACCTTTCTTCACTTTTCACCTGCACCCACGTCGCCAATAGCCGACGACTTCACGATGGCATCTATGGATTATGAGAATGAGAACGGTACCAGATACGAGGGTAAGTCATCTCCAGGTTGACTTCTATTATCTGTCGTACCTCGAGACTCGAATACTGATTCAAGCTGCGACGCGTAGATGTTGATGAGGCTCCACGTTACGAGAACTCGCGCGATCGTAGCGCATCACCTCGCCCCCGTCGCAATGACAGCCCTCGTGGTGGTGCCCGTCGATCTGCTTCTCCCAATGGCAATGGGCATGTAGATAGCCGGTCAGTACCAATCTGTTCACTTTATCTCATCTTCCTCGTTCTTCACATTAACTATTACCAGCCCAGTCAAGAGCGAGCGTGGTCCTCCCCAGGATGATGGTGCCGTCAATCCAGGCTCTAATCTCTTTGTCACCGGTATTCATCCTCGTCTTACCGAAAGTGAAGTCACCCGTCTCTTCGAGAAATACGGCGATGTCGAGAAATGCCAGATCATGCTTGATCCCCATACCAAGGAATCTCGAGGTTTCGGTTTCGTGAAGATGGTCACTGCTGAGCAAGCTGATGCTGCCAAGGAAGGTCTCCAGGGTGAGGTTATTGAAGGTCGCACCTTGAGCATCGAGAAAGCTCGCCGTTCCCGCCCTCGCACTCCTACCCCTGGCAAATACTTTGGTCCACCAAAGAGAGGCAGGTCTTCCCCGCACCTATCTTCCTACACAATTAACTAAAACACCAGAAGATGACCCGAGACAAAGCAACGGTGGTCGATATGGAGGTCGTGATTACGACGACAGGCGCCGTGGTGGCTATGGTGGAGGTGGCAGAGACGACTATCGAGGCTACCGAGGAGAGCGCGGATACCGTGATGATGACCGTGGATATGCTCCCCGTGGAGTTGACCGTTACAGCCGAGATGATCGATACGGACGTGGCGGTGATGAGCGACGAGGCGGTGGCTATAACGACCGCTATGATCGGGGTGGCGATCGTGATGGTGGCCGATCTCGTGAAGCTCCTCCCCCTGCCGGTGCCTATGGTGACCCAGCTCCTCGTGGAGAGGGCCGGGAACCATATGCTGGAGGTAGAGGAGACTTTAATGACCGATACCGCCGTGATCTTTGATCGCTAACGATCACAGGGGAGCGCGGCCCAGCTCGTTAAACTTGCACGATCTCGACAGCACAACATAAGCTTTGGATCTGCGGTTTTCATTATGCGGGTGCACTTCCAGTTGTGCTTCTATTTTCTTTTGTCTTCAGTCATCATTCATGGTCCAAAGCTTCGAGCGGCGGAAATCAAAAGTAAACACGTTCGGCGGATCGAGCGAAAACTTCTAGTCTTTTGACTCTATGGATACTAGGGGTTTCTTTATGCTTCGATTTTCTACGACACGATTTTCGGTCAGTTCGGGCGGAGTTTGACAGCACAAGAGCATTCTCCGTTATGGGTCTGTGTCTTCCCTGGAACAGATCTCTGGTTCTTTCTCGATCAGCCCTCAGATTCAGCACATCATGTCCCCATGTACCACTATTCAGCTTCTTCGCTGAGCTATTACACCTTGAATTTCGGCTTCGCCATCGATTCTGTTTCGACTTCGTCGTCTTAGTCGCCAGAAGCAGAAATTCGAACCAAAACTACAATCTCAGCCTCTTATCGCCGTGATCAACAAAACTTCGCAATGCGCAAATATTGACAGCCCAGTGTACTCGATGATGACGAAGACTCGATGAGTGATAATCACAATGCTCCCTGTCGCTTCTTCATATTCAACTCGATAAATCACCCCGTAGTTAAGCACCCAATCGTAAACTACATGCACAATACTCGCCCATTTCGATCCCATCAATGCAACTCAAATATGGATCTAAATGACATACAAAGGTAACAACCCGTTTTGGTGATTTGGAGCTGATGCCAGTGAAATCTAGATCAGTACAGTGCAGACACGCCCGCAGACAACGTTACACAAGCACAATTATTTTCACTGTGTCACACCATTAAGCCATCCGCAATTAGCTCTGCCCATTTCGGAGAGTTTTTACCGCGTGGCTTCACCAAGAATAGAGTCCAATTTCGTGGCGTCCAGCGTGTCTCATTCTCTCGCCTGGGTATGCTCCATGCCTGTGCCCCCAACCTCAGGTCGTTGATACTTGCCTGAGGTTTATTGCTACACTTGATCTTTAATACTAAATTGATAATTTTGATCTGATGGATGAATTAATGATAGGATATGTGAAGCTGGATGGGACTGTTATGAAGTAAACTAATTCTTGAAGTTAAGATTATTGGTGTGGCGTTATGATACTACAGACATGGATGCTGAGCTAATTCGAATAAAATTATATTGTGAATCTACTCTCTTCTCGACATGGCTAGTGAACACTCGCAAGTCGTGACATCGATCTGGTTTAACTTGCCCTTCTCACCAGATTGAAATTACCGAAGATAATGAATCCTGGCCTCTTTCACAATCGTTCACCAACTCTCCTGGATGAATGGGAACTGACAGCTTGAGCAACTCCAATTCAAACTAATCAATGCTAGGATCCTGATACCGTCACTGGAGCAGTGGTTGAAGCAAAAGCACCAAGCTACAGGACGAACAGAATGTTTCATTAGTTTACTTTAGCAAAGAAAGAGAGCTGACATCCAAGCCACGTAAAGCAAGTCATCCTCCACAAATCAAGATGCAGAGCATAGCAGGCAGAAGCCGATGTTCTCCCGCATCAAGATTCTATGCCTGCCTATCTCCCAATTCGAGAACATGAACATCATCAGCTAAAGGAAATCCATTCATCATGCTCCGCGTCTGTCTTGATCAATCGAAACGTCTCAAATCCAGTTGCCACTTCTCATCTTAGTACCACCACTCTCCTCTTCAAGTATCATACTTCTATCCTCAAATTCCTCTGAAGCTCGAACACCTACGTTACCAGCTTTCTTTCTCAACACACTGTTGTCCAACGAATCGCGGATCGAGGGCTTCTTTATGCTTCGGTTCCAAAAGCTGCCAGCTCCGTCGTTGCGAGCTTGTGGTGGTGTCCGACACATCCACTCTGATTCTGACATGGAAATGATGGTGGTGTCGTTGTCCATAACGGAGAGCGAGGCATCTTCATTGGATTCATCTTCGTTGTCAGCAGCATTCCCACTGCCATGGCTGGACGCATAATCGAGGGTTGGGGATTGTTCGAACGATAAAAGTGGCTTGATGGGTGAAGAGCGATGATGTTTCCGCAGTGTAATATTCGAGAGGTCGAACACACCACCTTGAGGTCTTTTGGACGGAGTCGTAGAAGTTACAACTTCATCTTCAGAACGAATTTCACCGTCCAGCTTCTTACTTGGGCCCGGGCTCCTATCTTTCTTCTCGGGATCACCGTTGAGGCCAAAAGTCGAAGCAATAACGTGTATGACGGATGCAACACCAATGAAAGGAGGCTCGGGAGAGCTTGTATCGCGATCAAAGTAAGAGCGGAGGGAGGGCGTGATCGAAACGGTGTTTGAAGTTGATGAAGAAATTCTTGAATGGCCGTGAGAACGACCAGATTTCAGAGAAGAGTTTCGGGTGGGTATTTCTGGGAGCGGACGATCAACAACGCCTGCCCATTGAGTAGCTCTGGTTCCAGGGGGGGCTGGACGTGGTGGACGCTTGACCGGCTCTCTGTATTCATCGTCGGATTCTTCATATCCATCTTCGCAGATATCTTCATGTGCTACTTGTGCAAATTTCGATATCGGAAGATCAACTAGGCGTTGCCGAAGCGGGTAGGAGGAAGTAGTTTTCGGGAGATCGAACAGTGCCGCGGGCTTGTCTGGGTTCTTTGCACCAGGATCGGGTTTGTCATCAAAGACCGTGGTCATCCAGGGTGTATCAATGGTGATGGATGATAAGGAGTCGCTGTGCTCGACCTCTTGCTCTACTTCATCGACACAGTCCTTGGTTTGGCTTTCATCGTTGTCCTGCTGTAGTGATTGCTCTTCGTGCGTATAGCCATTGAGCGAAAGAAGACTTGGAGATGCTGGCAGTAGCTTACGAGGATGATCAGCGGGAATAAGATGCGAGGAGATCAGAGAATCCCAACTGCGGTAGTGGAACTGAAAGATAGCAAATGGTCTGTCTTTTGGGTCTCGAAGTTGCCAATCGTAGAATTTCGCCTCCTCAGGCTTGTCCAGAAGTCCACCAGTTGGCATTCTAGTAGCATATTAGCGTCTGGACTGCAGTATCCTGCTTGTAAGGATTGCTTACACAATTCCCCATTGATCTTGGCTTCTGAATTCATGTGGCTTAGGCATTCTCCGCTTGCGACCTCGAGCGCGAAACACCATAACCTCAATCAATCCTCCCTCCTCTGCAGTAGAAAGCTCTTTATGTTCATTGGCAAAGAAGAACGGTCGAATCTCGCTGCCACCCTTCTGAATGACCACTCCATCTTCTCCTCTGAAGTTCCATCGCTCACTGGGATCAAACAATCCTCTCATGATCTGTCCCTTGGCTTGTGTGATCGAGTTTGAACCCCAGCTTGTGATGTGCCGACCATTCATGAGAAGCTTGAAGTAGAACCATGGTGAGGCTGTGACGGCAGTGTCGTCGATGCTGTAATGTAGCCAGAATCGCGCTCCTGCAACCAAATTAGCCCACGTTTTCTTTTATGCTGGGAGCGTGACAACGTACCAGACACAGATGGGATGTAAACCGCGACAGTCGAGTGCCGGCCAAGTATGCGATCCGACTTGCTAGAAGAGAGCTCCGAGATGGGGCTCGTGTCAAGCTGTGGACTGGAATACTGGCTTGAGTCGGGGTGTGTAAATTCAGGATGAACCTGGAGTCCTCTTTGACTGATCACTCCCAGTGTGATTCCGTTGAACGACGGCATTATATCGACGGTCTCTATATTATCGATAATGCAATCGGTTGTGATGTAGGGCAGCGGCGACCGAAAGTTGAACTTTATTTGGGGATTGAAAGTGACTTTGTTGACAAGCGGCGACTTAGCTCGTGAAATCGATTCGCGTTCATACAGACGATTTACCGCGTGTCCAATTTTGAATGACAGCCTGAGTGTCTCGGAAAACAGCAACAGACAATGGTCACTGTGAACAAAAGCCAAAAAACTGACTTTGCCAGAATCATGAGCCTGCTTGCAGGAACAGTCAAATTGCTCAAGCCTTTTTAACGGATGGATCACCAGTAGATGCATGGAACTACTTCGACCTCTTGATATTTCGAAGTTTCCACGTCCATATGACTATCCTCCATGTCATAAGATTGGATTTTATATCAATTCCGTTTACTTAAATATTTGAGAGCCTAGAGAATAAGAATTGAATAGCGCAGAAGCTCTCAGGACGGGCCAAAAAGAAATATACAACAACAACAACAAAAGACGAAAGAGGATCCCCACTATCATATGCATGAGGTGACTGCTATGTAACAAATACCAGGCCGTGACCATGTCCAGGTCTAGCCATTTACAAATTTGGCCTTGAGAAGTCGAAGATACGATGGTACACACCAATGGGCTTTAGTTTCCCGATCTGCCCGATCTGATGCAATATCCACAGTGGCTATCCGCTTGACAGAGTCACTATGGAGGTGCTCTGAGAGCATGAAACGATTTTGAACCAAAAAAGGACGAGGAGGAGAAGAAAAGAGCAAAAGTCAACCATCGAACAGCTAAACAATTTCAAACTTCACAGATCTCACAAGAAAAAACTTGTCACACGCTAGAAGCACGATGCTCCACTCCAACAACCAGCGAACTGCTTGTTTTGGGAGTGAAATAGGAGGCTGGTCAGGCACCGCGAATCGAATGAACTTATGCCACCACTCGTCGCAGATCATCCAACTGGTATTCCGAATCCTTCATTACTACTTACTTGAACACAATAACTTTCAGCCGGCATGTAAATGCTTAGAAGACCTAGCGCCCCTCTAGAAACTACAGATCTTTAGATGTAGTTGAGAATGTTAAAAGAATCGTTACGACTCAAAGAATTACAGCAGAGACATTCGAGGGATGGCAGAGCGTTAAATGCGGCATACAAACATAGGGATGATTAGAGCGAATCTTACCTTTAATTCAGACTGGTCATAACTTGGATCACTTCGATGAAGGTGCTCAACTTCCATATAGATAGAGAGGCTCGACACATCGCGGAGCATCCTACCAGGACGAGAGCAGACCTCCATCTCCAGCAATCAGCAAGCATGCTCACGGATTCTGCTTAGATCATGTTCATGCTTCAAAAGCCGTTTCGATGACAATTTAAGAACTCCAAGTCATCACTGACATTCCCAAGGCCATTCTTATATACAGGTCCCCCGTGTCGTTCATTTGCCAAGGACAGCCTTGGTGTCTTCCTCTTTGTCCAGCAATCCAAGATTTCTTATCGCCCCTGCTTTCGGTGCATCGTCTCGGGAATTTGCAGCTTCTGCTTTTCGGTATGCATGCTGTAATGCTCGTACTCTCGTGGCCTGGAAGGGATCGATCGAGTCAGCAGTTGCAGGGTCTGGTGCGGGGATCCTCGCTCCGCAACAAACCTCTTTCTTGTGATGCAAGCACTCATAGTAATCCTCCAACACTGGCACACATTTCCGCTTTCCTGAGTCGTCTTCGGAATTGGTATTGACGACGTAGCAAGCTAGCACCTCTTGCCAGAAGGGAAAGCATCGTGACACACCTGTGAGACTTGTCATTAGCCGTTGTAGTCCTGATGCAGAGCAGTGGGATTGCGCTAGCATCTCGATGCAACATACCACCATTGAGTCCAAAGCCTGAAGACATTTTGTGCGGTCAATTCGTGTTTCTCCGTCGTTGGGAGCTTGGGGTGAAGTCGACCGGAATATCAGAAGCGACGCTAAGGAGGAAATATGACAGGGATGTGTGGACTACAAGCGCGTCAGGAAAGTTGGACAGCTTGACAACTTTCTTTGAAAGAGACGAGAAGCCCAAATTTTATATTCTACATGAGTTTTGAGGCATGGCAGGATCCGAATTATCCCCACCTAAAGCTCTACTTCTCGCAGTCCAACTAGTAACAAAAGCCAATTTATCTACACTACGAATACTTGTCTCCCAGCATCCAAAGACACTCCGCACGGAAGTCATTCTGCGTATCCTCCTCAGCCATTTACCAGAAAGTCTTGAATCTTCCGAATATGTTCCATTTATACAGGACCTGATTGCAGGACATCTTGCGCAAGACCCAGACTCTCCGGTTGATGCATCTGCCCTAGAGGACTTGAGTGAGCCAGCAGCAAGCAAGCGAGCTCGAAAGTTGCATTTACTTCCTCTACTATGGCCCAACGCTCCAGCAGATGCACCAGCAGACCCTCTTACCCAATTCCTCATCCATAGGTCGCTACGGATTGACGAAAATACGGGACTGATAACTCAAATACCCGACCTGGTTGTGCCCTTCATCCACCACTCTGTATACCTACGAACATGGATGATTTCGACCGTCCTTCCTCTTTTGCGATTAAATTACGAATACCACCCTCAAGATGGCGCAAATATGACCCTGTCTGCATTCGACAACTTGGATGACCAAACCGGAATAGCAATGTTGCTGTTCAGGACTGAAAGTTCCGAAGAGAACGAGAAGAACGTTGGGCGTGACTTGAGAGGGCTAGTTGGGCCATGGATGTACGGTAATACAAGGTGGAAACGGAGAAGACTCGAAGAGAAATCCTCGTGCTCAAGCGCCCAAAGTGTTGAACCTCTCGACGCCCCTTACCCAGACACGAGCGAGAAATGTGCCGGCTGGGAGGAGGTCTTCACCTGGATCACAGGGAAAGCAACCGATTCATGGAAAACTGCCGTGCAAGCCGTTGAGCAGTGGGATGGACCAGGAGACATGGATTTAGGAGGCTACGAAGAAGGCACTGAATGGTTGGAGGAGGACGACCAGCAACATTTAGAACGAAGATATGCTCGCGCAGCTCTGGCTTGTGCGTATCTGATCTCAGATGATTCTATGGATGCATTTTTAGGTATCCGTAGAATCCTGGGCAGAATCCATACTCTGCTTGATCATGATCCGCTACCGACGCTGGAAGTTGCTGGAGCGCTCCTTTCCCCTGTCTCGGGCATTAAGAGCCTTCTGGCCCCTGGTAACAGTGCCTTTCTTCGTGGTGATCTTTTAGAGGAGGGGAATATTCTGACCGCCCCCAATGAATCGTCCATCAAATTATTGCACGCCTTGTTAGTGAGCGCCTTCCTGATTCGAAGATGCGGGCTTCACACAACCATCAGACGCGTTGGTCAGCTTGTTTTACTGGCAGACGAACGGGATCAGAAGTACGAATTCGAGCAGCTCGTCCAAGCTATCATAAGCAAAGGACCACAATCCGACGACAGGTATTGGGTGCGAGCCAGGAGCGAACTACTGTGGTTGCGCAGCTGGGGTGCTGAAGAACTTGCGGAAGGAGCAAGTGTCGGAACTGGCGTTTTCGGGAAGGTCTCTAAAGAATCCATCGAGGTTGCCATTTTGACAGGACTCTTGTCAAATAATCGTAAGCTCTCTGGCTGCTCGTAAACCGTCCGGTCTTCTAATATCTGGCAGGCATCTCACTTGCACGGAAAATATACCAAACTGCTCCGGAGCGACCGATATTGCAGGAGACACTGCAACAAACCGTGCTTTCGCAAGCTATGAATGCTTACGATAATGCTACAAATGCGAACAGGACCAGAGGCGGTCTCAAGAAGTGCGATGATATGTATGTTCACTGGGTTTTCATTGCTCTAATGCGTCTACAAATTGCAACTCATTACGCTTCTATGGATGGTCCATGCAAAAAAACTGACCGAGACTTAGTCTGCATGCCTTTCCCGAGACACTGGAACACTCTTGGAAGGCGGACGAGCTAAAGCATCTATTATCGGTGACCCACACGCTTGGAGAATATTCATTATATTTCAAACATGGAGAGCCTTTCAAGCCAGTCTCTTTACGCGTTCATGGCGATCCCATATCGATAATTGCGAGGGTGCTCGAATTGAACAACAAGTCATATACCAGAATCAACGACTTCATCAAGATTAGTAAAGCAATGGTGAGTTGTGGGTTCCTTCGCAGGATGAATTGTCGGCGCTCGGTTTGCAGCTTCTGATAACTGACTGGTGGAGTAGGTCTCGGCTGGTTTGACATTTCGGACTAGCATCGGTCTGTCAACATCCTCTCAAAAGACAAGGGAACAAATCAAAGACCAAGAAATCATTGCCGAAAAGCGTGTCGTCAGCATGTGCGTGGACCAAGCTTTATCCGAGGATGATTTCGAGACGGCTTATTCCTACATCATGACCCGCCTAGTGAATATTGCTGGACCTGCGCAGGAGCGAAAGCCTTACCACGACTCGATCAACGGTCTTGTCGCTGAGCGTCCTCCAAAAGAACTGGACAATTGGTCGTGGCGAGCCGCACTGCAAGCCGGAAGCTATCATCGATCCGAGCAGACGATCGCGCCAACGCACCTGGGAAATGCTAGCGGCAATCCCCAGATTCGGCATCTGGAGCAACGAATGGAATGCCTGTCTCTTGCCCTTCGACTTGCACCAAAGGATGCTCTGCAAGGAATCCTAAATAGTATGTTCGCGAACCCTCATCTCTATTGAACGGTGCTAACTTCCTCAGCGTTCCGCCGATGCGAAGAAGAGCTAGAATCGCTGACCAAACAAGAGGCTGAGCAGGAGGCGGCATGGGACGCTCAGGGTGACGAACAGGCAATGCCGGGTGGGTTTGGTGCTGGGCCGAAGACCACAATCAGCAAGAGTTCTCGTGCCGAAGAAGCTCCCATGTCCCTCTTCGATTTGTCTCGAGGAGCGATTAGTCGTGCGCAGAGCGGGCTTGGATCGTTATCGAGAGCACCCACCACTGATTCCGGGGCACCGAGAGAGCGGAAGAGGGACCAACTGAGGAACGCGGCTGTCGGAACCGTTGCTGCTGGTGTTGGATGGCTCATTGGTGCTCCTGCTCCGGCGAATCATGAATGATTTGTCTGGCTTGTGAATTGCATCTCAGCGAACGGGAGGAGTTTTGGGACTGGGCAGACCCTATGATACCACACCAGAATCCGAGACATGTATCCTTCATTGTGAATTCGTAGCCCACGTCTGAGCCAGACCGTGCGGCAGTACATGATTTTTGTTATCTGGTCGATTTGACTGCAGACTTGCAGGAAATACCGATTACTGCGCCGAGATTCCAGCGCCAAGTGTAGTACGGCCTTCTATTCAGCATGCTTAATGAGGCAAAGCCGGGATATGGAGTCTGGAAGAAAGACAGCTCCGAAACGAGTGAGGGATAAGATTTCGTGATAATGACTGACAATCTTCAGCGATGGTCAAGTCGGAGCTGCAGAAGATCAGCGTATGACGATGGGCGGGGTGGTGCAGCATTCAGGGTTCACGGCTCACCAATCACGTTGCGAGGGCAGTCGGCAACCCAGCTTGCCGGTTCAGAGGGGGGCGCAGATCTACTCACGGCTTGAGGCTGTTCCGCCTAGGACTATGATCTACTTTACTACGGTAACTAAAAATGTAGCTCTTTGTATTTCATCATGACAAGGAATTTCGGATCCATTCATGTGAGAAGGCTTTTCGACGGCTGCATCGCTCTGCTCAGCAGACAGCAGCAGTCTGGAACCGCCTGAGGCTTCCCTCCCGTCTGGTGCGACTTGGATGCTTCACCGCTGCAGCCCCGAGGAGCTGGCTTCTTCTTGTTTTTGTCTCTCGGCTCGGTGGCCATCCGGATTGGGATGATGTGGACGATGTGGACGATGTGGACGATGTTCTCCATGTGTTGATGTGCTCCGGGAGGAGAGTTTGGCGAATATCAGAGTAACCAGTTAGCCAATGGTGTGATGATCTACAAGCCACCCAACAAGTGACCCTTGGTACAGTACACTCTAATCGATCTGGAGCCTCTCGTGGGCTGGTATGTAGCGAACTGCCAGAGGGATATCCGGGAACTCTAGGATTCTTATCTAAGATTTGGTCTGTTTTCTCGAAAATCAATTCAATAGAGTTCAACAGAGATTCCAAGCTTCGGGAAGTTCCTTCAAATCATATGCAGACGACGCAGGCAGTTTTCAGCTCAAGCCACGTGGAGAGCAGAGCAGAGCAAAGCCCATGCAAATATTGCAAATCTCGCGATCCAGTAGGCCTGCATGCATGCCGCTTCAGGGTATCGCAATCTATTCCCTATCAATAGTCTGGCCCAGCATCTATCGATGCGTGTGAGCCCAGCTGAGAGGTGACACGAGTGTTATAAGATTTCCCTCCACGCTCTAAAATCGGGCTCGGATCCATGATGGTTCTGTTTCTTCTACGGCTTCTGCTTTTGCTTCCTTCTGATCTTCTGATCGCCCCTCGGCTCTTCTCCCCTCTTCTTGCGCCCCCAAACCCAAACCCATCCCCTAAAACCGCACTGGCCAACCGATCGCCGTGCGCCAGCTCTTTGTTGTCTTAGCGAGGTCGTCACTATCCATCCACCATAGCATCATCGTCCAACGCTACTAGTACGAAGTAGAGAGCCACCACACTAAGGAGTCGAGTGACGCCCAGCATGAATATAAGCATGTCTCTGGCTCTAACCATGGCGGGCCCTATTCCTTCAAGGAACTCCTCTCTTAGCAGAAGTAAAATGAGTCAATCACACACGCCCAAAGATATTTCTTTGTACAAGGGGATCTCAGATCGGCCGTTGGGATGGAGACCAAGAAGGCTGTCTACGAAAATTCCTGAATTGGCTTCGACTTTGAAAACCACGAGTTTGAGAAGGTGGGACGGAGCTGCTCGAACTTCGTCGGATTGGGATGGCTTGAGACGAGTACGTCTTCTCTTGAAAAGTACTTTCTCACGAGCTTCTTACTGACATGCTCACAGGATCCCGAGCTATGGTTCCCAGAAGGGAACTGCCTCGTCTATCTCTACGCAAAGGGACAGAGTAGAAGAGGCCCAGCCTTCCGAGTACCCATGGACGCCTTGCTTGAGAAGAAATGCAGCCCATTGCTCGACAGGTTCATGGTGCACGACTTCGACGAGTCTCCATTATCAGACCTTAGCAGTGGTGAAGACCAAGGATCTTTCGGCCAAACCAACGTGAGACAATATGAGCTGTACATCCCACCACCCTCAACCGCTGAGAGAGGAGAGACATTCCTTTACCATGTGGCAACACGGAACTTGTTTGCTTGGATCTTTGGGAGGTCTCTCGTTGGCACACATCTGGGTGGTGCCTTGGTGGGGCTTCTAAATAGCATGATTGAATCAAGGTCCGCAGGCGAGGATAGTGTGCAAGATCTACTGGATTATATGGATGAGGAAGGGTACGCGGACATGAGAAGCTCGCCGGACCATGCTCTTTCAGTTCTCTTCTTTGCGGAGCATTTCCGTTTCAAAGATATGTGGATTGATGCTTTTGCTCATTGCACTGGCATGCATGAGAGGCTGGCTGCCAGTCCGGGGTTTGAGGTAAGTCGAGAGAATATTCTATAAAAAATCGCTGACCATTCCACAGTTCATGAGCAGAACCTCTCGTGCGCTCATCACTAGATCAAAACTTGAAATGGATGTCCGACTGCAGAATGCAGGCCAGATCCTGGGCTCGTTTCTCTCCGACGACTTATCAGATGCTCATCTTGGTCTCTCATCCGGCGCGCGAGCGCATCTCGACAAGTTCAGGTCTTTCTTACAATCATATTATGTCGCAAAACTTGGCTATTACCCACCTGCGAATGGCGCATTCCCAAAGAACATTTATGGACAGATGTGCAATGAATTCCAAATGCTATACGACCTTCTCGTCGACGACAAGTTCAGTGTTGCGGATGATATCCCTAGGTCTCAGCAGGGAGGCATTTGCGCTTTTCAAAGCGTTCAAGCTTTCGATGCTCGCCATAAATACCCTTCGCTGCCTCATCCTCTGCCTCTTCTTCCAGAGGTTGACGATACATCAACAGATAAGGTCCGACTCAGAAAGCGTTTGAGCTTCAGCAGTAGGAATGACAAGATGAAGCCTGATCCACGCCTTGTTGCCTTTTCTTCTCTGAACAAGGCTACCAATCGCCACAACCAATCCCTCAACGACTGCTCTCTCGTTCGAGCCTATCGGGGCTTCGAGAAGGACTGTGTCTTTTCTCCCTCCAGAGCCGATAGGACCGAGAAGGTTTCCCAAACGGACGCTCGAAAGATTAGATGGATCCTCGTGTACTCGATTCTCCAGACTTTGTTATCAGTCACCAGGATCCCTGAGCAAGTCCGCGATACCCAGAATGTACCATACAGCCTCTGCGTTCTGACAGCAGGCTGCCCACCGTGGAAAAATGATCGTCCACTCGAGATGCTGCTCCGCACGCAGACAGATCAAACGAAAGAAGACTACATCTCCACCCTATCCAGGCCTGCGGGCACTGTCGCAACCGCGCTAAGCAAGCCGGCAGAGTTGAAGCCTGACATCGACTATTTCGCTCTCGCCCACAAGAAACAAAGCTCGCAATCAAGCAGCGCATCCACTGTCTCGACGACGACTTCGAGAAAGGGGACCGTGAGGAGAGCTCTCAGCACGCTGGGTAACATGCCAGAATTACGCCATCCAAAACCCTACCGCGCAACGTTCCACGAGATTCTCGTCCACGGCTACGGAAACGGAACCAATCATGTGAGCATCACCGCCCAGCACGAGGACAACGAGCGCGAGAGAAAGAACTCGAGCGAATCAGGTTCTTCATCGACCGAGGATCTGTCCTCTGCGTGGTCGGGGTCGAACACATCAGCTGGCGAAGCATTGGATAGTCCTTGCTCCAGCATGTCCGCTAGTCGACGCGGCTCCGATGCGTCGAAGAGGTCGATCGGGGACTTCCTCGATCAGCCTATGCCTGCAAGGGAACTAAGCAGCGTGTACTCGCAGAGTGTTTACGACGATTCGTCCATCCTCCAACCTGACCCGCTCAAGGTGAGGAAGAACGATGAGAAGTTCATGGAGGTCACCCAGGAGGTGACTGTGAGCTGGGAGGAACCCAAGAATGGGGGATCTAATGAAGAGCTCTTGGGCTGCCTTCACACCTAATACCCTTTTTTTCCTTCTTTTTTTTTTGGGAGCAATTTGGATTTGGCGTTCAGCGAATGGATACCCCGACTTTGTACACGCTCCTTTGATAGGATCTCTTATATCTGAAGATGGATGATAATGTTTTGTAGTGTATAATCAATGTACTTATACGGATGGAGTGAAGGCAGAAATGGACAATACTTTTCTCGGCAACTCGATCTCAAATATACGATTTCGTAAGTTGGTGGTCGTGTGCTATCCAATAAGTAAACACTGTGCACGATCCCGATCTTTGGCTTTTTGGTGATAAGTAACTTTGAAATCAGACTTCTAGATCGTATAGGAGAAGTGAATGAAGGAAATATGAAGGAAATAGGATTGGTTGTCTTTAGGCCCTCCACTTGGAAATACTTCACGCCGATTCCCAGCGCCATGAACCTTGCATCAGTAGTCAGCCCAAACGCGCCCCGGAAACCTAGCGCGTCCACCCAACAGCTCCAACAGCTAAGCAAACCACCCTCACCAACACCCCAACAATGGCCTCCTTCACGCCTTACGCCTACATCCAATGTCCCTGCACCGACAGCACGCCAGCCTCGCTCCCCTTCGGCGCAGACGCCGCGCCCGCAGAAGCAGAAAACGATGAAGATGGACGCACGTTTGACCCACGAGCGCCCCGCGCAAATTATAGCTTGTACCCGCTCGAGCACCTGCTGTACTGCGAGGACTGCCATCAGATCCGCTGTCCGCGCTGCGTGCTCGATGAGATCGTCACTTGGTTCTGTCCGAACTGCTTGTTTGAGGTGCCGAGTAGTACGGTGAAGAGCGAGGGGAATCGGTGTGTGCTGCGCTCCCCTCCCCGTCCTCGTCCAGTGCTGGAAGGGAAGATTGCACGCTAACGGAATAAAAGCTGTACGCGGAGCTGCTTCCAGTGTCCGATTTGCATCGCCCCCCTCTCGGTCAGCAGCGTCGAGGCGCCGCCTGAGGGGCTGGGCGCGGAGTATTCGACGCAGGCGGGGCCGTATGTGCTGAATTGCTCGTTCTGCAACTGGAGCTCGAGGGAGATGGGGATCGTGCTGGAGAAGCCGAGCTCGGTGTTTCAGCAGCTGAGCATGATACGGAATAGGGGCCAGCCGACTGCGGCGAAGGAGGCGCGGAAAGACGGTCTTGGGCGGACGCTGGAGATCTTGACGCCGGTCATTGCGGAGGAAGATGCGGAGGCGGAGGCGGAGGAGGTCGTGCTTAACCCTGAGACGCAGTTTGCGAATCTGAAGGCGTTTTATCTGGCGCAGCTCGCGGAGAGCTCTCCGACGGGTGCGTTGGGGTTTACGGGAGATTATGGATACGGCTCGCCGGGCGCGCTGTCACGGATTATGGGATTGTACACTGGAGTCAGCTTCTCGGACAAGAAGTCGAAAAGCAAGACGGGGACTATGCGCGAAGCGCAAGATGCGTTGGAGGGTCTTCAAGTCAGCCCGCTATCCTCGGAGAAAGCTATCTCACGGCTTCGGAAACAGGGCTGGCAGAGCACTGCGTCTGGCAAGCAGATGGCTGAGCAGACATACGATGCGCGATTCGTGTCGGACCTCTGGCCCGTTGCCAACATGCTCCGCACGAAGCGCTCGAAACGATGCAAGACCTGCCGACACATCCTCTCGAAACCCGAGTCCAAGCTCTCGACCACGAAATTCAGGATCCGTCTCGTGGCTCTGAACTACATACCCAGCATCTCCATCAAGCCGCTCCAGCCTCCGTCCTCGTCGAATCCTGCTGGTCTGCTTACGCCGTTGAAACCAACGCAGTTCGTGCTCACGTTCAAGAACCCCCTGTTTGATGGCGTGAAGGTCAGCATCGCAACGCCGGCTAGTACACCTGGACGCTTCTCAAGCACGGTCACGGTTCTGTGTCCGCAGTTTGAAGTCGGCGCCAACACGGACGTCTGGGACGAGGCATTAAGGGAAGAAGGCGGGAAAGGCGGTGATCGGGAGAAGAGGCGGACCAAGGCGGAGGCTAGCGAGGGACAGCATCAAGCTGAGGCCGGCAAGGTATGGGAGAGGGGCAGGAACTGGGTCAGCGTTGTCGTCGAGGTTGTCCCTGCTTCTCTGCGCATTGAAGGCCCGGCTTTCCTGAGGAGCGAAGCGCAGCAGAAAGACGATGGCCCGTTGAGGGAGGACGAGGATGTCTTGGAGATTCCCGTCTTCGTGAGGGTTGAGTGGGAGACTGTAGCCCAGGACGACGCTGCCGGGTTGGCGGCGAAGGATAAGGAGGTTAAGGAGAAGAGGGAGCTGGCTTATTGGTGCGTGCTGGGTGTTGGAAGGATTGCTCAGGCATAGATGGATGTTTGCGAGATACCCATTTGAAAATTCACACACGGATACCTGTTCAAGGACTGAGATGTGATGGTGATGGTGACGGTGACGGTGATGACAAGCTTTTAGTATTCGCTAGCTATCTAGAAGCCTCGTACGCCTTCTTGCGAAGAGACCAGCCGGTTGAGGCCAGTCCATCATTCAATGCTATCCCATGCCCATTACTTTACGCACCAAACCAAGCATCTAATACTCAGCAGCATTGCTCTGGGGGAACTCGAACGCAACACCTCTGCCCGTCAACTTCCGGTAGACCTCAGAGTAGGTATCGAGTCTGTGGTCAACGCCTCCCTTCTCCTTCTCATCGAGGATAACCTTCAACAGCTTGGCTCCATCCTCCTTGGTTCGAAGACGCTTGCCGACGATCTCGACCGGGTAGACGAGGTCAGTCAGGATGGCATCGTGGACGGCGGTCAGTGTTCGCGAACGGGGGCGCTTTTGTGTCTGGCTGGTGCGGGATCGGTTGGAGCGCTTGGGACGGGGAAGAATGCGGCGTGCGGCGAGGATCAGGACGTGGCGGTCGGAGAACTTCTTCTCGAGCTCGCGGGTGAGACTGTCCACTGGTATCAGTTGATCGTTCTCAATTGGTTGCATTGGGTGAAGGTGGGGGTGAAACACATACCGTTGCTGCACCTTGTGGAAGCCTTGAAGGGATGGGACGGGGACAAAGATGACAATAGCCTTCTTGCCGTGGCCAACTTCAATCTGTATTCGATCAAAGTCAGCATGCGATCTCCACGTCTCTAAGAAGAAAACAATGGTCCGCAGCCCGTCCGATTCCACAACTGAGACGCCGACATTCACACACTACTTCAGCTTCTCAATCCACTTTGTATATGAACTTGTATGTATGTGTGTCGGCGTCGCCAATCGCTCGTTTCGTTCGTTCTGCGTTCCATGAAGGATATCAATGCTACATTAGCTCACCTCTCTTGCGCTGACGAACTGAAGGGGTCGGAGAGCAGCCTTGAGGTCGGGAGTGTTGGTCTCAAGGTCGTAGAGAGCGCCAGCGATGCTAGTTTCCAGCTCGGAGGGCTTTGCGTGGGAGGGGCTATTCTGGGCTATCTTCTGGCTCGCCATGTTGTCGAAGATTTGACGATTGTCGTCTTCGGCGTTGGCGTTTTGGGATTGAAAGGAGTGAAGAGTATTAAATTTAACCTTTGACATATTCCCAAGTCGAGAATGTGGGCGGGAAGAGGCTAACTAAGCGAGCACGTGAAGACCCACAAATTTTATTTCCAGTCTCGGACTTTCTCAATCACATCACTTATACTATATCGTAAGATCATTTGATGCATAAGTTGATAACCTTGTTGTAAGTTACTTTGGTTTTGTAGCATTGCCTCCGAAAAAAAAAAAATAGCCATAAGTTCATAATGTTAAGAGCAGAATGTAAAAATATCACGTATTTCCCGTCACCAAATCATGTAGCTAATGAAAAACTTGGTTGTCAAGAGTTGGTCTTATCCTGATTTCCTGTTAGAAGTGACCGGAAAGCAAATCGCGGCCGTCAATTCAAAGAGGTGTCTCTTTTCAAAAGTCTATCTAGACTTCTGAAGCGCCGCTATGGCATCTGACTCGAGCTTGAGGTGACTTACAGATTTTGGACTTTTCAATGATTGAGAGATTATGAGAGTTTCGGATCGCGGAGGTTGACCTTGATCTTTCGAGTCCGATACAGCAACAAAATGATCATCAGCGATATACAGCATCGCCGATTGAGAATTTGGATCATTGCAGCAATCCTCATGGTCAGAGAAACGTGCCCTTGCTCGATATGTTAGCAGCTGTACTGGTCTCATAGCTTCGCTCTACATTCAAAACTGGACTCTTCAGGCAGAATCCCATATCAATCGAGGTGTCTGAGGATCAGGGATATGGACGTGTTACCACGCTGTCATCTTCACATGTATGGTACAGGATAGTAAAACGAATAAAACATGAATTTAATTCTTGCAGGATCCTCACTTGGTTGAGGCAGGGAAGTAATCCTCTCGAGATATCACACTAGCGATCAATCATCCATAACTGCCGAGAGCTCCATTACAACTATGAGTAGCATATCGTTTCAAAGGGAAGAGAAAAGCGCCATCGACATATTTTTATCACGAAATCCCAAGCTTCATCACCGGCACCATTAGCTGATCTCCATACTCGTGTTCCCTGGCTATCACCCTTAACTTAAGAGTGTGGGGCTGGAAGCTGCTCAGCAAGCTTTGAATCAAAGGAACCAATGATCGAGATTCAACGAATCTATAAACCCATACCTTCTACTCGTTGCCTTGGTTGAAAGGTCAGGCCACTGGATGATGTCTCGTGCGCCGTCTCCGGTCTGAAACCATCTCAGGTCGCTATTGCCCTGGGTTTGACTTAAGAAAGCGTGCTTATGGAATGTTTCTCACTGTTGTATCATTGCTGGCCTCCGACCCCCCCTACTCCCTTCCCCCAAAAGACCAGGAGAACAAGCAGGAGGTTGCGTCGTTTTCAAGTGCACTGAATGACTGGGTATTATATCTTGATGGATGAGACAAGACACCGCTCAATTTACACAGCACTTCCAATGACACAATTCTCCATCGATCGTGCTGCATTGAGCCTTGAGTCGACGATCGTGAACTAATGTCACCTCGCTGAGAAATCATAAGATACTGCCAAGCGGTCAGATGGAATGAGCAATTGAGAAAGCGAGGTTCGAGACAAGTATCGCGTAGGAGAGTGGGGCGCTGAAGTCTCATACAAGTAGCCTCTCAACAATGCAGATCCTGCAAATCAATAAACGGAAATTGACATCTAAACACCTGTCTTACTCGGGTGACATGAATAATTCTTTGCTTCGCCAGGAAAAGCCCCTGACCGCTTGGGAGTAGGACAGAATAATTATTAGATGCTGGAAAGGAAACTTAATGACTAGCTTGAGCTATTGAATTCATGGAATGCGGCCAGAGAGTAAATTTATTCCGTCCAGTAAGAGGGATCGCGACTCCCATGTAGAGCGAGTCAATCATGAGGTCTGATCCTGAACCCGGAATTCTGCCATAATACGTTAGCAGTAAGATTTGGATCCGAATATCTCACATGAACCCTTGATTTCTAAACGACGAAGCCGAGCGTCCCGAGTATCGTCCGTTTTGCCCAGGTTTTCGGCTTCTCATTTTGTGACTCGGGCCGGCTTCAGACTTCGTGCCGATAAACATGAATGCAGCCCTGATCGAAGATAGGTCTCTTCCACTTTCTGAGAGACATTAACTAGTCCATTAGCAATTGAAATGCTCAGGTTAGTTCGAACGGGGAAATTAACGAGGATCGAGGGGGAGATACTGTAGACAAGTACCCCCCGTTTGTCTTTCCCCATGCAGCGAACCGAGGTCCTGCAAGACTCTAGACCTTCGTGAGCGGTCCAGTGATGATGGGCCCATATATCGGTCGATGATGTTCCAATCCGATCTCACATTCGTACCCTAGCAGTGGAGTATCATGAATGAGCACCGTCAATGTCGGAGACGGCCCGGCTCATCTGCAGGGCTCCAAAGTGTGTGCATGATTGGAAAACCTGGCCATCGCAAATTGAGATGATGTGGCGGATACTGGGTTGGGCTCCTCAGTTCTTCGTGTTCGATGAGGCAAAAGGTTGAGATGGATTGAAGTCATACAGAGATAAATATGTCGCTTGATCGCCAGCTAGAACAGTCGAGGTTAGATCCAAGTGCGATCGATGTTACACAAAGCTCTAAATCAACCTTCAAGTTCGACCACATTCACTTTGCGTCATTTGACAGGTCTGGAGTTGTGCAAAATAAGGCCCGCTAACAACCGAATTCTCGAGAAGTCATCGAAATCTACAGATCAGATTACTTATCAACCGAAGCAAGTTCCCGCAATGGCGCCAAGGAGGCGGTTTGGTTGGGTACCAGAGTCGGAATTCCTGGGAGGGTGCCAGCATTGAAGAAGCCAGCCTAATTTTGGTTTACGCCCCTGGGTAGTTGACAACCCTCGGCACCTGACGACAATATCGATGGGAACTCCAAAGACCCGGTTCGTTCTTGGAGTGGTGGAGAGGAAGTTCTTCCGGGGGTGTGAGAAGAGGGGGGTGTGGTATGTGGAATCCTTACATGTGCCTTGCACACAGGCACTTCGACCAAGGAGGTTGATTGGATACAGGGTCCCAGAACGACGCATCTGATCTCATGTTGACCCAAAACCGTTGGTGGCGTGGAGCGAAGTGGCTCGAGTATTTTTGACCTGTCGTATTTGCTGAGTTGATACTTAGTTTCCGACAGTACAGAGGTCCACTCCACTGTGATCTTCGACGGTTCGGCTCCAGCGTAAGAGAGGCTCGGGAAGTGGGTACCCATAACCACACTGGCACTAAGGGATCTTTGAAACTCTGGCCGGTTAAAAGCTGATACGGGGAGGTGTTTTGCTCGATGGCGGTGAACGAGTCGCAGTCGCAGAGTTCTGGAGATGATGAAGCGTCTGACGACTCTCAGCCTGGCCGGCCGAGCAGGCCGGCAACGCCCTAGACGCTTCTGCGGAGGTCTGCCCGACACGGAAGGACGGGGGAAGGGAGGCAGAGAAACGGTGTATGTCGCCAGGCGAGCTGCCTTGAGATCTTGGGTAACGCAGGAGAGGGTACCCACGGCTTCCCAAGTCCAGTAAGTGACACGGGTAGCTGGTCAAGGGTACGTATTGGCGGTGTGTGTGACCTGTCTCATTGCCGTCCATTGAAGGTCGTCGTCTCGCTAGTTTCAATTGTGGTCAGTATTTTCATCTTTTTGTCGGATGGAGGAGCGAGAACGGGCCAGTTTTCTTTGGTTGATGATGTTGGTGTTGGTGGTGTTGTTGTTGGCGTCGTTGCACTTGACGGCATGCACGCATGAATAACGGCTTCACGATAGCTCAGGGTTTTCCCCGGTGGGCGCGGGCCTAGCCTCTGCCTTTTTTCTCCCAAAACAAACCTAAGAGTTTAGCGTTTCTCGTGGCAATTGACTTCTTATTGCCCTTAATTGTCCTAATGAAACCCCCCCCTTCACCCCCCACTCATGAACTCAAGGACTAGCTGCGCTCTTCAACGGATACCTCCACATGGGAAACTATCCCACTCTGATGCGATCCCGATGGAGGCCCTCTTATCTTCATCTTACGCCCCTTCCTTGACTCTATGTACGAATGTCAAAGCTTGCGGCCTGTCAGTACCCGTACGATATTGGCCGCTCCTTCTTTGAGTCAATCTTACCTGATCCTTCCTTCCTTGCTTCTGTCATAGGCAGATGTAGAATTGTTCTTGAATTCGTCTACATGTACCCATGATCACTTTTGTCTGGAAGGGCTTTATTTTTGTTTGATATATCTCTTCGGCCCATTTTCAAGGTGCTTCTACCCTTCCATCTAAAGGCACATCCTTCCTACGTACGTGGCCCTCCTCCTTTTGTTAATAATTGTTTTACTCATCTATTTTCAAGTTTCTCTAGTAAAGACACTTGTGTCTACCTGATCTTGAAAACCATCACAATGGCACCATCCGCTGTCGTAGAGGTAAGCACCAACCTCCCCAAGTACTATATGGAGCTCGAAGCCCCTTTCCTAAAGCCTTACTATGTCAGCAAGCAAGGGAACGAGCTCTGTTGATCTACTTTTTTATCTACTTCGCAGCACCGGGGTAGAAACTGTGTCATTGGACTTTAGGTTGTGCCTATTTCTCTAAAGAGGAAAAATAGACTCGGAACTGCAAGCGGGAGCAAGTGATGTTATGTCGACTTCTGCAGAGCTCTGCTTTCATTTTAAAGGTCCGTCAACAAGTGGATCGAATCGCTACTGACCCAAGAGTGACAGTCGCCAAACCATGACCAAATCATCTCCAAATCTCTCCCCCTTCACTGCGTATCTCCTGAGCAAAATGGAGCAGCAATATCACACGGTATGGAGAAAACTGAATACCTCATGGATCGCAACATTCACAAGTCGTTTCCTATTATTGTGGGAGGAAAGGGAAATTATCTATAGTACGTATTGAAACCTACAATTACCAACTCTCTCTGCTTTGAAACATCGAGTTCTTTGAGCTACTACTTAAGAATCTTCAGCACCAAAGACGGCCGTGTCATTTGGGACACCACGGCCGGCGCAGCAGTTTCATGCTTAGGTCATGGCGACGAAAGGGTCATTCAAGCAATTACCCGACAAATGGAAACCGGCATTACATACCTTGCGACTTCCTTCTTTGGCAACAACATTGTGGAAGCACTTTGCCAGGAGCTGATCAACGGCACTGATAGGCAGATGGCGAGAGTGTATTTGACCGGATCTGGTCTGTGCTCTTGTGTCCATCTACAAGCACGTAGCTGACTTTATGAAGGTTCCGAGGCGATGGAGGCTACCGTCAAGCTCTCTCGGCAGTATTTCTGTGAAAAGGAACAGAACACGCAACGGATCAATTACATTGCAAGAGAGGGTTCATACCATGGTAATACAATTGGCTCTCTAGGTATCTCCGGTCATGTTGCCCGTAGAGCACCTTACCTGCCATTCCTTATGAAGAACGTTCACCATGTGTCGTCGTGCAACTTCTACCGTCAACGACAGGGACGGGAGACAGCCGACGCTTTTGTGGCTCGAAAGGCTGCGGAACTTGACGCCAAATTTCAAGAATTGGGCCCAGAGACAGTCATCGGCTTCATTGCAGAGCCTGTTGTCGGGGCTGCCTTAGGATGTGTGCCCTATGTTCCTGGTTACTTGAAGGCTATGCGCAAGGTGTGCCACAAGTATGGCGCTCTTTTCATCCTCGACGAAGTGATGTGTGGGATGGGTCGTTCAGGTACTCTGCATGCTTGGCAAGCCGAAGGAGTTGTACCAGATTTGCAGACTATTGGCAAGGGTCTTGGAGGTGGGTATCAGCCAATTGCCGCAGTTCTAATCTCCAAGAAAGTCTTCGACGTCTTTTCAGAAGGCAGCGGACAATTCGTTCATGGGCAGACTTACCAGGGCATGCCGATCCAGGCCGCTGCTGCTCTCGAGGTAAAAGCCCTGCCTTTTAACGATTTTCAGACAAGTACGCATGGCTAACTTCTCATTTCAACAGGTTCAGAAGATTATCCGCGAGGAGAAGTTGTGCGAGAATGTTCGTGTCCAAGGAGAGTACCTCGGTCAACTGTTGAAGCAGCTCTTGGGAGATCACCCAAACGTTGGCGATATTCGTGGAAAGGGATTGTTCTGGGGTCTCGAGTTCGTCAAGAACAGAGACACTAAAGAGCCCTTCGATCTGAAACTCGGAGTTGCACAGAAGGTTCAGGAGCTCGCACTTTCAGAACCCTACAACATGACAATTTACCCTGGCACTGGCACAGCTGATGGTCTCTGTGGAGACCACGTGATGCTTTGCCCAACATATATCGTTACTCAGCAGGATATCCAGCATATTGCCCATACTACTGCTACCGTTGTCAGAGAGTTTTTTTCTCATGTTCTTTGAAAGATTGCTAAGGGACTGATGTGTAATCTACTTTTTTGTTTACTTCTTGTTGTGGTGTCTGGTGCATGAATATGGTTAGGTGGCACTTGTTCTTTGATTTCCTTTATCTTTTTAACTTCAATGGATATTTTCAACGTGAGCTCTAGTATATAGATAAGAAGAAACTGAATTCAAAATACTCAGTACCTGCCATAGTATGTCGCCCCTGTGCATGAGGTGATTGGATCATATGCCTCCCTGCCATCCAGGACTAGATTCTGATATCCAGATGTGCAACATAACTTTCTTAGGCCCTGGAGCTAATTAATGACTGGTCAACTGTTTTACTAGCTCCTGGTAATTCCAACGACAAGCTTGATTCAGACGTACAACAAAACTCTCTCAAGCCCTAGAAAACTAGCTTATTACTGGTCGGCCTGTTTCCTAGCTCAAGGCAATCTCAACGACATACTTTACTCAGACGTACAACAAAACTCTTCTAGAGCCAGCTTGTTACTGGTCAACCTGTTTACTAGCTCGAGGCAATATCAACGACGGACTTTATCCAGATGTGCAACAAAACTCTTCAAGTTCTAGAACTAGCTCGTGACTGGTCAGTCTATTCCTACTAGCTTATAGTAATATCTACAACAACAAAAGTCTTCAGGTCTTAGTCTCAGCTTGTGACTGGTAAGCCTACATCTACCAGTTCAAGGTAATTTCAACGTCAGTCTTAATTCAGATGTACAACAAAAGTTCAACTCGTTAAGTGAGCTTGTGTGATTGGCTCTTTCTCTGTCTATTAGCTCAAGTAATTTCTACGGCAGGACTCAGATATATGACAAAAGTTCAACTCATTTTAGCACTTTCTTTTTGAAGCTCCCAAGTATACAAATCCACTGCTGTGCATGATTTTTAGCTTGAGAACGAACACATCATACCCTTTTAGAATGTTTACATTATCTAAACACCAATTTGAATGACGCTCGATATCCTGTGAGGAGTTTGCCCTGGAAGACCACTGCAATGCCTCTGGAGAGCTTTGGGGACCCCAAAGGCCTAGCTTTGACTCCAACATCAACTGGGTGCTCGAAATCACAGGCAAAGAATATGTCACAGACCAGTTGGAGGTGTTCCTCCCGTAGACAAAATGAGCCATCCATGCCATCAACGCCCAACACCAAAGATTCGCCTTAGCATCAACATCCGACAAAATCAAGCTTCCGGTTCTTCGAGGACCTCGTGACAGATAACTCGTCAAATAATCGGTAAGAAGCGCAAGGATCGGAATGACGAGTCAGAAGCAGATGTAGAGGGTGATGATAGCGAGGAGCGTTTGAAGACTCAAGAGGAAGCCAACGCCAGCGAACTCTACCTATTGGTTAGAGAATGGATTGATCCGCTTCTTGACATAAAGATGACTTCTGCTCAAAGGATTACGGAGAAAATGTTATTGTTGCGAATGTGTATTGAGAACGCATTGAAAAGGGGTGAATTGACAGAAGGTGAGGAGACGATACTTAGGGATGCCGTTGAGAAGGCTAAGGGTGTGGATGATACTGACAAGGATAACAATGGGATGTCTGTATAAGGAGCCGCATTCACGGATACTGGCAAGACGGAAGGGCGAATGGTGGGAAGACTTGAGTAATACATGGTTGATGAAATATATTGCACTGTTCACTATCATTACTCGTCGTATTCATTGTAGTATATCAATGACGACCTGCACCATGACTTCAAATAATGCCCACAACTGTGTAATAGTAAAAGAGAGTCTGTGCTGGGCATCCATGCAGAGCTATTTCTTGCGAGGCTTCCACCGTTTTGACGATGCCTGCAGCATTTGAAACCAGACCTGCTTTCATTAGCCCAATCCAAATCCCATATTCTCGAGATGAAGCAAACCAGGCATATGAGAGGAATAGCGTTACAAATATAACTGTTTTCGAGTCGTTTCAGCTCTTGAGACGACTTGGCGGACCACCTTCCACAGCACTGATTCACCTCGATATTCCTGCCCAGCAGACCTATTTGGCACCAATGTCAAGTGATCTCAGGGCTTCTTGGAAGTCAGGAAGATCGTCGGCTGCCTTCGAAATCCTGACCCATTTGACAACTCCATTTCCGTCGATAGCAAAGCTTCCTGATGTCTGCCAACGACTCCCACTCTCAGTAGGCTTGTTCCAAATGCCGTCCTGCTTCCCAAGCTTATATACCGAGTACATCGACCAAGGGTTCAGAACATGCCAGACACTGCTCACACCTAGGCCCCATTGTGCGTATATTTCCCGATCCGAATCGACGATGACCTTCGATTCCCACTCCCCACCAACAGCTATAACCCATTTGTCGGTAGCGTCTTCATCGGAATGGGAGACGGCGACAAAATTGACATCCTTATTTTTGTTCGAGTAGTTTTGTAGACTTTGGAAAGTCTTCTCAGCGACTGTGCAGACGTGGCGTCAGTGCGCGGCTTTCGGAAGGGGTTGGAGTAGCTACATACACGGGCAGCCGCAGTGACGAAGGAAAGTGACGATCGTGGGCCTGCCATTCGGATTTGGCATCGGTAATTTGGAAGAACATGGAGCCTTTGCACCGACTTCTGGTGCTGGAGAAGTAGTGATAGCGGTGGGACTCATCCATGAACAAAATTCTTGTTGAAACGTCATGACTGCTGGATTCCTGTGAATGAGGAAGAAGCTTGAATAGCAGGGGTTGTGGATCTAGCCTGTAGTCATGGTGATGTTCTCAAATATTTGAGTCGGTAGGTGTGTATGCGACCCAAGACCGTAGGAATAGAAATTGTTGAAGAGATCTCCTTGTCGTACGAACTTATGACGATGAGGGGTAGCTTGACGAAGCTATCCACAAAAGATTTCCACCATCACGTGATAACCCAAAATTCCAAATGCTTGACCTTTTGAGATGGAATTTCTACAAGACTATAAAATGACTGCGAAAAAATGAACTATCCGTGGAGCTGGTAACTTTGACTTCAGTAGATACCGATCGTTCGGCCAATGAATATCGGACAGATTCCAAACAATTCAAAAACACGCACAAAGACTTAAATATGCATGAAATTATCACTCTTCAGTTGGGACAGAGGAGTAACTACCTTGCTACTCATTTCTGGAATACCCAAGTAATGTGTCTGGTCCATCATTCAGCAACTTGCTAAAGTCCTTGATAGGAATCTTATTTCACGTATTCCGCGGACCAAGAGTCTGTGGTTGATCATGACATCCACTTTCGACCTGGTATAGGCGCCGACGGTACAGAAACCTTCACCCCGAGAACAGTCATCTATGACCTCAAGGGAGGATTTGGCTCTCTAAGGAAAATCAATGCGCTGTATGAGATTGAAGAGCCTGTTATATCCGATGGTCTATGGTGAGAATTCAAGAATACTCCACAACTAGATCATCGCCTGATATTGTTCGTAGGAATGGACCGGCTGTCGTACAGAGACAGGCCATCATTCAACAAAGTCTCTATCAGCAGAGTCTCGAGCAAGGTCTTGAGCCTCCACCACTGACGACTGAGGCAGTGAGATACTGGTCCGACTTCAATCGTGTCTATTTCCATCCAAGATCGGTCATCCAACTCAACGAGTATGAACTCAATTCGACTCTCATGCCTTTTGAGAATTGGACTGCTGGAGATGAACTTTTCAATACCTTGGATAAGGAGCACGATTTGTTGGATCGCGACTTGAGACCATTCGTCGAAGAAGCAGATCAGATGCAAGGTATTCAATTAATGACTGGAGTTGATGATGCCTGGGGTGGATTCGCTGCTAGGTATATGGACCGATTGAGAGATGAGTATGGCAAGACTGCTGTTTGGGTCTGGGGCGTTGAGGATAGCATCAATCATGTTCCACGTGTAACATCAATCCTCATTTTGCTGTCGTCATCATTACTGAAATTTTGTAGGAAAAGCGCTTCTTGAAGCTCTCAAACTCTGCACGCTCGGTTTCGGAAATTGCTTCTCAAGCTTCCCTATACATTCCCATGACAACGCCATCAACGATGCTACCTAGCTACGTCACGATTGACCTCAAATCTCAATGGCACGTCTCCGGCCTACTTTGTGCCGCTATGGAAAGCGTGTCGTTGCCATCCCGTCTGAAGCTCCAAGACGGGACTCGTGAGACGCTAGATCAGATCACCAGCGTTTTGAATGTCAATGGAAATCAGAACATAGCCAAGCTTCGAATGAGTGTCGATCAGAAATCTGTGGCTGTGATAAACGGACATGGGCATGAGCGGTCAGGCAGGCTCGAAGTACGTGCGCAGAGCAATGACATGAGAATCCCATCAAGAGAGAGATCCACGGATGCATCACAGATCGCAGCGGAAGATGAGATTGCCACATTTGACATGGAATTTTTCCCCACACAGGCGACACATCAGACTCGTGGGCAGCAGAATATCAAGAAGGCTCATGTATTCGGCCAGGCTGAGAACTACAGGGATGATGAAGATCAGAAGAGTGGCAAAGCCAATGAGGAAGACGAGGGCCATGAGCGAGCCCGTCGACGAGCTGCCGGTCTGCCTATCATTCAAAAGTCAGTGTACCTACATGTTCTCCCTACGTCGTATCCGGTCGTGTTCCAAGTTTTCATGAAATTATCCCTCTCAAAGTTCGTATTGCTACTGTACTAACCATGCATGCATCTGCAGGTCACGGATACCCCTACCATTTCCTCTTCTTGACAGCTTCCCCCACATATTCGCTCAATCGAGCCATCCCGTGACGTCTCTCTCAGTAAAGACGTCTTTGTCCACAGATACCACAGTTGCCTTGAGGATCAAAAGCTTGCAGCATATCGTAGGCCGGGCAATTGGCATTGATGAGCGGGAGGCTCTCAGCAATTCGTTAGGCGAAATCGCTGAAGCTTATGAAGAAGGCTGGGATATGGGATCTGATGAGGATGACGATTAGATAAGAAACATGACATTCAGTGTCAGGATGGACATATGCTCAGGCAACTTATGTGGAAGGACTCTATTTACTCTCTTTGTAAAGTGTCCTGACCAGGAATTTGAGTTTACCCGAACACCACTGATGTTGAGTAAGGTGGTGCAGCCGCTTTGAGCGACAGCTATCAGCGTACCGCGGCACTTTACGTTACGCGTGTCGAAGCCGAGGACTATTTAATGAACGTCGCAGCCTCGAAAGAGATTTGAAAGAGACTTTACGAATATTACGATCACCTAGACTACGGATAGCGTGGAGAAGTAATCTAACGGATACAGTAGCTCTGCTTTCGGATAGCTTGGTGCTATGAACCGGTACGAACTCGCTCTCTTGGGACTGTATGTTGGTCCAATGTAATTCATGGCATCATTGCCATGTGGTGCTTTACGCTCCCGTGCCGCCAATCTACGGATTTCTTGCCCTCAGTCTCGTACTTCCGTGCCTCGTTTGAGGTTGATCACAATTTTCAGGCTTGTCCTCTCGTCATTTCGCGAACTCACTGCATGGGCTTGGGGTTCACAAACATCACTCATTCTGATCAGACATACGAGGAAAACTCGAGTTCAAATCCATCCAAACCTCTGTCCGCCCCCTTTTTTTGGGAGTCAAGAAGATAGCCTTCTTGTAGGTCGCCCGGCCACCTTGTGACGTAGCTCCCTTTATTCCGATGATCACCGTTGTCAAAGTGGTAACCGAATATAAACACCCCTGGGCTTAAGTGCCAGAAAACAAGGAGGCACGAAGCGAGAGGCGATGTTTATTTTCGGCTCCACACCACATGCATAGTTACTTGCACCTAGCACATCTTAAGAGGCTGGTACTATTCCTGCCGGGACGTTGGTGGAGGACATACGATCTGGCAATTGCGACGTGAATCGGAGAATTTTATTGCGAGAGGCCCATGGTGCAAGGTGTTGCTTTCCACAGACCGACGTACGAATAACTTTGTCCCTCGTATGAGATTAACAATATTTAACTGTTGATTAATACTGTACGTCCGACGAGCCTGTGTGAGGCGAGAGCATGCGAATGGACCAATCGTTCCACGAAAATCTATGCGGATAGTGGTCTCTCAACCAACCTCTTCAGCGCATTACCGCCATCATGCATCTCTCGAGGACTTGTAGCTCAGACTTAGCCTCACTCGATGAAGGCACGTTGTGCTTGCAGTGTGCTTTCCTGGGATCAACCCGCCCCTCTTTTAATCCTCCGTTTTGGCCTGTTGTCGCCCAGAGAGGATTCTTTAAACATTCACTCCATTGCCAAGTGTAAACTCTCATTGGCAGCTTAGATAACTGCAAGCAGTTTTGAGACTTGATGTCAGTCGAACAACGATTCCCCCATAATCCGAGCGAGAGGCAAAAGGCGGCAGATGGGAAAGGTTCAACGGCTACTAAGTCTCTTTGGTCGACTGCAACGAAGAGGCGGGAAAGACGGAAGTGTTCAAACGGCTCAAGCTGTATGGGCTATTCCAGATGCGGGGGTCAGCTTTTGCGGTTGTTGCAACAATTCGATGTCATGTCACCGACTTTCTGATCCGACCAGGAACACAGGCACAAACCTGGCTTTCCACCCCTCGAACTTCTCGTCATGGACGCCTGGAATCCTTGCTATAAGGAGCAATGATAGGCCATTGCATGGGTTTTACGGGCTATGCCCATGCCCAAGCTCCCCAAGCGAACGCCAATCGAACAATCAGATTGCTCAGACCACACCCACGTAGCACCCATCCATACAGTAGAGCTAAGTATCAGACCAACTAGCCACTGAATAATTGCACTTGTCACATACAATTTCCAGCGCAGAGTAACATCAGAGTATCATCAAATTGGGCTCCTATCCCAGCTCAAGCACGATCGACCTATTGGTTGTGCTCACAAGCATCGTTGGGGGAGAGCATGCAATGGCATGCCACATGGACGAGCTCCGGAGTCATTGCCCCAGGTAGGAGTATTTCCTGTCATAAAGACCAGGTTCCCACCTTGTTTGTTTTCGCACTTTGCACAAACCAGCCGTCTTTCATATACCCTCTCCAACCTCTCCAGATCTAAGTAACTCCTTCACTACGGTTACTTAAAATACCTTCGTTGTTACGCTGTCCTTGTCCAGCCATCATCCTTCGCTATTCTCAAATTTCAGAACGAACATCAACATGAAGACAGCTTTCACTCTGTTGTCCTTGGCTACTCTCGCTCTCGCTCAAGATGTTGCTCCTCGTTGGGGAGGTGGTGCGACCACAACCACAGAGGTGGTTGTGACATATACCACCGTCAGTCTCTCAGCTTGTTTCTTCCAATTCCGAGGCACCAATGCTGACTTTATGATTCAGGTTTGCCCAGTCACTACGACGACGACAGCAGCGGGTGAAACACATACAAAAACGTATACTACCACGGTATGTCCCTTCCAGGCCTTCCCTGCACCCCCGAGAATCTTATAGCTATAAAATAAAGTCTCCATAATAAATCACCATGATCAAGCTTAATATATCCACTACATCACGTTTGATCTTCCTGAATACATCAAAAATGAGAAATGCTAATCCTGAGGCTGGCTTTTAGTCTGTCGTTATCACTGAGATACCAACAACTTATGTTGTGACTGCCACCGGTCCTGCCGAGACCACAGATGTTGAGAGCGTAGTTTATGAAACAATTACTTCTCTGGTTAGTTCCCATGACCTATCTAGGTTTTTCTAATAATGGAACCAACTAACTATTGTAGTGCCCTGTCACAGAGACCAAGACAATCAGCGGTCAAGAAGTCACCATCACATATACAAGTAAGTAAAAGTCTTTCCATGGATTTTCTTCTCACTCAAAAAATCATTTCTGGGGTGCCACTAACTTCTGCCATTCTGCCAGGTACTTCGCTGATTGTAACGAAGGCACCAACCACCGTTGAAGTTTAGTACGTGGAAACTCCTTTGTTTTCATTTACTTTCGAACTTTACTAACCGGTTTACAGCACTACTCTTAAAGGCAATACTACTAGCATAGAGAAATCTGTTTACGAGACCTCTACTTCGATCTACCCAGTCACCACCACCTCAACAATTTCTGGGAAGGGAGCCACAGTATTTTATACAAACACCAGTCTGGTCAGTTTTCGAGCACTTTCTCCCCCTGCTTGAGTTTCGCGAAGAGGATTATATTCCCGACTCGCTTTTCCAGTGCCTCGAGACACTCCTAAAAAACAAGAATGCCCCCTAGAGAATAAATGCTAACTCCCGAATATAGATCGAGGTCAAAGTCCCGACAACCATTGTAGAATATACAACAGTCTTGACAACGGCGTACCAGACGACGGAGGTTTACACTACGGAATCGGTATGCTCTCTCCAACACTTCAAGCATATCCTGATCTTTCTCATTCTTTGAACGATTGGATGCTTCTGATTTTTTGAATAGCACTTGCTGACTTGAGGATGAACAGAGTTTCGAAACGATTTACACGACCGTCAGCGCAAGCTCCACCGTCGTCCTTCTTGAGTCAATCACCAGCACCATTGAAGTGACGAATTATTACACTGTTACGTCCACTACCGAACCACCAACCACAAAAGCCACAGTCTTAGTTCCGATCACTCTTGCTACCAGTATTGCAGAAACTGAAGGTGCGTATTTCCGGATCCACTAAAGACACTCATATATATTGCCACGGCCTGATGCTAACATGCTGTCTTCCAGTCGTCACTGTCCCTTCCGAGAGAACTGCCACAAGCCCCGGCGGAGTTGTTTACTCATCTGTTACTGTACCAACCAGTTCTACTGTCACGGCGCCGCCGCCAACAGTCACATTGCCTGTCACAACGGCCACAATCTCTACAAGTGCGACACCAATACTCACTACTGTTACATCCGCACCTGTAATAGTCTACTCAAGCTCAGCACCGTCCAATGCCACAACATCCGCACCCCTACAAGTCTCCGCAAACGCTGCACCCACAAACAAGCCCATGGCATTCGCCCTAGCTGGCGCTATGGCACTCTTTGCTCTCGCATAAGCAATTTTTCAGCGTGGACATTGAACAAAACGAGTCTACTTTCGGCGCCATGGTATGAGTAACGGCCCTTCCATGGATGTATACACTGCTTAAAAGCCTAGGATGGGTAATTGGGATGGCATAAATGAAAGGATTAGGAATGGAGATGGAAATAAGCAACATGAATGGAAGAAATGGGCTAATGGCAATGGTGGCGCTAGGAGCTGAGGACTACTAATACTTCGCTGTACATATGAGATGCATGGTTTTACTTGAGGAACCAAACAGTCAGACAAATTAAACTTGTTGAGGTCAAAGCATATGGCTTCATATGGCTTCAAATGAATCCCGCCTTACTTCGTTCTCTGATTTGGTCAAGCAGGGAAAAGACAGATATTCTTTGTAGACCAATAATTCATCCCATCATACTTAGCTTTTCAATAGCTAGAAATATCGGAGTCGTAGTCATGTATTCGCTCCAAAATCTGAGCGATGCCAACTTGTCTCGCACTTTTCCGATCCACCTGCTCTTACTCTCCACCGTCTCCTCACCTACCCAGCACCACCTTAGCCACTCAGCTCATGCTATGAAACCTATTCTCCATCTCTGTTCCAAAATCCCCCAACCAGGCTCCCTTCCTCTTACAAAAATACTCCCTCTCAGGTCTCCACTCACTCTCCCCATTCCCGAGCTCCAAACTCCCACTAGTCACGGCCACCAGGCCCTTGATTTTCCGAACAAAAAGCGAGCTTCCACACTGGTCGCAGAAACCACGCTCAAGGAATCCTCCTCTGTCGGGACTGGTGTCTTTGTAGGTTTTGAGCGTCGTGGTGGGGCTTGTAATTTGGAGTTGCTCGTCTGTGTAAATGCTGTTCGCCATGAATGATGAGCCGGAGGTCTTTTTGCAGCTTGTGCAATGGCAGATGGTTGTTGTTTGGGGGGTGCCTGTGAGTGTGAATTGTATGGCGCCACATAGGCAGGCACCTTTGGTGGTCTGCGAAGATGCCATTTTGTGGGTAAGTGGGATTGAGCACAGAGTCTGTGGATGACGTCGAATAAATTAAGTGATGGTAGAAGAAACGGGTGCTTGCTCTTTATTTGTTAGGCTGGTGGTGATGCTAATAGAGTATTGGATATATCGCTGGAAGCGGTCGAAAGCGCTCCCGATGAGCACAAGGTTATGTTATTTCGACAGAGGTTAGATTTAAGGAAGAGCTCTTTCAGAGATACTTCTATGTAGATACAAAGAGGACGAGTCACCTGTATGTTTCCAGACAGCGACGTCGTACAGTCCAGAATGTTCTAGAAAGAATTCTTCCTGTGACTCGGATTCTTGGTTCACCGTTGATGCCAAGTTTGGCTAAGGAGTGAGAAGTAATAATTCCTCCTCACTGCCTGAACAAAAGTCATGGAGTGAGTCATTCTGAGTGATATTGACTCTTTGTTTTCAGGCGGTCTATCATCTTCGTTTTGACGGTCATTTGAAGTAACACTGCAAATTACTAATAATCGTTTATTTTATTTAGATCTTGAATTTGTACACACACTATAGTATCTTCTACACACGTACAAAGAGCCCGAGATCGCAAACCTAAAGCTCTCAAGTATCTGCGTCGCTTATATCGCTCTTCTTTTCAATACCTAATCCAATTCCTTTCCATCTCCCTATACTTACAGCTTCAAGCGCTCTACCAACAGCATTCAAATCCCCCAGTAATGTAACATGTCCTCTATCACTCCTGATCCTGCCACCAAAAACAGGCTTGTAACCCTCTGGTAGCATCGCCTCTTTTGCCAAACAAACTCCATCACCACTCGCAAATGCCAGATTGTCATAAGAGTCCGAGCATGGGATTCCTTCTATTCCATCCACTTTCGCACCGCAGCAAGTTGGGATCGATTTGCCATATATAACAGCCAAAGGTGGATAGCGGTTGGCTTGTGATATCTCAGGCCGGAAATATAGTTCTTGTTTGAATTTCTTCGTCTCGGCAAGGGTACGTTCGAGATAGACTATAGCTTTGTCGCGAGGAAGAGTCACGGCTGTGGATACCGATGAATTGGTGCTTTGGCCCTTGTTGACGGGATTCGAGTTGTTGCCCATTTGGAGACCAATCGTGCGGTCCTTGCCGCCGTCCGCCTCGCGAAGCATGTCTGCTGCGCGGGTTGTTTTGGAGGGACTGCCACTTTCTTCGTGAGTGGATGATGACGGTGATGAGGTCCCGGAAATCAATTTCTTTCCAGGGATTGGTAGATTCGGATGACTAAGGATACCGCTTGATAGATTCAGGAGACTGCCCAACCCGCCTGTGTTGTGGTTTCGTGGTGGTAATGGTGGATCGGTGCAGGGTGAGAATCGATACTTTATCCAGTCATCTAAATTGAAGAAGTCCACCGGGTACTTCTCTTTCGTATTGATGTCTACAAAACAGCTGCCATCTTCGGGAAGCAGGACGAAACTTGTTCGTAGTGTGAAATTGACTTGAGCTGTTAGAACCCTTGAGCTCAACAGAACAGCATCTCCGTTCCTGATCGGACCAAGGATATTGACGCATGACTGAGGAACACCTGCGTAGATAACTCCGGAAAATAGCTCCGGTCGTTGATTGACCACATGACGAGTTATCAGGCCTCCCAAGCTGTGAGCGATAACCAAAGCTCCACGTGTTTTCGGAAGAGATCCATCTGTTCCAGGTTGGTTCGACGGAAGTTTTTCGAGGAATGAGGTCAGTTTTTGACTGAGTAGGTGCGGACTGAGTCGCCAATCATATCCATAATCCCAAACTCGAAGCTTACCGTTCCGGGCATTCTCACATTCGCTGAGCTTTTTGAAAAGTCGTTTGGAGATATCGACAGGTCCAATATTCTGCAACATCCCAGAAGGATATATAGTTTCTTCCATCTTTTCCTCATCTTCTGGCTCAAGTCCGACTTCCAGATCTACCTTACGTATATTTAACCCAACTTTTACTGGGACCCAAACTTGCCGCTTTGTCTTTGTTGAACGGAGAACTGATCCTCGATATCCGCCCATAATCACTATGTCCCCCACTAAAGACTCTATGGCTCGGTCTAAAGTCTTCGTATTCGACTCTGGTGCAGGCTGCGCTGACTCTTTAACAATACCTGGCTGCGACACAGTAACGCCGGTAATTCTAGATCCAACTACCGGGGTCGAGATCGTTGACTTTCGCTTGATGAAAGTATCTGGCAATATATCTGGCAGGACATCAGTATCGGACCTCCACCTGGCAGGGACATTGCTGGAATTAAAAAAATTCATGTTGAAACCAAAATTGGACACGCGAGGCATACTTGGCAAAGTCGGCATTTGTGGCATCCTGAAACTGGATCTGTCTTGTAAGGAGTCTCTAATAGCTTTTACCCTGGAGTTGACCTGCTCATGATGGTTTTCGAAGCGGGCGTCATCGCCAAGAGATGAAGCTCTTGATAGTGAATGGTAGAGTAGGGAATCATCGGATGTGGCCCTGCGGATAGCTGTAGGCCGTAGAGGTCCAGGCGAAGGCCGTTTTGTTACGGCTGATTCAAATGTTTGCGTACGAGGTGAAAGTGTTGGCGAGCCTCTGGAGCCAGAAGAGTTTCCCGAACGGAGATCTCCTGAATCCTTGGAGGAGCTAGACGAAAAGGTCCTCGCTCGCTGTTGTCCGCTTGAAGACCCAAAGAAATTTCCAACTGTTGCCATTGAAGGTAAGCCATTCGGTAGGAACTTCTTCAAAGCCGCAGCACTCCCTGAAAGTGATCGTCTCCTCTCACCACCAAAGACGCCAGCCAGCGAGGACTGAGGGGGGCTTGTGCGTCGTGTAGCCAAGGGTCTCGAGTCAGCATTTTTCGGCGGGAAGGCTATGGCTGAGTCCTTGAGGTTCGGTGATGATGATGGCCCCACACCTAACCCCTCCTTCTGCTTATATGTTTGAAATGATATTTCCTCAGGGAGAGTAGGTATTTCTGAAAACAGTTCCACCTCATCTTCTTCCGTGAGCGGGAGAGCATGCTCTCTCGTTGGCGGCGACTCGGGGCCACTTTCGAACAATCCTCCTGCCTCTTCCAATGCTTTCTGCTTCTCTATAGCTGGAGTTTTCGGAGACTTTAGACGGGAAGCAGCTCTGCCCATAGAAACTCCAATAATAGATTCCGCATCGGAGTCCGATATGGTCGTTTCTGCCGTATCCTCCATATCCCCGGGTATGTCATCAGAGGATTCGTGAACGTCTACCAGAGGGGCGGTTGACAAAGGCATTGTTCGAGAGGAAGAGTCGATGTCGACAGAAGTTTCTCCAATTGGCCTCGAGGCTCCAACCTTTTCAGTTCTTGCGATGGCCATTGCTAGCCTGGTTGCGCTCTGTTGACGATTTCTTTTCCGAGAAGGATCGGAGGCTGTGTGAAGGCAACACCGGAATGTACGGAACCTGCGGTGGACATCAGGAATTTGGCTAAAAGACACCAACTGGTAAAACTCACTCTCAGCCTCTCCCCGCCGTTCGATCACCGATTTATCATGTCGTTGAGGCTGTAGGCAGTATTCGACGTTTTCAGCAAAATCATCAGCTTGCTCTTGGATCCGGCCTCGCGCGATGGGAGGCGGCAAGCGAGGGTCTGACATCACTGCCCGCGGTCGCTGAGCTGAGTTGCGTAGTTGCGAAGCACGGTGATGACCTTAGTAAACTCCCCATGGTTATACTTACGATGTGTCGTCCAGTCAAAACAGTACGTCAACAAGGAATGTATATTTCGCGACGTCAAGACTTTGGCAAGGCTGATGATCATAATCCCTTTTGCGATGAAACCCCCACAACAGCCGAGCTTGGGCTTGGCTCTGTCTTCCACACCGCTGAAGCTCCAATTAAAATACATTTCGAGACATCCTTTTCTTCTCAACAATGCAAGGCTATGTTAGTAATCCAGTCCCTCTGTCATCCCGTCTTTTTGTCTCTGCACTCTCTCGGGGATTGGATAATGGTGGAAGAAGTGCCTGCGTGGACAGCATGGGCGAATTCAGGAAATATTTACTGCTCCAAGCCCAAATACGCTATTTTTAAAGCCTGCACTAGGTTTGAAATATGACGTCCTCGAAGCTGTATAGATTCTTTTGGAATGTCCATACGGTCTTCCCCGCCAGCGTGGAGAATATGGCTGCATGTATCTTGTTCTGGTTGAACTTGGCAAACGGAGTGGAATAGTCTGATAGCCAATTGGCTATCATCCCGAGGACGTTTGTGCTTTTGCTATATTCGAAAACTTGATGCTGTCAAAGGGTGAAATTGCACCTCTCAAGTACGCCTGTGTTCCCATCTTTTATCGAAGGAAAGCAGATAGTTTCTTTGACTTCTATGCAATGGCCTTGTCCTGGCTGCAGGTCTCCGATTTTGGTCTCCCGAGGCTACGGCTTCTAAAATCCCGATGCAGGAGTGTGGATGAACCTTTATGTGTGGTGCAGGACTACAATTTAGATCTTGGCCAAATGTTCCACGATTCCCTTGGTCAGAGATCAAGAATTCTGGTCAAGCTTAGAGGGCTGTAAGTGCCATCCCCAAGTTCAGAAACCGTATAGTAATCGCAAGATGCTAGAGCTGTAACGTATTCGAATGCTATCAGGCTATCCTCCCCGGTTCTAAAAATCATATCAAGGGCACAATATCTCTCACTTGAGGTACTATGATGGAAGTCCCAATAAGTGTTTCAGATCACCAGTCACTCAAGGAAAACGACCCAGTGCATGGAAAGAATTTGAGCGATCCGGACACCATTTGCGAAACTAGGTTTACACCTCTTCTTCCCTATTCCCTTCCAGTTAGAAGTTAGAATCCCTCAGGCGTCGAGAGCCTTTCGGTCCTCTACGCCTACCTATAGTCAACCCCAATCTCGTCACCTCTTTCCTTTTTCTCCGCCTTCACATACACTACAAAATTATACCACGCGCGTGTCATGAGATTCCAAAGCGAAGCCTTCCGTCGCGGTATCTCAACGCCCCAATCCACACTCGGCTCTTTGAACTGATAGCCATATGCGCCTTAGGGGACGCTCGCATTGCCTGGTGTCGAGTATATGGAGCTATAGAAGATGATACAGTGTTTGAATCGGCAAATTTTGGAAAGGGTGATTCTGAGCACAGTTGGAATAGGAATATATTGGTAGGACCCTTTGAGAGTTTGAGGTAGGGGGCCTTGTACAGAAGGACTTTCGCTGAGTTTAGAGATCGGGTGTGTCCTACCACCCAATAGAAGAGGTTCTGATGCCGTCTTCATTCAGAGGCTGGAAACGGAATAGGGATTCTCGAGCGAGAATTTCTGGATCCCTAACTATACCAGCAACCTTACTCTTGCCGATCCTGACTTGGTGCTAAGCAATGTACAGCTGCTGAGAAGGATTCGGGATACAACATGGAGTATCGAGGCGAGAAAGGGTGTAGCGGCTTGGGTGTGGATGAATGCACCGAATGGCCTGACAAAATATTGGGCGAGGATTCACTTAATGGAGAAGATGGTTTTCTAAGATCATAATACAGGATAACTAGTCTCAGGCTGTGTTGATGGGCCGAGCTCTGGGAATCTATGTGGGATGTTCAGGAGATAGAAGAATGTCTTTGGTGGACGAGCACTGGGCATGTCCTCCCAAACTGATTGAATGCGCTTCACAATGGGGCCTTTTGGAAGCTACCCTAAGTCAAAAGCCGAGCCAATACTCTCATCACTCTAAATATTTGAACGAACATTTGAACGATTTGAATAGTTGATCTTCCTTCGAGTAACCTTGAATAATCCCATGATTGACATGACCTGAACTGCCCCGTTCGTAAGAACCGGAAGAATACAGTACACAATTCGAGAAGCTAGCGTTCAACCAAATAATCAGGCTCAAGAGAACCCAGCGGACTGGCACAATACAATGACGATTTGGCTCAAGTAATCTGAGCCGTTGACTTGGCTCCTCAGCATCCTAGCCTGAGGCCGAGTCCTACGCAACGCAACGCAACGCAACGCAACGTAAATCGAATCCACACCAATTTGTAGCCGTCTGACATGTGCATTCCAAAGACGGCAAGAACTGATCTTACGACATCTATCGCGTAATACAGCAGGAAGTCCTCCCGCAGTCCAACCCTCGTGGAAGCTTGAGCTTTCGCTACACGGCTCAGACATCGCGGATCTGAGCTCGCTGCTGGCACACGCTCCGAACAAGCGATCACATCATAGCCAATTAAAATGTGCGGTCTCATTTCAAATAACACAGCCTCCCTTCTGCTTTTAGCCTGTTTCAAACGTAAAGATGACATGCTGCACACCCGTCACCCATGTGGGATCGTCTCCGATGCAATTTCCGGACTTATGCGCCGAACTTTGAACTTCTTTGTTGAATTTCGACTGTAAGTGCTTTGAAACTATGTTTTTCAAGAGCTAAATCTAAACGTTCCAGTTGATGTCAAAGAAATTCACGTCACAAGGCATCATTTAAGGGAGCAAAATGTGATCAGAAATTGAATTCGAGGGCTATTCAATGCCGAGCAACAAAGGTGGATGATCGACCTCTCGATGATGTTTGGTTCCAACCATGCTGTTCACCACCCAATGCGTAAGCCAGCCATTAAGAAATTACATATATGGTATCTAGACAAGGTGCCATCCGAGGCTTTTGCGTCCATAAAAGTCATAGCCAAACATTTCAAGTCCGAATGGAGGCTTCAAATGCAAACGATGACTTATAGGAAGAAAGCGGCAACAGCGGCGGCACCGAGTCCGAAAGAGATCTGGTTGAGGGATGCAGCTCCGGTGGCATATGCGATTGGGGAGCCAGTCGCAGTTGGTGCACTCACGACTCCGGTGGAACCGATCGTGGGGGATGCAGCTCCAGTGGAGGATGCAACGCCGGAGGAAACGGCAGCAGAGGAAGCGGGAACGGAGGAAGCGGCAGCGGAGGAAACAGGTGGGACAACGCTGCTGGCCAAGGTGGAGGAGACAGGGCAAGCATTCACGGTGATCGTGACGGTGGCCTCAGGAGAGGTTGAGACACCGGCGGAGGTGGTCAAGCTGATCGGGGGAGGAACGACGGTGCTTGAGACTGGTGCACCGGGTGCGGATGTAGAGCTGTTGGAGTAGACAACTGGGGCAGACGAGCTAGAGGTGATGACTGGGTAGCTGGTCGTGGAGGTGCTAAAAGTCTCGTTAGCTATGCTTCCAAATTGAATGAGTCATCAGTCTTTGGCTGCGAGCGAATATCCTCTGCAATGCTCGCAGTCTCAGGCCTTCCGATTCTTAGATGGTACGTACACAGTGCTGCGTGCTGGGCAGTTGGTCACGGTAGCAGCGCAGGAGGTGATGGTGATCTCGTCGGTAACGTAGACGGTGGACTCCTCTCCGGCGAAGACAGAGGCGGCAAAGCCAAGGGTAGCGGCGAGAACGGCGAAACGCATCTTGATTGTTTGGGTGGGGTTGCTTTTCGGGTGAGAGAAAAGTAGGTTTAGAGTTTCGAGGTGGTGCTGAAGAGCGGTGAAGAGAGCTGGTTCTTTAAAAGAATGGACGACCGAAGTCAAAGTTTATCAAAGTGTGATAGATTGGAAGGGCTGTTGGGCTGAGGAAGAAAGAAGAGGAGCAAAGGTGGGCGAGCAGCCATATAAGCGTTTGGGGAGATTAAACAAACGAGCCTGGTAGATTTAGCCACTAGGCGTGGACTCCATGGAAGGGTCCAAGTGAGATGCTCATTTGTGGTCCTCGGCCCCGTCTAGACATGGGGAGTTGGATGAGAGAGCGGCGTCAACTATGCAGCCACGCAGCAATGGCGAGCAGGGAAAAGGGGAAGACCTACCGGGACCAGCCTAACCTGTCCAAGGGAAAGATCACTTTGGTCCACGAATCGAAGCGGGTATCAGCGTCCGTCGCATGTTCAAACCATGTGTTGATTCGAGGGTCAGTATCCTCCCGAGAGATTGCTATAGAGATCCGAAGGAGCGCCGGTTTCTCAGAGGCGTTGGGAGTTTCTAACTTTGGTTAGCCGGACCTCTTTTCCTTCCCTTCACTGGCGGCTAATGCAGGAACAACTCCAAGTAATATCGCCTACATGTCCAATGGGATCGCTTAGATCCTGTGCGCCCCTGAAGATTACTCCGTAGATTGTCAAGGAAGACCGACTAGGTCAACGATCCTGTCATCAGCCAAGGACTGAAGCGGAGAAGGAGTAACGGTTGCTTCTCGAACTTCGGCCATCTCCATCTTGGAAATGGAATAAGGAACACACCGGCCTGCAAATGCTTTTGCGCTGATAATTGGAAGGCTCGAGGTCCAGCAATCGTGTACTCAGATGCTTTCCGTGGAGAGAAGCCATCCATCACAAGGCCAAGGAAGCCAACACCGGAGAAGCAAATACGGCTGTTCCAGATGAATCCGCTCGTTCTTCTTGGTCCCCAGCGTTGGATCATCGCAATTTCAAATTCTGGGGAACTTGCTGGGGCGCCGGAGCAGCGAGCATATCACACCCGTTTCGGTTAAGAAATCCCCTGATGCTATTTCCATATCTGAAGCTGGGTCCTTAATTTGAAGTACGAGACGACTGTATTTTACTGGCCCTCATATGCTGAGGCCTGAGGGCGCACTGCGCAGAAATGAATTAGGTGGTCTGTGGTTGGACACTTTCCATTGAGCCCCACGACGTATAATTATTGATTGATGCGACGTTATTACGAGCAAAGCATTTCAACGTTTTCTGCTTTATCCATTGCTGCTCTTTGGATATTTCGCCACTTGGCAAGTGCTGAACCGCGTCCTTTAATCTGCTTACCTCGGAAATTGGTTCTCGTAGTCGCGGGAGCGAATCGAGAATTGGGAAATGTCGACCTGCCACATGATATCTAGTTCGAGACTCCAACTTCGACCGAGAGCCGTCTTGAATATATTCAATAAGCTATTGCGACCTTCATAAGTCTGTACGCTCTTGCCCAGGTCAATTCACCAACCTGGAGCGCCTCTGTATAAGTCGGGAAGTTTCAGCATGATGAACAACTTCCTTTTGATCTCTGCTGGCTGAAGCAAAGTTTCCGCAGGTTTCCCTTTACAGATGAAGGAGCTGGAACAAGCAAGAGTCTTGCGCACTGTCGATGAAATCGCATGGCTCTTCTCAGCTCCCACATACCCACAACTATCTCGCGCTGGTACATGAAGCAATACCGTAATGCGTCCCCTCGAAAGCGTGGGTGCAACAGGTCCAGATCAATGATCAGCAACAAAATCAAGTTGGAGCCTATGTTCACAGAAGCCGTTGCTCGATTGAAGTCTGCACCGCAAGAAGTCGACCTTACCCCCGAGAACACTTGAATTCATTGTCGCTTTTCATTAGCTTCATGGCAAGGATACAGTCGAGATTCGATAACAAAGGGTTACGACAGTGGTACAAGCCTAGACAGCATTGGTGGTAGGAGCGATGCTCTGCGAGAGGGGCGTCGAAGTCGATAAATTTCGCAATTCCAATCACCTTGGGGGCCACAGCTTTTGCCAATATTTGACGATGATCAGGGAATACAGCATGGACTCGTTCATCTTCGGAGGAACGAGATAACAAACTGCCATTCGATTCACTGCGTCATCAGAGTGGCTCTTCTGCGGAACCAGAACAGTACAGAGATATCGTGTTTTGGTGCGGATGGATGTGCCAATGAGTTTGGGAAGGAGTTTCCTCAGCTCTGACTTGTACTTCAGGCATGCTTAGTGCAAATACGGCGATCTTGATGGATCCCCAGTAGGCCGACTACAAGATATCGCTGCTATTGAAACGGCACAAGTGGGCTCAGTGCCAGGGATACGAATCTCCATGGCTAGCACCGAGTTTCGTACCATTCAGTCGCGGAACCTGTCGACCACAAGAAGTGCTATACCAGCGACGATTTCATCGGATGGTATCATAGCCCCGTATTTTCGCTAATGAACCTGTGAAGGTTGGCTGAGCCGAGGGAGAAAAGGGGAGACTAGGAACTGGACCGGTGTAGTGTCTAACATTTCAAACGATCTATTGTGTGAGTTGGTCAATGCTGCCATTTTCTGAGCCTCTTATATTGCTTTCTAGCAATTGTCTTCTCTCTTCGCTCCACTTTCCAATCTGGCCCCAGCTCGTTCACCTTTTGAATTTGCCATCTATAAGTCTATATACATAGATCTTCATCGGCTTTCCTGCTTCATTGATATATCAACTCCGTCCTATGCCTCTCATAGTCTCTCGTGTTTGAAATTTTCGGAAATCAAGGATTGTACAAGCAAAGGGCCTTCACTCTCCTGACAGCTAGCTGTCTTTCCTTTCTCTTGTGTGGTATCCCCGCCGGGTCTCCTACTTACTACCTGTTCGAGGCTGTAGCTACTGGTCGACAGTCTAACAAAAGTCGACCGTGACGTCCCTATTGTGACCAAAGCACTCTCAGTGGCGATGGTGGTGTTGCTGACCGTTGTAGGAGAGCGAAGGGTGGGGAAAGGAGAATGGGGCTGGACTGGTTTGGGGCCTTATCAGTAGGATACTAAGAGAAGGAATATTCGTAGTGCCGGGGAATGTTCGACATGTGTTCAAGTTTCGAGGAGCCACGGTTGATATCGAAGATGTAGCGCCTCTTATTTATCCAGGGGAAGAATCGGGTTCTTGAAAGATTTCTACCCTCATGTGAGCCCGATTTGTATCTGCATCAAATAGTTACATCCAAAAAAATATTACACAAGCTCCTCATTCCAATAGAGCGACAAATTTTATGCGACGTATTGCTTCAGAGGACTACAGTAGGAGTGACGGCCCACGTGAGCTAGCCTTCGCTTAGCGGTAGTCCTTTGCGTCGTCCTTTAACGGGGTATTCATGTGGAGTAAGCATATATCTCCTGGCTGTATCTAAGTCTGCTTGTCTGAACTTGTCTCCTCGAAATCCTAAGGATCTGTTCTCTCGAAGTGAATAGAGCATTATTTCCGATTGAGATTAGCGTCTCACATTTTTTCTTTCTTCTCGCGTCAGCTACATATTCGCGGCAACTTGCAGGTGCAGGGAGGGTCGCCTTCTCAGATTGCTGCGCACAGCAGCTCAAACAAGTCTACCGCCTGCAAGACAATCAACATGGATAAGCTCAGTAAGCTCCAGGCTCTGTTGCCGGAAACCCAGGTTTCTGTGATCAGAGAAGACTCGTCGTGGGCTTTCACCCCAAAGCCAGCGCACCTGTACGAAGGCACCGACTCTGATGACGATGAGGAGATCATGAGACAGGGAAATATCTTGCAGTCTCGGACGGGCCAGAGCTCTTGGAAGTCAATCGCGGAGGAAACCCAAGGTAGGACGAAAATCTCGTATTTTTGACGACATAGTTGACTGACTCTCGAGGAGTTTCGAATGACCAAGACCAACTCCAATATGGACAGTTAGCTATTGAAGAAGAATCGTATTGCCCTTGGCAAGCCATCAAGAAGTATCCCTATGTGTACATTAGATTTTCCGAAAGAGAAAAAGTACGCGTTACATCCGAATATTGTACTGCTCACATCTCTAATACACATTTCAGGTTTCTAAAATATTCTGGGGCGATGGAAAGCTTTACAATCAGACATGGGACTTGTAAGTCATTTCGCAGGTTTTCAATTTCTCGGTACCCACAGCCGGCAATCTACCGTATTTTTATCCATTTCAGCGGCTTCCTTCCATTCCGTTCCACTTTCCTCAAAGGCAACATAATTCTAAAATAAAGACTTCACTCGCAGCTTCTACATCCACTATCTTGCCTCTGATGTCAACACGACGCCAATAATATTGGTACCAACTAAACAAGTCAAAACTTTCTTTGCAACCATCCATCAAAGTCTCGGGGTTCACCTCACAATACCATCTGCAAACAGCGGCTTCGAAGTCACTTTCGAGAACGACGGCACACCTCAACCAAGATATTTAGGGAGATCAACAGACGCCACAATGGCCCACAACTTGCATAGTACTATTCCTCCAAACTGGTTCAAGCTCAAGAATGAAACAGTGCAGACCTCCACTCCGACGGAGCGCTCCATTGTATCTTTCAGAGCGAAGATGGACTTGATGACTCGGGCACAAAAGGGAAAGAAGGTGGCCAATGCTGAGAAGAAGAAGGTCGAGCGTATTGCAAAGCAGCAGTCTTGGAATCATTCTATCAAGCGTGTCCAGCGCTACCTGGGCCTTCGACAAGCAAGCGACGAAAAGCAGTTGAAGATTGCCAAAGCTCGAGTCCACGCCGCAGACTCCGGTCTACAGTGGGGTGGATATAGTGGTACGGTGGAAGCTGCTAGCGCTCGGTATGTGCTTTTCCAAAGTGCTTTGAATTTTGATACCATCGTTTGAGGTACAATAAAGATCGTTCTACTGTTTCAGGAATCGAGTGAGATAACTAATTGATTGTCCACGTTTCTGGATCACTCTTGATACGAAACGCCGTTGGAAGAGAACTAGCTCACCTCCGCTTATATTTCTAAATCGCATTGTTCCATGTGTGTCTACAAGACACTGCTGACATTGTTTTATGTAGCTCAGAAGAGTTCAACCCGGAACAGCCAGCTCCTTATGAGCAGGAGAGCGATGTGGTCTTCATCTGTATCGATATCGAAGCCAATGAGCGTAATTCTAGCCAGATCACCGAGATAGGTATTTCTACTCTTGATACGAGAGACCTCAGAGGCTTGGTCCCTGGAGAACATGGAGCCAACTGGTTAAGTAAGATTCGCGCTCGTCACTTCCGCATTAATGAGTACAAGTACATCAGAAATAAAGATTTTGTCTCTGGATGCCCCGATAGATTCGAGTTTGGGTAAGCGGCAATGCTTGCATTCCCCAGCAGCTTTGAATAGTACCACGCTGACACCCATGAACCTATAGAGATAGCGAGTTCTTGAGCCTCAAAGACGCTCCTCGAGCTGTGGCCGACTGCTTCAAGCATCCGTTCTCTGCTCCCGAATATTTGATTAGTTTCACTGATGAAAATGCACCCAAACGCAATATCATTCTGGTGGGTCATGGTGTTGGCGCAGATATCACATACCTCAAATCTATGGGCTACGATGTGCACAATCTCTCCAACCTTCAAGAAATTGTTGACACTGTAGCGATGTGGCAGTCTCTCAAGCGTGAATCGAATCCCCGAAACTTGGGGAGCGTTCTTGCTGAGATTGGTATTGCTGGTTGGAACCTTCATAATGCTGGTAATGATGCTGTGTATACGCTGCAAGCCATGATTGGGATCTCCATTAGGCAGCTGAGTGAACGGCAGAAGCGACAGGAGGACAAGGATCAAGAGAAGAAAGCGAGGGTCGAGGAGTAAGTTTGAGCTCTGTCTACAATTAGACTATCTACTGAATTTATTTAGAGCTGTCAAAGAAGCTACACAACTTGCTGTTGAGAGAGAGGAAGGATGGAGCTCTGGAGGCGAAAACAGTGATGGTGGAGCACCAGTTGCGCCGGTTGCACCTACTGCACCTGTAACTAAGAAGGGTACCGCTCAACTGCCCACAAAAGGCTCTCACCATCGAGAAGGACCTTGGCATCAATCATCTCAGAACGCCGACATGAAATCGCAGTATCAACGAAACGGTAAATCTTAGCGACCAGCGGCGGTTTCTAGCAATCGTCCAGCACCTCGAAATGATGCATAGGGACAGCCTGGACAGGATGCTTCTGCAAGATACCATAGTCTTCCTAGCTCTAATCCAGCCCTTTTCGAAAATTCATAGGGACAGGATGAGCAGAATTGATCAGCACCAACTCAAACTCTTCCAGCCTCTACGCCCACCATCACCTACACAAATGAAAATATGTATGAGGGGAGGACGATTACACCGGCACCTAAGATGTTATCATAAGATCAAAGCATTACACTTGGAAGAACTACGCCGAAGATAGTGTATCCTCTACCAAGGACTACCGCCAAAGAGCTTGCAGACTTAGTTAGAGGAACGCTGATTAGCAATATTGAGAGACCCAAGCCCGTTCCACCTAAATCCGAGTCACAATTGTGAATTAGAGGTCGAGTGCCTGGGTCCCCAACTAGTCAAAATCTCTCGATAATTGAGAAAAGCACTGAGGGCGTTACGTGCACCTGTAGACCACTCCCTCTCCTGTCTTCCGCGAATCCAAATATATGATTAGAGATCTCTTGAGACGAGATCAACGATTGAACCGTCAGACATAGCATGAACAGAGCATAGCTAGCGTCGTTTCATAAAACAGAAGGCTTTTAAAATGCAACTGAATGTGATTGACTCCATTATAACTGAGAGAGGAGTTCGGCCTTCAGGCTGACAATAAGCCTCATATCGTGAATGCCTTAACCATTTGAACGCCACGCTGATGCTTACTATACCACAGTATTATACAACTCTTATTCCATTACCAAAATCAGCCAGTCTCTTCATCCATTCTTCTCCAAGAACTCCTTAGCCTCGTTCACTTTCGTGGCTAGGTATGGACTTCCTCCTCGATCAGGATGGTTCAACATCATGAGCGTTCGATGATTCTTTCGTATCCTTTCTTTCGTAAGTTGTCGTTCGCTATGAAGTTTTGTCAGAACATCTCTCCAGAATGGCTTTCATGGCATCGCCGAACCTAAGTTGCAGAATCAAAGCAGCTTCCCTCCGGTTCATCTTGGGCTCAAATCCACCCTTGTAAAACGCCTTCCCAAGTGCACCAACAGCCTCCCCTCTGGATCTCCGCAATGCCATTAGACCTGCCCTGCCCTGTGAGATGAATCAGTACTTTTCTTCAATGCGCCAGCTTCGGGACGTACGAGGAAAGCGGCAGCGGCAACCCCAACGCCCATGACTACTATAGAGGACATTGTGTATTTGGGCTTTGCTTGGCTTTGAAACGAGGTTGGTTCGGTGTTCATACGGATCGTAATGTCGTCTCTAGAGTTGTCGAAAGAAATACACGGAGGAGGCAATGTTCTTTTCTTTCCGACATGCCGACCACCACCAAGACCAATACAGCTTAGTGTTTTCACTATCAACTCCACCAAAATTTCTTAATCGCAAAAAGTTATCAGCGAGAAAGCAGTCCCTATCTTCCTAGAACAACACCGCCACGATGAGGATTGAGACGTGCTATTTCTGCTCGCGGCCTTGCTATCCTAGTGTATGTATACCATCCTGGTGTCTGCTGCTGAACGCAGGCATCTACTAGATTTGGAAGTCTGCAAAAAAGCGCAAAACTAACATTGGGATCTTAGAAAGGAATTACCTTCGTGAGAAACGATGCCAAATCTTTCCGCTTCTGCCGCTCAAAATGCCACAAGAATGTATGGTACCCGAATTTCCTGTCCTGCTCCAGGTTGTCCGAATTTGACATCCGGACGCTACCAAGACAAGTGCTAACTACGAACAGTTCAAGATGAAGCGGAATCCGAGAAAGTTGAAGTGGACTAAAGCTTTCCGCAAGTCTGCTGGCAAAGAAATGGTGGTAGATAGCACGCTTACATTCGCCGTAAGCTCTCCTTGCGCTCCAGTTTCCAGGTCATTTACTAAGTCCACAATCCAGGCCCGCCGTAACGTCCCAGTCAAATACAACCGAGAAGAAGTCGCCAAGACACTTGCAGGCATGAAGAGAATCGAAGAAGTTCGACTAAAGCGGGAGCGAGAATTCTACAAGAAGAGAATGGCAGGCAACAAGGAGCGCCAGAAGGAAGCAGACCGCAAATTGGTGGCCGAGTACGATCATCTGCTGCCCAAGATGCGTGCGAGCGAGAGAGCTGCGTTGGAGGCAGAGAATGGAGAGGTGGAGGAGTTGCCATTGGAGAAAGAGAAGAGCAAGGTTTTTGGCAAGATGAAGGAGAGAAGACGGGCGTTGGTTGATGGTGGTGTTGAGGATGAAATGGATATGGATTGAATGCTTCCTAGGCCAGTTATCTCTACCCGTTGCATAGGGACGGTCACCTCCCATGGTGATGTAGTATCAGCGCTCACGACCTCCTTTCCAAAGTATTGTTACATGGATCGGCTTTTCTCGAAAGGACTGGCGCTGGGGGTTATCAAAAAGGCGTTTGGGCTAGGAATACTTTGCTACCTTGTCAAATGAACGATCATGGATAGGCTATGGTTTCTGTTATAGCTGAGACACTCTTGGTGGATTATAGGGAGAACGATAGCTCTGGACGCTTGATATCCTTCAAAGAGCCACAGTCTGTCTCTAAATCCAAACAAGTCTGACAATCAACCAATGCAGAAACGAAATCATGCATCTGTCTTACCTAACAACTCCTCCCTCCCCCCCCCGCCGCTGCGCCCAATCCAACCTACATTCGGATGTTTCTGGAATCATTTTTTAGCTCTAGTAGCAATCTGGCAAGACGCACCATGCAAGCTGCGTGGTATGCCATAAATGCCTGTCCTGGATATAAAATTCTAGAAGTCTCAATTTCAGTGACTGACTGACTATTTTCCGGAGGCAGACTATAGTTAGACCTCCCTAAATATCCCAATCGCTCAAAGTTTAGTCTGCGGTGGGAGCGTCTGGATAGCACAGGCTGTAACGGGTAAGTAGCTGACCGAGGGATTTTGATCTGAATATACAGATGAGATTGCTGCCAGGCTCTCTGCAAAAACATTGACTTGCACGATTCTAAATGGTCAATCTCTTGGTAAAAGGATAAGCGTATGGACGTAGTTCTACTACTTAATTGTTTAACTATGGAGCATTGAAGTTAATACTTTTCTTCTGGTCTCCAACATTTTGTCTTTTTAACCGAATCACTTCGCATTCTGCATTGCAGCAGTATCCTACAATCATTAGCTTCATCAGTCCAACATCCATTCACCCCTCACATTCCCTCACAAAGGCACTTACCATATAAACTTGATAAAAACTCATCTTCCACTTCTCCCCATCTTTCACCATATTAGCTCTTCCAGCCCATTCAACCTGCCTTACATTAGCTTCCCTCTCTTATCAAACCCTTAATTATCTTCACCTCCCCTCTACAACCATTCTTTCAGTACGCAGAAAGACAAGACTCACATAAGCTTTCCTCCCATCCTTCAGAGTATACGCTACGGTCCCAAAAAGCATCACCTCACTACTCCCCGGCCCAAAAGGGAATATCTTCAACGGCGCATGTAGACGTGAAGCCACTGCTGTCCACAAGCCTTTCCTTATCGCGAGGATCTCTGTAAACTCAGCATATTTCACTCGTAACCAAGCTCTGCCATCTCCACTCCTCGGATTAAAAGATGGTATCAGCTTCAATGGCTCACTGGAACCTCAGCTCTGCTTTCAACTGTCGGTCTCGAAAAGAACGGGAATTGATAGCGCCAGGGGAAAGACTTACCATCCCGTCCCTCCCCCCTCTTACTGGCCATCACGAGTACCGCCGCCTCCGTGAATGAATCAGCATACTTCTCATGCGCATCTGGCGTATCAGAAGTTCTGTAAAAGTCCTCAAAAAATTTCTTGATCCCCTCGTCGACCTGCACTCCCGGCGGATATTCCGAGGAGTATGAATGTGCCATTTTGCTAGCTTTGTTTAGCAGATAGGAAAAATTAGATAGAGAAGAGGAGAAAGGATTTGGCTGAGGAAATGAACATTTTGTAGAGACATTTATCTATTGGAAGAAACATGAGTGGTATTGAAGGGGGTAAGCCGTTAAGGTGGGGTCGCTGGTGGGGTGCGGGAGCAAGATCCGGGTGCGTTTGCCGAGGATCTTAGGGGCTCGAATAGAGCGGGGAGGGGATGGTATAACGAATTCCAAGCCAGCTCACATTTGTCATTAGAAGGTTGCTGATTGCTCCGGATGAACTTGAACGATCCTGTCGACCGTCTCATTCATTTAAAGTGTATCTGTCATGTATTCTTACAATGACTATATCAATACAGTCAGTCCTAGCTCCTCCCTCCATTCCAGTCATTTAGACCCCAGTATTGAATACTTTATCAATCTTCGCCTGCCTATCCCATATGATCTCTCCTCCATTTCTAAAGTACTCGATTCGGTGCTGTGGAATGAATTCCTCGTGAGTTGTCTCCAGAGTCCAATCCGCAGCCGGCTTCTCCTGTGTCTTGCTCAGATGTCTGTCCTTGTAGCCTACAATACAGTCGTCGATGTTATACATTCTATCGTGCCGTAAACGGTTAAGAATTTCAGCTGCTGGACGTAATTTAGCACCTTTCGAATCGCTTGTGTTGTGTCCTGAGGAGATTTAGCTCAGTCCTAATCAAACGATCCTAGAGATGCGGACTACTTACTGTGTTCTGCAATTGGCGTCGGAATGGTCATCGGTTTGTGACCGCTCTTCCTCTTCTTATCATCACTGTCGTTCGAACCATCGCGAGTCTTTGAGTATTTGTCATCATCCTTCAAAACTGATCTTGGCCATTCCCGGGTATCGGATTTGAGATCACTGTTTTCAACCACTGAGCTTCTCTCGGCAATTGTGACGAAGACAAAGCATTCACCAAGGGCGGGTGCATCTTCGTCTGCTTGAGCCTTCCATCGGGCACTGATGTCGTTGGCCAATGGGATATCCGCTGGTGAACACTTCAGACCTATCATGATGCAACCTTCATACATATCGCCAGTGAGATCAGCCTCGGATCTGACAAGTCTTTGTGGCCAGATTCGGATTGTGGCGTTTGTGATTCGGGTTTGGATGCCTGAAGTACAGTTAGTTATGTATTGAGAGTGTCTCATATCCCAATTAGCACTTCCGATGGGATTTTGGGACGAGGAGTACAACGTGGTCCAAGCCGCTTTCAAAATCCTGATCGTTGACAACAAGTGAATGACTTACGCTCTTTCAGTACAACAGTTCTCCGGTTCATGAATGAAAGCCACTCTCCTCCTTTCAACTTCGAAGACCCGCTATAAATCATAGAGACGTTGATAAAAAAAGGAAATTCCTGCATATTCATATAGAAAGGCTCGTTCTGGGCCGTTCTCATGACCCTGTTCCAATCCTCTTGAGTCGGGTTATTGGGCATATCAAGTTCTATGTCCGTCTCCTGAAAGAACCGAAGGAGTATGTTACTAACGCCCGTGGTATAATCTCCGGGTTTAGGTTTACAGATTCGGACGAAATCTTCGAAACCGAACCCTCTCAAAGAGCCTTTGGCGTTGAAGATACCTTTAGCGATGGCCTATAGGATTGTGGTTAGTCGATCCCAGTTTCTCATATTGTTGGGAGATCGAGAACCCACCCATGATCGTATGTAGTAGTATGCAAGTTTATGGTCTTCGTCGAGATGTATCTCATTGCGTTGTAAGCTATAGACGACATCTCGGACACTGTCCTCAAGCTGGTTGTTGGCATCGTTCAAGAAGGATTTTGGCGCATTGAGTATTCCAGAAGCTGTAGGAAAGCTGTAGCACTTAGCAAGGTAGTCATAGTGAGATTACAAACAGATCGAATCAGGTGAACGAATGAGACTGTATGTCCAAACTCCTATGCTCCGAATCACTCAAGATCGCCGAACAACCAAGGCAGTTTATTCAGAACCACTTGGCTCGGAATCGCTCACTTCCACCTCGTGGCCTCATCCAAAGCTCAAACCCACTTGGGCTCCAATCAGTCAACTCTTCTTCGTTCGGGGTTCGAGTCCATCCAGATTCTCATCCAGCCCCTTACCCTCAAATCTAGCTCACCTCCCCAACCAAAAAGGGAAAGACGAAAAGAAAAGAAAATCTACCTCCGAACCAACTCTCCACTCTCAAAATACTTCACTAAAAACTCACACCCCCCAAGAGATATCAAGACCGTCTTTTCAGGGGATCCTTTAATCTCATGAATCTCAACCTCCCCTACCATCGCATCCACCTCATCCTCCCCATCCGTCTCCTCCCTCGCAGCCCTAACAGCGTCCCAAAGAACCTCAACCCACCTCCTCCACGCCACCGTCCCAAAAACGGCGCATTCAAGCGGCTCGCGGGCAGCTGTAAGCTGGAGCTGGAACGTACCTGCTTTCAAGACCACGACCCAGGGGAGCGAGCCTTGGCGCACATTCTCGAGATGTCTCGCTTTCGCTTCTTTGAGGTCTCGCTCCGCTCGTGCAGCTTGGGAGTTGGGTGAGTTGGACTCCGGGTGCAGTTCAAGTGTCTCCATATCTAGCGTGTAGATCTGTTGAGAAGCATAAGGGTGTTTGGTGAGTGAGGAGCGTTGGTATGGCGATGAGATGAGATGTTGTAGGCGGATGAAGGAGCGGGAAGCGTGGAGCCAGTAGGCGGTGGATGGGATCGAGTTTTGGGAAGGGAACGCCATTGGGGTTTCTCTAATGTAGCGGTATCTGATAGTGTTTAGATGAAGGGAAATGGATTGGTGTTTTGGGAGATAGATGATTAATCAGTGATACGGAGATGATATTGTACGCAAAAAGGAAGGATGGAACGAGGTGAATCACTGAATCGTTCAGACAGTGATAAAATTCCAGAATGCGCACTGTATGTAGCCTTTTGACAATGTGAATGAGATCCATCGAAACATTCGTCAATAAATCTGAAGAAAATCAAATTGATATAGTGAGTCATTCGCCGAATTAAAGATCCTTCGAAGAAAGCGGACGATGTTTGAAGAGCTTGGATGAGTCCAATGAGTCAACGATTGTGGCTCAGTGCAGACCTACATACTCCATACAAAACAGGACTTGTATACTCAATGTAGAGAACTATGACTTACCTCGTATTAAAACATATCGCAAGGATATCACAACGGTGATGACTGAAATTATGTTAAAGTAAGGGTAAAAGAAGGGACATCAGGAAGACGTGTTTGTGTCGATGAAGCTAAATAATCCTTGTCGCTGGAGCCAAATCTCGAACACCCGATCTCCGACAGTTCCATTGATTCGGCCTCACGTACTCAGGTGAAATGTTGCGAGTGAGCTGAATTTCTCCTCGATGGAGATCACAGGACGTTGTGGGTCAATGAAGAGTAGGCTGAGAGATCATATTTCATTCGTCAGTGAGCAAAGCTCTTTCGTTCCAAAAAATACATGCGAAATAATCGCAAACATAAAGCCATAAGCAAACAATTGCCGGATCAATACCGCTGATATCATAAACTCCATCCATCCCTTGTGTTCCATTTGTCAAAAACAATTTTGAAGCAACTAATCATCATCGGCTCGAAGAGTAGGATACAGGCTCACTGAACTCTTCTCAGCGAGTTCCTCTTCTTTGCGCCCAGTGCCGGACATAGAAACATCATCGTCGTCATCCACATACTCCTTACGCTCAAGACGATCGCTGATGAGCTTTCGAAGAGCCTCAATGACTCGGATATTCTCGATCCAGGCTTCCTCGGCACGGTCACGAGCACTCTCTCCATTTTCTGATCGCACGCCGGGTGATTGAACGCCAGAGAGTGCTGGGTCAATGTTATTTGATACCTGGGTCTTGCGGATAGTAGGTGATGGGGTGCGAGAGTCGTCGGATGTCTCCATCGGAGCACTTCGTTGAAGCATGCCACCGGAGTAACGACGACGTGGATCACTATCGAAGTTCGTGCCGAGTGTTGAAGTCGGAGCAGCGGTAGAGTGTGGGGAGTATCCCAGTGTTACCGCAGGCAAACTTGGATAGGCAGCTGCTGCAGCGGAGCTGTGTCTAGAGGTGGGAGACATACCGTGGGAAGAAGCGGGAGAGTGACCTGAGGTGTAGGAGACGGAGCTTGAGGGAGGAGTCAAGGCCGGGGTGCTGGAATGGTTGGATTGAGCAGAGTGAGTGGCCATCACCGGTGCGGTGACATGTGATGAGGAAACTTGAGAATTCATGTGACCCAAGTTTTGGAGAGATGTCTGTGGAGGGGAGTGGCTTTGACGGAAATTGACAGCTTGGTGAGTGTAATGAGCGCCAGGCTGCTGGACTCCAGCTGTAGCGGCAGCGTTTGAGCTCTCGTAAACGGTCGATTGCATCTGCTCTAAGAACTGATCAATATTCATGAGATCATTCTTGGTTCTCAAGTTCGGCATTGGTGGAAGAGCGTATTGATGTTGTGGCATTGGGCCTCCATGACCTCCATGATTTCCATGGCCTTCAACAGAAATCATCGTAGGTCCTGCAGAGACGTAGTCGGAAAGGCCACCTCCGTGGATTGGAATGCCTTGAAGTTGCATCAAACGCTGGCCAACTTGTGCATATGAGCTGGGATCTATCTGGCGCCGCTTTGCATCACCAAAGAAGTCATTCAAGGCCTCGAAACCACGTTTTCTGTGGTCATACGCGGCGTGTTGACTGAGATCGGCTCCATGGCTCACGGGATAATATACAGGACCGTAGGAAGAAGGCTGTTGAGGGGCGTAGTAACCATTGTGTGTCTGGTGAGGGGCTGCGTATTGAGAAGCAGAGCCTGGGTGCATCTGCGCGGAATGATCATAGTAGCCATTGGCGGTAGCTGCAAGATTTTGCAGGTCAGCAACCACTATGCACCTCCATCAGAAATGAGCATGTGCAGGGAACAACGTTTAAAGTTGCTTGACATACCTTTTCTTCCTTGTCCATAGCCATTCTGACCTCCATGCTGATCTGGCGATCGAAGGAGGACCGAGTCATCTGCGTGGGTCTTGACGTGCTTCTTCAAGTCCTGAGGACGCTTGAAGGCCTTGCCGCAGAAATCACATTTGTGTGGTTTGAGAGGGACGTGAACTCGAATATGGGAGGTGATATGATCACGCTTGACAGTGGTGGTCCGGCATGAATTCCAGCCACAGGTGAGGTTCAAATTATTGGTGCTCTTCCGGCCGACATGCTTCTCGCAGATGTGGTCCTGGGGAGGAGAGGTTAGCTTTGCTCAACAACCCGAAGCTCAAACACTTACAAAGAGAGCCTCTGGAGAGGTGCATCTTTCAGTGCACTTGTCCCATTGGCATGAAAGGTTATCGTCAGCAGCAATCACTGGGCGAGGGACCTCAGCAGGAGCTGCAACGGCAGACTCCTGGAGTTGATCTTGAGCAGACATGGCAGAGCGCGCGGATGGAGGGGTGGTGGCCAATGAGCGATCGCCGTTTAAATAAGGGCGACGCTACGTGGCGTTGGTGGGTAATCCAGAGACACCGAGTCTGATACTCTCGTAAACTCTTCAATACTCGTCCGAAATCGATGATACCTTCTGGAGAGGGCTGAGGATTAAAACTCGAAAGAAATCGACGAAGAAGCCCTTGACAGGAAGCGCGGAGCTCTCTAGTACTTGTAACCCCAATGACCGCCCACCGTGGGAGGACTAGTTATTTGCCAAGATATATGCCAAGACGCTAAAGGCTTGGCATTGTGAGAAACGAAGTCGGCGCAACAGCTGTTGATAGATTCCGCCTTTCGAGAAATGAGCGAGATGGAAGGGTTTGGGGAGCGAGGAGAGACTTTCTCGGTGATTTTTACATGTATCTCGATATACAGCCATCACAGCCCGAGTCGTCCCAATGGTGGTCGAACTGATGATGTCTACAGAGGGGTTCTGCTCCGTGGCAGCGAAACCTATTCGGGCGAATTCACGAGGCAGAAAGAGTCTTTCAATCAACATTCCTCGTCAGTCTATCAAGGCCACCACCTTCGCTGCGCCACCAAGAACGTCTTGGCAGTCTCGCTTTAGTGCGGAAAAGTCTTAGCACCCAAGAAAATGCGCTCCGAGGCCAAGCAACACGGAGAACTTGGCTGAAGCGCAGCGTGAGGTGATCGAGGTGAGCATGTTTCCAGCACCATGGTGTTCCAGAGACCGTCTGGCGGAACTCCAGCATTTCTACCACCCTTCTAGCCCAACAGAGCCAGATCTATAAACAGTCTGACTCGGAAACCCTTAAACCCTTCACGCAACCACACTTGAATCCAGGCCGAAGAATGTTACACAACCACCAAACGAAACAGGAATAGAAGCTTCTTCACAATCTGACCTCCTGATTCAATCCTCGACCCCTCTCTTTATCCGCTCACCTTCCTCATCTCCTCTCCCCCAGCTGAGATACGCGTTCGGAGGTAACGCCCAGCCTGCCCAGACCTTGGCTCGCTCTTGGCTGTCTGCTCCGCCGAAGGGGCACGGCACCAAGCATTTCCACCACACCTGCCGCTGGACAAGACTTCCACCCTTCCAAAATTCCCACTTTCTGCCTCTGGACTTCTTATTTGCTATTTTCTCTCGGCTTATGTTGTCGAGTGATGTCTTGGCTTTTGCACTGCCTTTGAACTGCGCAAGTTGCTATATCGAGGCTTTCTTACTTGCCGGAGGGCGGGTTCCTTGATTATTCCGGTAGTCCATTAATCTGCTCTCTTCTGGTGGTTGAATTTCCACGTAGTCCTCCGTACAAAGTCGTCTTACCCTTGGATTGTTTGGGGATGTTTCGGTTTGCATTGACGCTCTTATGGTTAAGAGTTCGTCACCTTATGCGCGACGAGAAAACGGGATGCTGGTCTTCAAGAATCAAGTTGAAGTGTACCAGAAAGTCTACCTTGCTTCAATCATCTATATCTTAGGCGACAAGTGAAATCCTTTCGATATCATCCAGTCGTTTGTCCCTGCTCGCTTGTGACTCTTTCTCTAGACTTATGCTTCGTTCTTAGACTTGAGCTCCAATCCACCGTCAGATACTAGAAGCCACAGAGTAAAGCCTTCCTTGAAAAGTATCAACTGTTAGTTCGTCCTTGTACATTCAACCTCATAAGGCCGCAAAATCCAAAATCATCGCGCGCTTCCTCGGAAGATCCACCCCCAAAAATCAGCGCAGCTTCGCCATCTCTGCCAGCCTCAAAACACTACGTTTTAGATGCGAGGGCGTCTTCTCCTTTAATATATCCACGAGATGTATGGCCAAAGTATCCTTTCGTTCTTCACCGTACCAGGAACATTCTGCCCAACGTTGACTGCACTTGTCCCAGTGAGTCCCCGCGAGGTCCCCTTATTATCAATTCTACTCGCCTTGATAGCACGCAGCCGAGGACATTTATTGCTTTGTGAGCGCGCGGGGATAGAGACGAATTCGTCTTGCTCAACTTTGACTCGTTTGGTGTTGGGATCCTTGTCTCCTGTAAGACCAATAACGTTAAGGAACCGTTCTCGATTGACCGGATGAGGGACGCATTTCTTTTGGGCTGTTGCTGCAGAAGTCGTGGTTCCAGGAGGTATCATGGCTTATTGAGACACTCAGATTACTGGGACGATCAGGGCATGGCGTTCCTGTATCGAGGCATCTCCGAATGTCAGCGATCGTCATTGCTTCTGCGCCGTTTGACGGTTCGTGCCAGAGCAACAGAATATACTACTTCTAAAGCCGATGCTCTGTATGCCTCTGAAAGACCACCTTTGCCGACACAGGAAGAAATAGCCCTAAGCCTCCTCAACTCTAGATTCTTCCTGATTAGTCCAATTCTCAGCCTATTCAACTCAAGCCTATACTTCTTCTCGTTTTACTTGCTACAGTTCAAATGACCATCGACTGGAGGTGCCCAGCATCACTCCGATCGAGTGACGTCTCGAACCTTAGAGCTCTGAGTCCGCATCAACGCAGCTTTAGATGTCATGACGCCCATAACGTGTCGAGGCTGTTCGCCATCGTTGCGGTGAACGGAAGCCTTGCGGACTGGAGGGAAAGAGTTTATAGCTGCGTCGTCGGTCGCGGGGTATTGAACTTTCAAGATCACACCGTGGTCTAGCAATGCTTGTAGCCAAGTTGATTATCTTCAGGAAGCTGTCCTGAGTGAAGTCCACTTAAGCCTATTTGTCTCTTGCTTGGGTGAGAGACTAAATCATCCCGGCGATGAATCGCAGTCGATGATCTTGCACTTCTGAAATTTTGAGATGGGCTGAGGAGCGGCTTCTGTCTGTCACCGAATATCTCCAAGGCCATTCTACTTAGCTTGTTCGATGGCGCATCTCCCTTCGTCATACCGAAACTCACTCCGATTCGAGTTCTTGGCTTATTGACCACAAGTAAATCTCTCATCTCGAAGGTCACGCTAGCCAATCAAGGAGAGACATCATCCACCGAATCTTGTCGATATAGCTGAGCCTCTCGGAGAATCTCCAAATCGATGGATCGGACTTGATTGCTCAAATACTTTGATCGGTTGAGGTCGGAATATCGATCTCATAGCACAAACTCCTATTCTAAACTCCCATATATATCTTGAGAATGTAGGTGATATACGGCATCGAGGTTGAATCCAACCTGATAGATATTTCTCATCTCCATCGAGGCTTAAAGAAGATGCTGGTCTTGATCTTAATCTTGCAATGAACCGAGATTTGCCAGACACAGCAGTGTGCTTCTGAGTACCCAAGAACCAATTCGTGAAGCAAAGGTAGCGAGATCAGAAGTCGAACCTGAAGCTAACGTACTTGCTGATTTGCCTTTCAAGTGTATAATTTCCACCAATGCATCTGACGAGGTCGCCTCCGGCTTTGACTTAACGGCGACGGAGCATTTCCGTACCATTGAGCTGATCGTAGGATGAAGCGCTGGCTCTGTGAAGTCTGCAATATGGAATGGTCTCTTTCTCCTAGCCAGAAGCAGTGTACAAGACTGCGCCCTCGTTGTCAACTATGGATTAGCTCGCAAAACAGGTGTCGTCCTTGAATTTGTTCCATCGATGTCAACCCAGTAAAGCCCCCGAGAGGATAAAGCTGAAGAACCGAGGCACTTGCCATACTGAGAATATGGAGCGAGGCCTTTCTTGAAAATGATTGGCTTCCACTATGGACATCACTATCAATATCATGTATTCATTCTCCATCTAGACATTGCATCCCGCCCGTTCCAAAGTATATCATGAAAGCCATGCCAAACGCCAGTCCAGGTATAAAAAACACATCCACTCAAACTCCCCACCCCTATTCTCACATTACCCCGAAGTTGCATCCTACTCCAGACTCCCCATCTCGAACGCCCCGCCTCTTCCCCCATAAGCCCGTGGCGGCTTGCTCAAACCCGCCTCAACATCCCTCGTAATCCTCTCCTCCGCCTCCCTCCTGACCCTCTCCTCCTCCTCCCTCCTCTCCCTCTCCTCCCCCTCAAAATCAGTATAATTCCCCGCGCCCCCCCTCCCACCGCGATAGCTCACCTTCGCACCCCCCAACACCCGCCTCGAAACCCCCACATTCGCCCCGCGAGAATCACCCCCCCGCGACTCTGCATCCGGGGTCTCAACCTGCGCCAGCCCCTTCGCGCTCAGTTCAGACGGCTGCACCCAGTTCCCGGCGCCGCCTCGTCCGGTGTGCAGATACTCAGGCGGTGGTCTCGACGCGGATATCGCGCGGGCGAGCGCGTCTGTGTCGGTGGACGTGGGGGCTTCGATATCGTGCTGTTGTTCCGTCAGTATGAGCATCTGGGCTGCTGGGCTTGCAAGGCGGGGGAGACGGAGACGAACCAAGGGGGCTTCTGCGGCGTGGTCGGCGGCTTTGGGGGGGTAGAAATTGCCTGCTCCTCCGCGCCCTACTTTCTTGTAGACTGCTGCTGCCATTGTGGGCTCCTGGCTGGTTTTGCAGGTGAGGCTGAGAGGGGAGGGAGATGTGCGAGGGGATGAAAGGAGGACGGAAAAGAGGAATAGTGGAGAAGGAGAGGGGATCTGGACGGGTTCACTTGTTCTTGTCAAGCGGCTTGGCGTTGAGAGTGGAAGATGTGAGTCGATTGCGCCATCAACATTGCTTTTGTCGGAACTGTTATCATGGGATGTGGGATTGGAAAGATTCTCTGCATTGGATGGTTTCTTTTGATAGGTAGCTGTTTCATGGACTGTTGCCGCTTTGAAGTGGGAGTTTTGTGCGGAGGTTTGGTGAGAAGAAGTTTGTTTGCTTCTTTCATGTCTCGGGACCCAATACATATGGGGTTGCCGATACTCGAGGGGTGGGATTATCAAGATTACCTTTCAGCTGTTTATGCTGGGTTCAAGATCCAGATCGCTCACAGAAGAGGTTCTGAGCGATTGGGATCTTACAAAAGACCTTTGTAATCGAGAGGATTGATATCAGTCTGCTGTACCTAGCTTTCTCTGGGTCGGCTTCGTTCGATCCACTGTCCGTCTTACCGGCATGAGACCGGCTTGCCTGTGGTGTTACAAGCGGATCAAAAGGACCTTCTCGGGCATCATCAATGACCCAAAGGGACACAAGAATTATGTCATCGGCCACGAGAGAGATTTCTTCCGTAGACCTGAATGTTTCGTAAGACCCCGGTCACGTGAATATACTCACAGCCCCTCAGGTTCCTCGCAGATCGTGGCTTCTTTCTCGCCTTCCCTTCTCCTGCCTCGCGTTCCTCTGTTCCGGCTGTCTCGGAAGCGGCCGCACGCTTACGAATATTGAATTCCATATTCTGGTGATGCGAAATACATCGTATACGTCACAGCGGGATCGCAGAACTCCTGACCAAGCCACGAGCAAGATTTACATGTCTCGACTGATGCTGCTGACTGTGTAACACAGCCTCAAGCCTCATGTCGTCCATCTAGCGCTCTCTACGCAGAGATCAACGAATGCTGTTGGTACAGTACCGGTCAGATGCTTTTGGGAGGGGGTGAGGGGGCGAAATATTACGTTTTTTGGTTGTTAGATAGAGAGAGGTATAAAAGGTGGTGGTAAGGGCAGCGATGGGACAAATGCCTCGTTTCAGCCCTCAGGGCATACCCATGCGGCAGGCCAGTCAGGAGCTGATGAGGGGGGCGCCTTGGATCCAGTGTGACCTGCATTAGATCGTGTCCAGGTTGCAGCCAGTTGCTCTCCAAGGTTCGTCCAGAGGAGCATGCCTGGCGAAAAGTTCTATCCAGGAAATAATCGTCCGAGAGAAATTTAAGAAGCTGCAGAAAAGGGTCTGGGCCGTGGGCAGAAGGCTGCATTCCATCAATTGATGGACAGATCTGCGAGGTTATTACTCCGGACATGCCAGAATTGGAATTGTTACTGCACTGGATGTACTGTAGCGGGTGAACGGCCTCATCCGGGGCGTTATTCTCTAAGTGAGGGTTGCCGTTCTGTTCTTTCTGCGTCCCCCAGATTTTCGGCACGGGCAGCTAGGAGAGCGACGACCACGAGCAACGGCGGACTGTGGCATGCGACGCAAAAGTCCTCGAGGGAGCAAAACCAAGCCCAAGTCATCGCAGCTTCTGCAGGCCTTCTACTCCGTATCGAGGAGGCTTCTTTGCGCAGTTCCTCGCGTGGGAAGCCATCAGTTCTTGCATGATATGATATCATACCCTATCAGCCAGCACGTAAGACGCAAGACGGCAAGCAAGACTTCCTCCCTTCCAATCAGGGGTCGGCACCCCGCTTCAGAGACAATGGGAAGCGCCTGAAGCAGCATTGATCGACGCCACCCGCGACGAATAGATTCGTGATGCACTGCAGTGCCTGGTGTACATAGAGGAGTTATCTGTCAGGAGGGGAGAGAAGGAGGAAAGGAGAAAGGAGAAGGAAGAAGGAATGCCCTTCAATTCTCCTCCTATTTCCCATGGGCGAATCGAATACCCATGTCTTTGATAGAGCGTGTTGATCGTCGAAGTAAGCGGCGACGATCCCGCGAGCATCGTCCAAACACTGAGTGGTCCGTAGGGCTAGAACATCTTGATACTCTAGAAAGTATGAGTTTGGGTGTACTGTTCTGTCGGAGTGGTGTTCCATCGCAGGTGAGTCGCCAGTGCCAGATGATGGATGTTGGGGTCGCCAGGAACAGGCACAGTTGACGCGGGGGGCCGAATGTACGTACTGTGGTAGTCACTTCGTACCTCGCACCTCATATCTCGTACCTTACCTCCCTCCCCAGACATGCGAGATGTCGGTACCGTCATCTCCTGGTCGATACGTCACGTAGGGAGAGCGACGGTTAGCCCTCACTCACTCACAGGGGATCTCCAAGATAAATGTACAAAAACTGTACAGTACAAGTACTGTACTGTATCAGCACCTGGACTTCGTTCGTTATCTTCCTTGTGGCGCCCGCCTCGCTTCCCTTGTCCGAGCGATTGCAATTCCTGGCGGTTGATGGCGCTTCCCCCCTAGAGCTCTCCCCAATAGAATGTCATGCGTGCTCTTCCCCCACCAAGTAATCCTTGCCACCATACTGCGTACAAGTACTACTTTCCCTTCCCCCAAGAAATCTCCATTAATATTCATCCAGCTGTGGCTAAAGACGGCGTGTCCTGTGATCAGCTGCTATTGGCTGCATCTCGAAAGCCATTGTCGCTGCCTGAAGAATCACGAGGGGCCACGGAACGAGCTTAGCACGTCGCCATTCTTACCACGCACCTGCGCCCTGCCTGGCTGGCTGTGTGCGACGGCGCATTTCCTCCTTCTGACTTGGACATTTCTCAATTCAAGACATACTGGATCTGGATTAAGCATGGTCATTCCCTTGCTTTTTATCTGACTTCGTAAAATGACTTTCCTTTCCGATCATCCTTTGAAGCCCTGCCATCCAATTATCAGGCTTCTGACCTCTCCCCCTCCCTCTCTTTGTGCGCATACCTTTGATTGTTTTAAACAATTTTTTTATTTTTTTTTTAGCATTTTTTTATTTTTTTTCGAATTTTCGGTTTCCTATCTTCCTATCTTCATTTTCTATCTTCCATTTCTATCTTCTACAAAAATACACTTCAAATCCGACATCCTTCTATCTACACACCTCAGAGGAAACGTGTAACGAAACACACTATCCACCATTTCACGCTCACAGCTACGCTCTGCTCCACCGAAACTAGTAGTAATCGCCGCTCTAGAACCTTCGTCCTCGGTGGTGTGTGGTGTGGGAACTTGAACCCCCCGTCCCGTCGTCGCTCTTGCCCTTTCCAACCAACAATCAATCACTGGGCTTCCACAAACTCAACTCCGCCCAACTTTTTTCCCTCTCCTCCTACACATACAAACTTCACCACATTCCTTTCGCTACAATCCGCCCACTCGAAATACCCAGCATTTGCATGAATCAAGAGCTTCATTGCTTCATTGATTGCTAAGCCTTCCACCCCGTCTCTTGCACCGCGCACTCCGTACACACCCAACGGAACTACTCCTAAACCCCGCCGCGTCTCAGCCATCGATTCCAGTCACTTACGGCCTGCGCCCACTTCAACCGCGACAATTGACGACTTTCTGTTTCGCCAATTCCTTGCTTCGATTTCTGCCCTTTGCACAATCGACTTTCCACAACAAATTAGTACAGATCCAACCTTCAAGGCGAACTCTCGGGCTTATTGTCTCATCTCTAAGCTTCCCTGGCGTGTTCATGCAGGTAGCTTGAGCTTCAAAATACGCCGGAGCAACCAACAACATTGCAGCCAGAGCATTTTCCTCGGCCCTCATATTGTAGCTTCTCAGAGCTTCGAGGATTGAGGGCCGTCTTCACATAATATTTTCCCAAGATGGCCTCATCAAAGGTAACTTCCTCCCTCGCCTACCGGGATATATTTATAGAACAATGCTGATCACTCCATACAGGAAATTCAGCATTCCTCACGACCTCTCAGTCAACACCGCCTTTCAATGGGTGCAAGTTCTGGGTCCCTTCCTCGACAGTCCCATTCACGAAATCACTCCCACTCAGTCTCGTCTGGTTCCCTTATCCCCAACCATAGAGTGACACGGAGGAAGAGTGTGTCTTCAAATACAGCGAGCAATGTCGCTGCTATGGTAGCTGCAGTGAGAGAGGCGGGAGATACCACAGTGGGAATGCCTATAACAAACCGGCGAAACACTATGTCGAAAACTGCATCTGCTAGATCTGGAGCACTCGGCAGTCTCCCCTCACCACCCGCGAGCTTGCCGGGACACAGAATGAGGATACTTTCGACCGGGAAATTCGATCGTGGGGAGAGTGCAATTGATGACGAACAAAACGATGACGATGATGTAGACGATGACGAGGAGACTGGATTCAAGCAGTCGCGAATGAGACGAGCAAGCGAAGGTCAACATCTCATGAAAGATGGAAAGAAAGCCAATGGCGCTGACCTGAAGTGCGACAAGTGTGGAAAGGGATATAAGCACAGCAGCTGCTTGTCCAAGCATTTGTTCGTGCCCACCTACCTTTCCTTGTGTTCCATCTGGGTTCTCCACGACGTGAACTCCTAGGAAGATTAAATGTTAACGTTGATTGCAGATGGGAGCATACACCTGAATGGTCTTTCACTTCGAAATTGCTTATTTCCAAGCATCAACAAGTGCAACTATTAGAAGCAGCTTCTGTTCTTTTGACAATGAATCAAGATGGGACTACACCTCCAGATTCTGCAAAGGACTTCCAAAGCGACCAGGACTCGGCATCTCCTGCCGCTTCAGGTTCTTCTGAGCCTGCAGACCGAGCTAGTTCTGCGGATACCACTCCTCCACCACACGGGGACATGTTCAATGCGTATAGCAGTGGATCCTACACTGGGAGGCACAAGAGATACAGCAGTGGGCATGGGTTTTCGCGCTCGTATCAATCGGCGCCTTCCGCTGGCAACCCTCTGTTCTCTGCTAGTGCTCCCAAGAACTCTGGCTTTGGACACTACCGTCAGCCAAGCGCCGAACGTCGCCCGTTGTCCTCTGGTACCAATCCCAACCAAGAAGATGACGGACTCGCAGCTGCAGTGGAATTGCTGTCATGCAGCTTTGGAAGTGCTACTTCCAGAACCATCCCTGTCACTCTTCCAGAAGATGCTCCTCCGGTGCCCCATATCCCGGCCCAGTATTTGAACCAGAATTCCTTCTCGGCGTCCAACTTGGCGCCAAACCAACATCCTCGCCAAACCGAAAGCTATACCCGCCATCAAGTCCATCGCGATGGGGATGTCAAGATGGAGGAGAGTGAAGAGAGCGTTGCCGATGACGAAGATTACGATCAACGCTCCAGGGGCCGCAGCGACGAAGACGATGATGGTGTCTTTGGGCGCATGGAAGAATAATGATATGCCCCGTAATGAATATACCGGCCCGATGTTTCGATCTAGGCTGGCAATGATTTCCTTCGTTTTAGCAATGGTGTATTGGCAAGCATATTCTCCGCAGCCGACTTTCAGCACCGAAGAGTGGAAGCATTAGCATCCACGAGGTTGAAGTTGAAGTTCCGAGCGTCGAGAAAAGGCCACGAGTATTTGAAGGGGATATCTTTCAAAGGATTGACATGTTATATAGCGACAATCTATCAAAATACATTGATGAGCAGATGGCTGTCTTACCTGAGGAAACAAACTCTTTAAATGCGCTGTGGTTTCACTTGACCGCTCTTTGAAGTCTATTTTGAGGATAAATGGGGCATTGACCCGGAGGAGACTTCCAGATGAGCCTTGATGATACCCGCTTTACGCACATCTTCCCTTGGACAGTAGACATTAGCAAGAGAAGACGATCATGGTAGCTCACCGCGAGGCAAAATCCAGAAGCGTCAGGTCCTGACTGTTCTGAGGCTAGTTGTAAAGCTCGAGGCACAAGCTTAATTTTTAAGGTTGTTCGCTCGACGTCACCGACCCATCGCGTTGCCCCATATGTAAACAACATCCCAACCTCGCGCCCAACACCACGACCTCGGACACTTCTTCCAGCAAGCCATTTCCGATCGCTCAGCTGTGCCCAATTGTACAAAATGCCTTCGCGGAAAGAGAAGATCTCCAGCAGGGCGATTGCAGTCCAGCACGGCGATGCGCCCATACGCGCCTCGAAACTCCCCGCCTTTCTACGCTTCCCGCTGCTTGTGCTGCTGAGCTTGACGCTTTCGTCGCTGTTGTATTCTCTAGTCGCCCAGTATACGGAGGGGGATTTGGCGAGTGTGGCTAGGGCTTTAGATCAATGGCATGAGGTTGGTGCGATGGTTGGTTGGAGAACGTACGTCCAGTTTCTCCCACCCAGGAGAAGGTCTCCTCGAGATAGGGCTTAGCTAATGGGAGTGAAGATTTGAACTCGGTCTGGGCTGGTTTGGGGATTATGATGGCTATGATGTTGCAGCACTGAATTTGTTGACGCATGGCCCTCCGGTGCGTATCGTTTCCATCGCGCTTGGATGTGGGCTGATGTGATTGCTAGTTGTATTTACTGGGCTCGTTCTATAACATCCGCCTCACGACCGTCCTCTCATCCCTTCTTATCGACTCGATTACCACCTACGTCCCCTTCAGACTCCTACGTCCTCTATCGCCTGCTCATGCAGCGTCCGCGGAGCATGGAACCGTTCCCAACAGAGATATTGTGACGGATTTCTCGATCCAAGTGTACGTTGAGGTCCTCGCAGCAGGAATCTATAGCGTTACGCTCTATGGCGCATTTGCTTCCTTCCTCCCCGTTTACCTCGTCACCTACTTCTCCGGCATCCCCTCGATTGCAGCTGCCCACACCGCTACACTTATCACGTTATTCCCCATGGCATTAACTCTCGGCCTCGCAGCAAAGACGTTCATCTTCACGCCAGCGGTTGCAGCTTCAGCCAAGAAGGTGGCGCCGCTTAATACGGAGGGGGCAAGCTTGAGCGAGACATTCTGGTATAATGTCTGGGGGTTCAGTGACAGGACTAGGGTTGTGATTGAGAGGACGGTCACGCTGATGCTGGTTAGTGGGATCAATATTTTTGTGCATACATTTGTGACGATGGAGGGCGTGGAGGCTGCGGGTGCCGCTGCGTATGCGGCGGTTTGGGTGCTGGCGAGTGGAATCACGGGGTTGGCGGTAGGTGTTGTAAGTGCGGCATGAGGGGGTGTGATGGAGGTTTGTGGGAAATGGAGGAACGTGTACAAGTACGGCTTCATTCTACATTGTCCGACGTGAAAGTCCTCTTGGGGATTCGGGTGGTGGGTCAAGAGCGGACTTCGTTCTGCTTTTGGAAGGAGTTCTGGTTCGTTTGAATGGGGGCCAGAAAGGCATATCATAACCTGGTGAAATGTCTGTTGTTATAATCTAACGGAGATCTAATAGATAGAAGAGACACAGGAGTCCTGATCCGGGAACAAATCAAGATTTGGAATAATCTGCGACTTTGATAGATGTATTTAACCAGCCGCGCTTGAAACGTTACCGCTTGTGAGATGGCTTACGAGAGGCCATGTGATCACTCCCCAATCCTAAACAAGCGCGCCTTCCCTTAAGATTGGATTCAGTAAACAAGAACGATGTGGCGACTCTTTCAACTTTCCGACCTACAACAATGATGTGATATTCTCAATATGGCTTCTGATGCTTCGCGAAGGTAAGTTTCCCCTTTATATCTTCATTTACTCGCACGTGCACTGCCCCAGGCTCCATCTTTCAGATGACAAAACGCTGCGCTAGACAAGGGTCGGCCTTTTCGCGTTACTGGTACCGACTCGCGCTTCAACCTCACTTTGATATTGACTTCACCATAGGCGCCTGGACGGTGACGGCATCTTGAGTTGTCGTATCAAGATCCCCCAGTCGCAGATCGACAGCGCCAGATCTCCAGAAAACACCAGCAAGCAGACAATCACTATGGTGTCGGAATCCATGGACATCGCCCTCGAGACCACGAGCCCGAGCTCTAGGCGCAAGGGCAAGATCGCCGAAGCCCTCCAGTCGATGGCGAACCTGAACAACGGCATGGAACCATTGGAGTTTCCTACAGATCCTGATGCGCAAGCGACCGTCACCGATTTCCTCGATTTCACCGAATACCTCCCTTCCGACATGATTCGATCCCTCACTCTTATTGGCGACCTCGATCAGACATACTGTAAAGGTTCTTCGAACGTCCACCACCTTACCAAGGCGTATGGTAAGCTGCCTGATCTGCCGGCAGCTGTTAGACCAGATCCTATTGCGCTCAGGGCGGATATCTCCGACAACCTCGCCGAAGCCCTCAATGCTCGAATCCTATCACACGCGGAGGCCTGCCGCATGGCTGACAATGTCGACCGTCACTACAACCGCGCAAAAAATATATTAGCGAAGCTGCAGGCTATGGCGGAGGCCTATCCACCATCCCGCGAGCCAAGCCCTGTGGTACAGAAATCGAAATCCCCCGTTGCCTCTCGAGCTCCAAAGATCACTTTACGGGTTGATAATTCAAAGGTGGATTCTGGTCCAAAGGTACGGAAACATCGTGCGCCCAGAATTACAGTTCCTGGAGAGGTGCTCGCGCCCTACGAGCTGGACTATGAATCATTTGGATCGGAGAGCGATACTTGGGGCTCAGAATTCGACGAACCACTCACTCCCAGAGTGACACCTGGACGATCTCTTGGTAGTAGGATCAAGTTGAAAGTTCCTAAGGAGCCCAAGTTGAAGATTCCAAAACCTCCTCGCGCTCCTCGACCTCCAGGAGTTATGGGAACAAATGTGCATAGTGCTGTTGCTGGTATCTCTACAAGCAATGCTTTGGCCAAGCTTAAGCCACCCCCAGCAGATGCACTAAACGGAAGCATACACAAGCCATGGCTTCAGTTGACTGATTGGGAGCTTGCCTCGTTGCGGAAGAGAATGAAGAAAAATGCGGTATGGAGTCCCAGCGATACTATGATCGCACGGGAGCTGAAAGTTCTTGGTCGAGGCATTGACAATTACCATGAGGCGAAGAAAGCTGCTGATGACGCCGGAGAGCCACTCGACCAGCCTATACCTCCTCAGCTTCTAGGACAGACAGTCGACGCTGAGGGTGCAATTAGCGTGGAGGCATTGGGACTCACAGCGTCAACACTTAGTAATCGAGGTATGAAATTGAATGAAGCGAAGAAGATAAAAAGGGAAACTCTCGCTAAACAAGCTGCTGAAGAAGCTGAAGAATCGGCTCGCAAGATGGCTCAAGCTGCAAAGGCTATGAAGGGACTCTTTGATCACAGCGAGGAATCATCACCGAACAAGGGGAAGAAGAGTAATTCGACGACTCTTGCGAAGAAACGCAAGAGAGAGTCGAACGTAGATGATGCAGAAGAAGAATCTCCTGTGAAGTCGTCGGAGAGAGCAGATAAACCAGAGCGTCCAGCACCAAAGAGGACCAAGACAGAAACTCCAATCCCTGCACCTCATCCAATCGCATCGAAGGACTCGCATCCCACTCCAGTCTCGGAACTTGCTCCATCGGATTTGTCAGACGCTGCCCCTACGGAAACTTCTACTGTTCCTCTACCAGAGTCATCTCCAAAGAAGTCTTCCACTCCAATACTTCCTCCGACAAAGAAGCCGACAAAGAAAGAGGCCGCTGCTCAACGAGAAGCCGCCAAGAAGGCAGAAACTGCTTTCACTGCTGCCAATACTCGCCCTCGAAGATCCTCGATCGTAAAAACTCCGACCCCAGCTCCTGAACCAAAACGACCGACATCTTCCCGCAGCAAGGCAGGTAGTATTGAGCCCGGAGGAACGTTAACAATTGATCGCCACCGCCGCGCAAGTACTGCTCGCAATACACCAGCTCCGCCCGAGGCTCGACAACCAAGACGTACGAAGCGTCCCGCTCCTGGAGTCGTCACTGCGAGCAGCGAAGGTTCGACAGCTGTCAGCGTCGGTAAGAGAAGTGTAGCTACCCGCAAGAAGGCTGGGACAAAGAAGGAGAAGAAAGATGGACGTGAGGGAAGCGCCGTCCAGGAGATCTTTGATGAAGTGGATGATGAAGGCAATATCATTGATCCTGATGAGCCGCGGTATTGCTTATGCAACCGAGTGAGCTTTGGGACTATGATTGGGTGTGAGAATGATAATGTGCGTATTCTTCCATGCTTGCTTTTGTCGGTGATGATTGCTAATGTGCAAACAGTGCGAGAAAGAATGGTTCCATCTGGAGTGTGTTGGTCTTCCGGATATCCCTCCCAGAACGACGAAATGGTATTGCCCCGAGTGCAGGATCACGTTGGGAATTGGTGAGAAGGGAGAGGTTACTGCTAGGGGGAAGAAGAAGTAGCTCTGCGTATAGGTCTGGCGTTTATGGTAGGTTTGTGAGGGATGGCAAAGGGTCAAGGAGATTACTGTAGGATTTGGTACGAATATCGAGCGGGACTGAAATATGGAAGGAGCATTGAGGCATTGCGCATTGCGCATTGCATTGCCGGCGAGTATTTGATTAAGAAATATAATCTAAATCCACCTCTCGTATTACGGAGCCTAAATACTATTCATATTTGAAGAGACTTGTGGTCAATAGCATCACGTGCTGATTTTATACTGCCGAATTTTCATCGTTGTCTTTCTAAAAGCGCTTGCCCTCCACCAATTACAGCAACATTTTCTGCGGAAGGTTTCACTAGACAAGAATGAATTGAGCGTCATCCCCGTTTAGCTTTCCTTCCATATTACATCTTACACCAGTACGACTGGCACGGTCAGGTGATCTCAGCAAAACCTGCACTTTGAAATCGCTCTTGCCATGTCTCTATATTACGAGGCCGCTGAGGTCCTGACAGCACCAACCAATGCTGGTGGAAGCTTGAAATCGCGGATATTTAGCAAGAAAGACCTGAAGTCCCCAGCGGCGCAGATCTACGCTCTGGCAATCGAGACTTGCAAATGGAGTCCGATTTTGAAGGAGGCTATTGAATTTGCCGAAATTCTACGTCTTGAGCGGAAGGTTGGTTTCAGGCCCAATTGTATTTGTGAAATTCCTGCTAACTTCCTACGAAAGCTCACGCCTATCTTATCGCTACTTTTGGTGCACGACCTGCTGCTTGCAAAACGTGGTATTGCTCTCCCTGCAACGCATGGTCTCAGAAGCGCAGTCGAACGCCACAAGGGACGGCTGCAGGCTGAGTTGACGAAGGCGAGGATCAGGAGGAAGTTGAGCACGGTTGAGGCGTTGAAGGCTCATGTCGACGCTGGGTTGGAACACGCTTCAGATGATGCCGAGGCGCCTTACCCGCGCTGGGTACGGATCAATACCGTGAAGACCACACTGGAGGATCAACTCGATACAGTATTCGAAGGATTTGAACAGGTCACGACGGTCGATGCTGTCAGAAAGCGCGGATCGAAACGCCTTTACCTCGACGAAAACATCCCGAATTTGGTAGCCATCTCCCCAAACGTTGATCTCTCTAAGAGTGAAGCATACAGATCGGGATCTATCATTTTCCAGGACAAGGCTTCGTGTTTCCCAGCCTATCTTCTCGATCCTCTGACTGAAGATGGGGATATCATCGATACCTGTTCCGCGCCCGGGAACAAAACGACACATATTGCAGCCATCCTCCTTAGCCATAGCTTGGAACCCGATGAGTGTACACAGACTATCCACGCATTTGAGAAGAACAAAGGCCGAGCAGAGACTCTTGGTAAGATGGTCAATTTGGCGGGTTCGCACGTTTGGACTAAGCTACATCCGGGTCAGGACTTTCTGAAAACAAATCCTTCAGATAAGATGTACAAAAAGGTTGGTGCTTTGCTACTAGATCCCAGTTGCTCTGGGAGTGGCATTATTGGTAGAGATGATATGCCCGAGTTGCATCTCCCTGTCATGAAGCCAGCTGCGAATGGAACCTCGAAAGATGCGAAGAACAGAAAACCCCCCGACGCAAGCAAGGATACACGCAAACGGAAGCGTGAAGAACGCGAAGAGGTCGAGGTCCTCGTCGATGATGATGGAGTTGAAACGGTTGTCAGCACAGAGGATGAGCTCAAGACCCGGCTCACTGCGCTGTCTTCATTTCAGCTTGAGCTCCTGCTGCATGCGTTCAAGTTTCCCGCTGCAACGAAGATCACATACTCGACATGCTCTATCCATGCAGAAGAGAATGAGTTCGTTGTCAAGAAAGCACTTGAATCGGCCATTGCGAAAGAAAGAGGCTGGCAGATCCTCAAGCGCGAGGACCAGATCAGGGGTATGAGAGAATGGTCGGTTCGTGGATCGCTGGAAGCTTGCGGTGAGGATGTTGTGCTTGCAGAGTCCTGCATTCGAGCCAATAAAGGTGATGAGCATGGGACCATGGGGTTCTTTCTAGCTGGGTTTGTTCGAGATCAAGACTCGGCTATGAGTTTGGAGGATGAGTTTCTCCGGGGTGAACGGGGACATTTGGTACGAGATCTGCTGGGAATGCCCGTGAGAATTGCACCAGGCGATGCGTCTGACAACGCGGAAGCAGAAGAAATGGATGCACAAAGACCTGAGGATGAGGAAATCCTTGATGGGGATGAATGGGAGGGCTTCGGAAACGACGAACCAGAGCCTGATCATCACACAGTTGAGCCAACAGTCCGCACGCAGAAACAACCCAGGGATCCTCCTGCCAACAAACACTCATACAACGTGGGCAAGAAACGACCAGAGTTGGTTGCAAAGGGGAAGAAACGACGGAAGGGCAAGAAAATTAGCTAGACCACTATCACGTCGAATGGAAGTCTTCGTGTAAGCAACGACTGTACCATTCTTGCTATCTAACAGAAACATATCCAGATTGAGGTAGGAGGAACTGGTGTGAGTCGCTCAAAGGCTTTCAAAGGGTCGTATGCTCTAGAGAAGACCTATATTTTGCCTTATTCGAATATTGTGAGTGATCCGAATCCAGGCTTTGGCTGAGACCAAGGCTGAGTTCGATTGCATTCGTTCCGACCCTCTGTGACGAGCATATGAATTCTTGCACAGCATCGCTCAACTGTCGTTGCTTCGTTTTGAACTGGATCCTGGAAGTTTCCAAGATCAGAATTTCTGCTTGATTTCGCCAACATACAGCTCTTCAAGCTGCATTCGGTCGCTTGATTCAGAGTTACGAAGCAGACCGGTCGTACAAATCCAAGAGCAACTACTGCGAGATGGTGAGCCGGATCTTAACGATGCGACTTTCGGGCTCTCGGAGCTCAAATGCAATGAATCATCTCCGATTACAGTGACATGTCAGCGTGTTTGTACGTTGTCTCGTCTGACTTGCAACGAAGAGGAAGTGGAGTGAGGGCTGAAGTTCGCTGTCGGTAGCCGGGGCTTGCTTGTCTTTCACAACAAGCCCTGAAACTATAGGCTAGCCAAGCCTAAATTACAGACTCAACAGCCTGTAGTAGCCGCTCTCTCCAGGTCTGACGCCTAAAGCCCGTTGCTACGACGACTCGGGTATCTTTCGGCAGCATCGGCCCTTTCGGAGCGATGCGAGAAGTACGAAAGTATCTCCACCATCTCTCTCCAACGGGTTTCCCTGTTCCGCCCAGCGCCCCGCTATTTCCCCTATGTGAGGTTGGCGAGGTAGCGAGGGTGGTCATTGAATAGATCGCTTCTCCTTTCCAATACGAGCGACGTCCGAATGGCTCATTAGCAAGGCGACGATTATGAATCCGACCTCGCTTAGATCGGGTCGACGGCACGCACAACAACTCGTGCCCGAACAGAACAGCAGCACACCTCCTGCTAGCTCGTTGATTTGTCGGTTTGTCTTGCGCCCGGAAGTCGTTGATAGGAGGACATCTGTAATAATGCAGGGAAATGTGCAGTCTTATGCATCGCACAAAGGTTATGCGCTCCGGCTCCTGCAGCACTTTTCCTCACCGACACAAAAACCCATGCATGCATGCACTTGAGTGCATTGCACCTGGATGTTATGGAAGAGTCCACGCAGCATGGAGTGTACGATCTGCGGATTCCAAATCCCAGGTCTGAGTCTCCCTTCTGTCTTACATCTGATTTTCTATTGTCCGTCTTAAAAGGTCCTGTGATTGCCGTTCTTTGCCTCGAAAGCTCCATCTAGCAGATTAGTAGGGGCTTGCTTCTGAGATTCCTCGTTCGCTTGTCGCCATCCGTCATCGCAGCCCCCTCACTTGAGATGCTGCCGCCTCAGAATTCCTCAGCCTCGTCAATGACCGTACTCGAACCTCCACCTGATAGGGATGTCGAAGCTCAACAACGCCGTACCCAGAAGAAGGCTTCGCATTGGCAGCTAGTGTTGGATCAGACTCATGTTACTCCAGAAGTGATAAACTGGCCGTACAGAGGATCAGGGACTGCGAAAGATCCATTTGTCGTAGTTTACATCGAAGATGATAGGAGGAATCCCTTGCTCTTCCCCGTGTGGAAGAAATGGATGATCACCATTCTTGTGGCCATTGTAAGCCATCTCCTCGCTCACATTATCTCTCGTTATTGACCTGGCGTGCCAGGCAACATTAGCAGTAGCGTTTGTCTCGTCGGCCTACACAGGCGGCGTCGATGAAATCCTGACAACGTTCAACGTCGGCGAAGAGGTTGCGACGTTGGGTCTTTCGCTCTATGTTCTCGGCTTTGCTATCGGACCCTTGTTGTGGGCTCCAATGTCCGAGCTGTACGGACGACAGATCCTGTTCTTCGGGACCTATGCTATGCTCACCGCATTCAACGCCGGGGCAGCAGGCGCAAAGAATATCCAAACGCTTTTGATCCTGAGGTTCTTTGCGGGGGCTTTTGGGTCAAGCCCCCTAACGAATGCAGGTGGGGTTATTGCGGACATGTTCCCAGCGAGTGAGCGAGGTCTTGCGATAAGTGAGTTTCTCAATCTCTTAGAGCATTACTTGCTACCTCAGACATGTCGCCAGTTCTGGTCTCTTCAGATATTTACAGAGTAGAATCTCGTCTTCACCCCCAACTCTCCTATATTACACATACTGACTTTAATGGTTGACAGGTGTTTTCGCTGCAGCACCTTTCTTAGGTCCTACTGTTGGGTTGGTTGCTCAAACGTTCTTCTGAAAATTTTGAATGCTGACAACTTATCCAGACCCATAGTAGGAGGCTTCTTAGGTGAAACAGAAGGCTGGCGATGGGTCGAAGGTGTGATGGCCATCTTCACAGGAGTCCTCTGGATCATCGGGGCCCTCACAATCCCTGAGACATATTCGCCACTTATTCTCCGGCGACGAGCTGCCCAGCTCTCCAAACTCACAGGTAAAGTCTATCTCGCAAGGATAGAAATTGAGCACGGCAAAAAGACGATTTCGCAAGAATTCAAAATAGCTCTCTCCCGTCCTTGGATTCTACTTTTTCAGGAACCGATAGTGCTTTTATTAAGCATCTACATGGCGATCATCTATGGGACGCTATATATGATGTTTGGTGCTTTTCCTATTGTATACCAAGAGCAGCGTGGATGGTCGCCCGGCATAGGTGGTTTGGCGTTCATCGGCGTTGCAGTGGGGATGATGACGGCAGTGCTCTACTCGCTGTGGGACAATAAGCGATACCTGAAAGTTGAACAAAAGTACAATAATGAAGCTCCGCCAGAGGCTCGCCTGCCTCCTTGCATGCTGGGCAGTGTAGCTCTGCCTATCGGACTATTCTGGTTTGCCTGGACGAATTACGCTTCCATTCATTGGAGCGTAAGCATTATCGGGACGGCACCGTTCGGGTTCGGCATGGTGCTGGTATTTTTGAGCATCATGAATTACCTTATTGATGCGTATGTCATTTACGCAGCGTCGGTGTTGGCTGCGAACAGTGTCCTTCGTTCACTGTTTGGTGCTGGTTTTCCACTTTTCACAACCTGTAAGTCGCATCTCACTCCTCTCTCAAGCTAGTATATTGACAGCACCCAGACATGTACAACAACCTTGGGATTCATTGGGCGTCCTCTATCCCGGCTTTCCTCGCACTAGCCTGCGTACCCTTTCCATTCCTATTCTACAAGTACGGCGAGGCGGTCCGCTTGAGATGCAAATATGCAGCGAAAGCTGCCAAGGCTTTGAAAGAGATGCGGAGTGATGGGAATACGACAGAAGAGGAGGCGGAGGATATGGAAGAGTTGGATATGATTGAAGAGGAGGAGAGGAGGGATGGTAATGGAAGAGTTCTTGAGGGCGAGAAGGACGGTGCATCTTCAGAGGGCGAGACTTCGGCGGAGAAAGAGCTTGAACGCCGACTATCGAAGAAGGATTGAAAAATTGTTGTTGAGGAAGAGAGCATAGTGCCTGTGCTGAGAATTTGAGCAGCATGACATGCGATAGAGGGGATTGACGTTAGCGTAGAGTCGCGTAATTGTTTGGCATTTTTGGGAATTGTTGCATAGCGTTGGGATTAGAGTCTGGATTGCGGTTATCCAAGAATAGCAAGAGCGACAGCGAGCGAGCGAATTTCTGAATATTCATTTATTCGCATGTAACTATATTTGCAACGTTGTCACGATTATACGGTACCGGTGATCATACGAGTCGTCCAGTATCGCTCAGTGATTGAGACAATATTTCTAGCATACTACATCTGTCCTGCACCCCGCGCAAGGAACTGCTCTCAATAATCTTCCACTGTCGGATCCTCGAGGTGACTAGGAATGAAACCTGGGTCTCCTATGCCCAAATAATATGCTGTCGGCTCGATATCGTGCATTCTTATTCAAACAAATCTAGACCCGAAGCTCGCTCGTCCAGTCGTTGGACTCATAAATACAAATCTGGAAACGGAGGCAGGAATCGTTGGATATCCTTTTGGCCCTCTCATCCTCAGCAAAATAAGCCCTGGGCCGCTCGATCGGCATCGGGGGCTTCTGTATCATCCCTGTCGGAAGAGGTTTGAAATGCATTATTTGTCTGCTTCCCGTCTATAAAGCAGAGTTTTCCGTCTATGAATAGCTCACCACCAAAGGCTTCATTCAACTCCGCCATCAACTCGTTCGGATGTATGAGCGCCTCTTGCAGGTACTTGAGCCTTCCTTGAGACGAAAGTTTTCCGAAGTTCGTATTCACGATCATCTTCCTCCTAACATGTGCCATGAATCCATCTCTCGCGTCCTGGAATGCAGATAGATATGCTTGAAAGCATTCCTTTGCCTGCCCAGAGACTTCGATAGCCTGTGAGCCTCGTGTAGTCGTCAAAGGATTGCCCGTCCGAAAACGGATAGCCTTCTCCAACGAAGCTTCTTGCACCATTTTCTTCTCAACCATGGGGTCTCTCTCTTGGAAGGGCTTTCGTCGTTCATTCACCACAATGAGAGTGACCTCTTCCAAGCTTCCGGACTTTGACCAAGTCGCAAGAGCTTCCAATGCGCCGGCGACTGCACCGATGTCTCTACCCCCAATCGTCATATCAACGCGCATCGCCATACATCTCGCCCAGGCTAGGGGTCCAAGTCCTCTCTCTAGTACCCCTTCGGAATGGCGATAGACCTCAAAGGGCTTGTAAACAAATGTGTTACGCCCCCAAAGAAGGTCTTTACATTCCTTGTTGAATTCTTTGGAAACCCGAAGTAGAGACAAGTCCAGACTATGCGCTCCGGTTTCAGATTCCATCGTTATCTCTTGACGCATATCCCAAGGTAAGATGCTGAAAATCCATGGACCGGGTGGGAGAGTCGTCACATATCTCGACGGCGAGACTAGGAGGTAGCCGAAGATTTGACATCGAATCTCCAGTGGCAGCGACATAAGATGGAGTGGCATTCTGAAGACTGTTGCTATCTGACCGAGATAGAATGGTGGTCTGACGTTGAGGCTTCTCTGTCTTCCTGATCGAGATGGTGACTGGCAGAGGGATTGTCAAGGGAAGTTTAGTTGGCCATAAATATCAAATTCACTGGAGGGAGGTAATACCAGTCCAAATTACAGAAAGAAATTGAACTAGGAGGGATATCTGATCGTTGAGAGGAAGGAATGAAGAGTTGAGGGGAAATGACCACAAGGCTATGTATCCACTATTCCGGGTAGGAACGGATGGCGAGGCTGACTACTGTAAAATGGTAGCCTCGCAGAGGCAGAACTGTCGTATTCAGATTCCATTACCAAGAATCCTAGTTGCGTTAAGTCCTGGCGGAATAGCAATTATCTTGATACCGGGGACCACGATTTTCGCCATCCCAAGAACATATTTCTGCTGCTCTGTAATCCACTGGCTTGAGCATATCTGGTGACCAATGAGCTTAGAAATTGAAAGACCTTGTTATGGGAGTGTTGACCAAGAGCTGCGGCACTGTAACCAAAGATTCTAGAAGTAGCTTGACTCCTTCAACTGCTATCTCACCGAATCGAATCAGTCTGATATTTGGGGGAGTTGAAGCGAGACGTACTCTCCGTGTTTGCTGCGTGGACCAGATGATATCTCTCCCTCAAGCTCTTCGATAGGTTAGTCGAATTCCCTAAATGGAATATGGGTTGGAAGCTGATATCGATAAGAATAGCAACAAGTTCGTGGCTCTCTGCGGGGTATTGTTCACCGAAACAAGATAGACCGGCTGGACTTGGTATGCCATCTTAAAATACTGATATTCCTGACGAAACTACAGCAACTTGGTACATCGAAGGCAATGCGAACATACTTATATAGTTTTCCATATGTTGTGCCTCACTTCTAAGAAAAGTAACGGATCTATGCAGGTGAGTGCTGTAAATGATTGGCCGTGTGGCCTGACTCAGCATTATTGATGACTTTTGCCCACCATAGTCACTGGACTGATGGTTTTCAAACAGTGCGAACATTATGATGGACCCATGAGTTGCGAATGTATTTCATTTGGAGGTTTATATATCATCAGCCCATCAACTGTTGAATGTCTTCCGGTGGCCACCGAATCTGCGCAAAGGTCAAGCACCTCTTGATACTTTGCAAAAACTTCCTAGTGACTTCATCACCCATAACATGTCCTTTATCACTCTCATGTAATTTTTCCCGAGCACTGCGTTCGTGGATACCAACCATGGTAACTCCAATAGGCCAGGCTGCTTTGCCGATACTCAATCGTAGATATCCATCGTTCGCATCGACGTAACGTTTTTCCTGGGCTGCTTTGACGATCTCCACGACGGGTTCCAGGACACCCTCATCAAGGTCTCCTTTCTCGAATTTGCGGAACAGCTGTGACAATCAGTTGCAGCTCTGCAATGTAACATGAAGAATGCCTACCGGTGTCAAATCCTCCTTACTCTGTATCATAGCATTATAAGCCGCCTTACTGGCAAACGTATCCCTCTTCTCCTTCTGCAAAGCGTCCTCCCATTCCTTCAAAACCATCGTAAAATACGAAGCCAGCTGCCTGAAAAGAAACTTTCGTCCATCTTCATCCTTTGGTACTGTTTCGACTTTCATATCCTTCTCCTCAACTAACTCCAAAGATGTTGGAATAGGCCCCTTCGTCATCACAGTGCCCAGCTTCTTGAATCTCCTCAGTCTCTGCTTGTGGCTCTCCCCAAAGAGGACTGCAGGCTCTCCCATTTCTCTCAAATTTTCTACCAACTCCTCATCGTTGATATCATCTTGCTCCACCTCCGCGATCTCCTCCTTGACCAACTCCGGTAAGCCCAGCCTCTTCCTTTTCGCTCTCTCCTCATCAGCCTCTTGCTCCTCCCTCCGTTTCCTCGACTCCTCTGCAAGTTTCCTTCGCTTGTCTTCTCGAGCGCGGTTGGCGTCTGCTTCCTCTTCTTCTCGTTTCCTTTTCTGAGCTATCTTTGCTTCTTTCTCAGCCTCGATCGCGCGCTGTTCGGCGAGGTATTTGGCCTGTCGTTCTGCTTCGATTTCAGAGCGCTTCATGTATTTCTTGGATGGCTCGTTCACGGAGGTCTTAGACTTCGAGATCTCTTTCGACATAAGAGATGCGAAATCCATAATGCCGGTGGGGCTCTGAGAGATCAAAGAGTGATGGATGGAGGATAGGTAGACACGCTGGGCAGATTTGGGTCGCCGTGTTTTGATATGGGTTTAAGGCGAATGCTAAAAAGTGATGGGAATTGACAAGTAATCAGGTGAATGACTCAAATATTTCTGTGGAACTTGCGTCAACTTTTGTGGCTGTGAGGAAGAGAGTGAGTAAGTTCGAGATAATCGGTCGCAGATCTTCAAAAACCTAGGCGAGTTTCCGCCTCGACAACTCGACATTGCGCCGGACATGACAAAGGGTCCTTACGGGACCTCAATGCTCTTACAAACCCCCATCAAAACCCCATAGCATTGAACAAAACCATGGCTACCGCACCGATCAAGATCGACCGACAAATAACCACTCCCTTCCATCTCAAACTCTTTTACAGAACCGGCTCTTTCCACAGGTAATCTCAGCCTCGTCCCCGTCGCGCTGCAGGTGCTAATGCTCCAGCAGAACCGACGAGTTCAATCCCCTTGGAGACCTCCCACCTCATCTACAGATCTACACTTGGCAATCATGTACGCTACGCGAACTCGCTCATCTTCTCACATCCGCTTTACCGTCTCTACTCCCAGACCCGGCGATTGGCACGCGTCTGGCTTTCAAACTCATCTTTCCGGACACGCGCAGGGAAGCTGCTTCGGGACCTGGCAGGTTTATGACGAAAGAGCTGGGTAGTGTGCTAATTGGTGATGGTGGTCCCGGCATCTTACCGGATGAAGAAGAAGCTGCCATTGTTGCTGGGGGACAGATGGCTGGCAGTCTAGGAGGGGAGCCGGAGAAGACATTACAGGACGCTAAATTTGTCATTGGAGATTATATTGCGTGTGCTGTTCTGCCTGCGCTGGCGAATGGTGCTGTGGCTCCACCACCAGCGAGGGGTCATTTTGGGAGAGGAGCAGGGGATTTTGGTGGCAATGGCATGGTTCCCGGAGGTCCAAGGGAGAATGGCTTTGGGTTTAGAGGGAGGGGTGGACCGAGGGGCGGAGGAGGCTTTGGGCAAGGTATTGGGTCTGTACCGAGTGGAGAGTGGAGGAGAGGGGAACGATTACCGGAAGGTCCATCAGGAGGGAGGGGCCGTGGTTACGGTGGTGGCTTTGGGGGTGGGAGAGGCAGATGGTGATGTGCAAGAAAAAGCGAATGAAACCGTTTATATGACGTATCGAATGAGTTCTATGCTGGATCTAGTGACTTTGTTGCTTCCTCGTATCCCAAGGACCCATCTAGATCCTTCTTTCCAGTCCATTCAACTATATACATAGTGCACAATACTGGATGATGTAATTGCTGACATTGCTGCAAAGGCAGCGTGCCTTTTTGTTGATCAATTCCTGGCGTGCGAATACTGTTGCTAGGTCCGAGATCGAGATAGTATCTGACGACTGCTGATGACTGACACTGAGATCCGAGGTAGCCAATCAATAAATTGCATTAATTCTTTTGGAAACCACGCTATGCTGCAACACTGCCGCGTCTGCATATTCAACTTCTTCAGTATGATCCGCTGGTCTGAGAAAGAACATCGAGAGGAAGTGAAATAGAAATTCTTGGTGGAGCACTTTGCGGAGGCCGAGTTGAACATCTAGATCGGGGACGAAGTACTTGGCGATGGGGTTGTTGACAAGTAGTGAAATTAAGAGCAACGAAAACTCAACCAAGATCCAGTGCAGTATGACCCGTGTGGAAGCAGCGCAATAAGAGAGACCTTGAGTGGACTTCATCTCCTCTATCAATTTTTGACGAATCATTCCGGCACTGTCCTGACTCTTCCTTGATTTTCTCCTAAGTGTCTTCAGAATATGACCAATAAACTCTCCCAGCCACATGTGGATCTCTCTGTCGATAACATCCAGGGTGAGGCCAGCCATGCCGCGTAGGACGGGATCCTCGATAGACTTGACCAGGGACTCGACGAAGTTATGCCAGTGTATTTGGATTGTCATCAGACGCTTGGTGAAACGTACAACATCAGGCATCTCAGTAGCGGAAAGCTGAAAATCTATGATAGAAGGTATGTTAGCAAATAGCCTCTATACCAGTATACGAATTGATATACCTCGTTGCATAAGGCTTAGGTTTCTCTCGATCAAGGTGTTCATGGTCCAATTGACGAATTTAACCAGCAGTTGAGGCGGACATGATTCAAACGTACTCAAAGACCCCGTTGAAAAATTCAGATGTTAGCAGATGGCCTCCAACTAAGGACAGAAGTTGACATGCCTTCACGCACGACAAGGTTGCTCGAAAGGAGAATGTTGTCTAAAGAGCTGCCTTGAATTCTACCATACTCGTATTGGTTTTCTGGTGATTGAGAAGCCGTCATTTTGTGAACCTCCGGTAATCGATTCAGAATAGTTGGCGAGAGAGAGGATTATGTGAGATACCTTATTGTTCAGAACTGGCAGTATCGTAATCGAGGGTTGTTTTTGGAAATCGGTTTTCCTAGCTTGGCAGAAGGCGGCAGCTTCAATTTCATGGCGAATCCAACCTCGTAAATTCACTCCACGTCTAAGACGCCCATGTCGACTAGTGATTAATAAGAAAGCGTCAAAAAACATGCCATAGAAGAGCCGCCAAAAGGTTTTATTACTCAAGTAGGCTTCCAGAAAATGCTTCAGCACCGCCAAAATCATAGAAAAGACATTCAGTATAAGCCCAATCACGACAACTGTGAGGTCGTAGATTGAATTTAAGATCAATATTGAAGCCACAAGCGCGACGCCACATATCAAAGCTCATATGACTGCCATGATAGGATCCTTGATTGGCGTTCCAGGTTGGAGGATGTTGGGAATCGTGCTGATGGTGGCTGCGAAGATTCCGATGGTCGATAGATGGTCTGGAAAGAGATCAGCTACCTTCTCGCAACAAGAGAGATAGATAAGAGGCTTATAATCTTCATAGTACTGTGGTGATTCGACAAGAGGGCATCTTCCATTGCATTAGCTCCCATGGTGTACAATGGCACCTATGAGATAGCTTCAAGTCGGGATTTTGGTGGTGATATCTTTGCATCAAGCGAGCGGAGCAAAATTCGAGGCTCGAAGCAACGCCCTTCCAAGAACCAATATTGAACTCCACACTTCGAAAAGTTCATTATCCAAAAATATTTCCGGAAATTCTTTGTGGAGAACTACATGCTGATGACCTACCGCCTTTTGGTTCTCTAGACCGATCAAAAGTATCATGGTTCAGGAAAGGTTGATATTCCAGTGCTTCCCCTTCAGACCATCCTCCATCATGTTCCTCAGGGCCAGATACCATCTACCTGTCGAGCTCGAGAGAAAATGTAGGGCATCAAGATGACATACGACATCTTCAGCTCCATTGGGGCCAATACAGATGACATACAACATTACATAGCAGCCTCATCTTGTGTTTCATGGGTGTGACGTTGATATTCCATTCCCTGCTGTATGTACAAAATGCAGCCCTTCCAATTTCCTCTCCGGTTCGACCTAAAATTCAACAATAGTATCACCTCTCCGCTTCCCTCGCATGAACCATTTGCCCTGCAGATGTCAGCAGCATCCTTCTACTTCCGAGGCTCTACTCACGTCGGTCGTGTAAGCCAAATATCCTATGAAAGCCGGGAAAGCGACCATGTATGCGAGGGTGATTCTAGCGGTTCTCCCAGTCCATCTGAAGTATTTGTGTCGATTCACCATCATGTCTGCCTCTCATTAGTCCCAATCATTCGGTCGTGGAGAGCGGATCTGCAGGCATACTATTGTATTTGACCAACGCCGAGTCCATTGCGAGGGGCTATCAAAAATATCAGCACATATTTCTCCAATCGGCAGTGAGTATTCCATACGGTGTGATTGAGACCCGCCATGATGAGTTGTGTTGGCGGTTGCAGTAGAATTGTTTTTGGGATGTCGTCTTCTCCAAGGCATGATGTTCAAGGGTCGCAATGCGCCAAGCCCTGGATTAAAATATCGCCGTTCCGGGCGATGCTCCGCAGGGATCTGCAATGACCGAGGTTGACTTGCTCTAGCTTTCCCACATCCAACTATCATGTGCTTTCTTATCTTTCAGGGTTCCCCTTGATTCCCACACTTTTCTTCTCATTCATTGTTACATAAATACCAGTTATTTAAGGTTAAAACCATCATTCAAAGATGGCCACAACTACTTCCGCAGACCAACCAAAGGTCAAGCTATATTGGTACGTCATTACTCCAATGCAGAACGTTGAACAACTTCTCATAATGCTAGGCTTGAACAATCACGTTCCCAACGTATTCTTTGGCTTCTTGAGGAACTTAAAGTGCCTTACGAACTCGAGATTTTCCATAGAAACCAGGAAACGCATCTCGCTCCCCCAGAACTGAAGAAAATCCACGCTTTGGGGAAGTCACCAGTGATTTCAGTCACCCCAGCTGGCTCTACTGAATCCACTGTGATTGCTGAGTCTGCTTTCATTGTTGAATACCTTCTGGATCACTTTGGAAGTAGCTCCACATTGCTGCCAAAGAGGTACAAGGAGAACGAAGAGGGCAAAGCTGGAGGTGAGACTGAGGAGTGGCTGAGATTCAGATACTTTATGCACTATGCTGAAGGAAGCTTGATGGGATTCATGGTATTAGCACTCGTTGTTCTCAGTAAGCCTCCTGGTCATAAAATAATTTGTGACCACTGACGTCCATTAGATATTCAAAACGCCCCTGTTCCATTCTTCATCAAACCCATCACAAGAGGTGTTGCGAATAAAATATATTCAGGCTTCCTGGGCCCCAATTTTAAGACCCACTTTACGTTCTTGGAAGCACAGCTCAAGACTTCGCCTGATAAAGGACATTACTTGTGCGGTCCAAGGCTCACCGGTGCGGATATTTTGTTGAGCTTTCCGTTGATTGCTGGGAAGGGCCGCTCTGGGTTGACAAAGGAAGATTATCCTACGCTTTGGGCTTATGTTGAGAGATTGGAGGATGAACCAGGTTATTTGGCGGCAGTGGAGAAAATCAAAGCAATTGATGGAAAGTTCGAAGCCAGCATTTAAGTCACTTGATGCAAAGATAAAAGTGCCGTTGCAGTTTTGAGACGGCGACGTGGACCTTTGGTGGAATTTGCATCGACAAGATGCTACTGTGTCCCAGCTGTATTATTTCTGCTAGTTTAACGTTAGTCAGGTACATGCTTAACATTAATCTTCCATCCAATTGGGGCATGCGCAATTTTGATGACGTCTATTCAAGAATCTTAGGCATATTAACACAGACCCGGGATTATACATCGTTTTCTCTCTCTGTGATTTGTTCTTTTCAAATGCAAGCTTGGCAATACAAAGACGAACTTGAATACAGAGCCGTACTAGATACACACAAGGTTAAATAAGATACATGGCGGAAAAGGCAAGACAGTTTTCAAAGGTCACGTATCAAAAAGGTCTTTCCCCAATTTCCAATCTGTACAATGAAACTTCATTAACAAGGAATGATTTTCTGTATCCTGTATTCCCTTCATTTATTTGAGTCAGCTCTGACTATAGACTAGGAAGCTATCAAAAGTAGGTATCGCCCAATCCGTTCCTCCCTCTTGGCCACACTATACACGGTCGAATTTGATCGTGCAGCAGCTCCAGGCTTTATGAACTTACGAAACCTCTTGAACCAAGGCCATGGCATTTAGGAAATTGCTAGCTCCAAGCCTCACACTGTCTCTTAACCCCATGACCAGCCGCAATCCGTCCTACTATTTCCTCAATTTATCAAGCCAAGATCTCGACCAGCGCACTATAGAAAAGTATAGTAGCCGCGGCTCATGCGTCGTCCACTCAAAATCAAGCCAGACTGCATGGAGCAGGCGAATTTCAGTTAAGTTCACAGTCTCAGAACGATTTCAAAACAAGGTATCTCCATAGAGATAGATCCCTTGTGCATCATTCAGAGGAAATAATTTGCTAATAACTCCTCAGCTCAACCGAATACAACCAGTATAACAAGCTGGAAGGAGTCTAGAGTGTTAACACTGCCTCGGAAAAAATAGAGCGACTGTTCGTTGGAGGTCTGCCCATATTCAAAACTAGGAGGAGACTGAGACCTCTATGCGAGAATTTTTCGGAGATGAAGGTGTGTTACTCTGTGGGAATCCTGATAGATCTCAATCAATTCCTGAACGCTTCTAAGCAATTGCTAATTTGAAACTCCTTGGGCGTTGAGCCCCAACTCATCAGCAAGACCGCAGCCAGGAAGTGGCCGAAGAAGAAGTTCGATATCGGTTTGAAGGCTGTGAAGTGAACCACATGACCAAACTATTCGCACCCCGAGAAAAGCAGAGAGAGGAGGAAAGCAATCACTGTTCCTGTTTCGTAACGTTGAAAGACGAGGAGCAAACAGGTTCGGCAATGGCATCAATCGATTGGAAGGACATGTGGGGATTGCAGGCTTGTGTCAAGCCGGTGACGAAGATAGATCATGGTGCTTCGAAACCGGAGAGCCGACGACAGAATCATTCATAGGCCGCGAAGACAAATGCTTTAATTGGGGTCAATCGCTTATAATGGCAGAGGAATTGGGAAATTAGTATTGCTACCTGGGAGGTACCACTGTAAGCAAGCAACTTTTGACTTCACATGCATTGTTAGTCTAAGATACTTGCTCCATGGCATACGGAGAGCGAGTGGTGGTGGTAGTAGACTCGATCCCAGTTGATAGCTATTAGGACAACAATTCACTATCTCCACAAGAGAATTTGACCTGTCAATGAATCCATCACAAAGCCCCTTAAACACCGAAGCCAATAACTCCACTAATACCCTAACATCTTTCTCATTTGATCCTTGATGGTAGATCCACTCCCTTTGAGCTCAAGAACTCCATCGCTTGCTCTGCCGGTACCAAGGATTTTTCGGACGTTTCGTCATCGATCAGTCCCAGCTTCACCGACTTGATCTTGAACCACAGTCTTGTCCGATTCTCGCCCATAGTTCCGTTCAGCAAATCTCTCTTCAAGGGTCGTATGAACTTGTTGTATAACTCAGGTTCCTCGTAATCTATCATCGCCTCCCTCATGACCTTCATGTTCTCCACAGCCTGCTCCTCTGTTGTTCCAGCGCTTGTGCCAACAGCGTGCCTTTGAATGAGCTCACGAATGATATTCCCCATCTGCTTTGCCGCATCACGCAGCAAGCCTGTGTTATCAGTCCCATCTGCATGGTCTAACATCTGTCTGAATTCGGCAATCGAGTTATCTGGAGAGATCTTTTCTCGTCTCCTAGAATTTAAGAGCAGATCGATTTTGAGATCAGACAAAGGTTTGATTGCCTCGCGTTTGCCTTTTCCTTTGACTTTCGGTGGTACTAAAGAACTGTTAGAGAAAATTCTCATTGTAAACCTCATAGCTTGCCTTGCTTAATATCGGCAGCCTTCTTGAGGACATCAAGTGCCGGAGCAGCTCTCTTGACTAGATCTTGCGGTGGATTGGAATATTTGAGCAAAATATCCGACGGGTCGCCAACGTCTGTTTCCTCCGAATGTGTAGCACGTCTGCGGATAGCTTGGATGATGCGATGAAGGACTGGCGAATATGTATCTTCGATGGGCATGTACTCGGTCGGTTTGCTTAGCCCATATCAGCCATGTTTTCAAACCCGATCAGATGGCATTTCTTACCCATCTTCATCCTTGCCAAAGTTTGCCAGATCCATACTGTCCACATAGTCACTCATAGCCTCAACCAAATTGTCATTGGGAAGATTTCTGTGTGTTTTAACAACAGCTCCAGAGGTCGTAATGACGCGATCCAGTGGCGGAAACCTGTATAGTCTGACATCCTCGGCGAATGGTAGAGGAACATCGACAAGAGCTTCGATGTCATGCTCAATCATAGGGGCGAGAAGGACGATTTCTGGATCTTTGCCTTCTTCGCTACCCTTGCGAACTGTACGGCATAGTCGAGCAACTGCGTAGGATTCCAGCTCATGAAGGGAGTGAACAAGAGATGATAGTGCCATTCTCGCTTTCTCATTCGTCGAGTCTGCCACGGTGATACAGCTTTCTCCCATGTTAAGGTATCTTTCATACTAAGACCTAGTCAGGAGAATGCTGCAAGACTAAAACCATCGGCATACCTTGTCCCATGGTATAAACCCAATAATCGTGAACTCGGTGAAGGTGTCCAGCTTTACAATGTTTTGCTCTGCTTCACTGATTGCTACTGCAGAACTGCCATACGCGTATCCTTTAGCCAGATCGTCTCGGTCAATGGTTAGCTTTCCATTTTCTGCCGTATCATCGTCCTCTGCGGCTTTGACTGTGTAAACCCGATCATTCTTTACTGCGGCCATATCTCCACTGGAAGCTGGCGCACTTCCTATCTCGACATTTCCTTCGACAGTGTGGGAAGAAGAATTGTCATTTGCTGCTCCGTTCGTTGGTCGGAAGACGACGGTACTTGCAGATTCGGATTTCTTTTGTTTCGTCTTGAAGTAACGATTGACATCAATGTACAGGGCCGTTTCCTCGTACTCCTTCCAGTTTCCTAAGCTTAACTTACCTTGGAAGCAGGAATAAGGCTTCGATGGCTTGACTTGCGGTGTAGAAATGTACTCAATGGCTTCAGCAACTGTGCCATAAGTGCCATCGCAAAGCTCAACGAGTAATTTGAGGGTGGTTTCGTTGTTTTTCTTGCAATATGTGAGTGAGGATTTGCTATGCAATGGGTCTGTACAAACTTTGATCTCAGATTTGTCCTCTTCCTTGAAGCCGTACTCTCTGTCATCAAAGTCGATGCCACTATACAACTGTCAACGGCGAACATATATATGACCAAACGATACTCACACCACCTTGAGTTCTATGTCGATTCCTTTTATCTGTGAAGCGACTGTAGGGAGCCTCATGGTTAGCTTTAAATTTTCAAAACACAACTATCGGTCAGCTTGGTTCAAAAGACGTGGGCATGATATAGCAGCTAATCATGCCTCGTCGGACCCAAGCCAGATCGAGAAAATAAATAGTTCATAGAAAACCCACTCTCGTCAAGACCATCAGGGTCTATATGTCCTTGGCCATCCGTGAGCAGAACTATTGTACGCTTGAATTTGCCAGCCTTTCCGTCTTTCAACGCAGTTGCCTGCTGAATATGATCAATCGCCACCACGATTGCAGATACAGCATCTCCATTGTTCGTGTTACTTGGTATGATGTCTCTCCGTATCTCCTTGAGATGACTCATCGTTATACCTTCGCAAGGTTTTATAATCGAGATGTTTGGGTACTCTTCGAGATCCAGCTGATGAGCGGTCTGGTCTGTCCGAAAGCCAAGAACTCCCACGCGATCAGAGGCTCTGTTACTTGACAGGGTGATGGCGATCTTTTCCCATACGTATCGCATACCGAAGTCGAGCTAGAAGGGAGACTGGATCAGCAACCCCTCAAGTCAGACAGCGGAGAAGCGTGTCAGTAAAGGTCCATCGGCTGATGTGTCCAAATCTTGAACATGAGAAACGCGGCGAAGCCAATCTTGCAACAGAACATTGGGGAGCTGCAATACGTACATCCCTTTCAATTCTGCCATTATGATAGTCAGCGGTAGAGGCTCCTAAGTCTACAATGTAGACGATGGCTTCTTTGGCGACCATGGTTTTCTTGTTTGCTGTTTGAAGGATGAAGGATTCCCACATTCGAAGGAAGACGCGTCTGGGAGAGGATCCACCTGTATCTGTTCAGGCAGCAGAGACACGAGATCACGTGAATTTTACCTCGGGACTTTGAAAGCGTCATGATTTCATCGTACCATTTAATCGTTCGGTCAGGACCTCCCCCAAACCCGACCACTTAATTACGAGGAGCTTTGAGATCTGAATTTAGACGATAGCGTCGAAGCTTCTGTAGAAGCATTTTTCATTTCTGATCTCCCATATCGCAAATCAACATCAACATGTCTGACTTATCGATATTCAAAAACCCCACTCCGTACCATATCATCACGTATGTCTAGGTCGATGAAGCTCTAGACAAAGCTAACAGGCCATAGCTATGGTACTCTGCTAGGAGCTCAAGTTTTTCAAGTAAGTATTATTCATCTGTACCTTGACCACGTTTTTGTGCTAATCTACCATCTACACAGAGTTTTATTGGTGGAGTAGTAGCATACAAAGCCCTTCCTCGTGCACAGTTCTCTCAATTGCAGGAGAAGATTTTCCCGCTTTACTTTGGAAGTACGTATGCTTCGAAGCTGACTTGTTCTCCATATTAGCGATTGTCACAAAAGCCAACCTCTGTGCTTCAATCGGAGAGGGGCGCTCCTGGCAGAATATCTCGACCCCTCTGAAGCACTTCCTCTATTCGTCTCCAAGTAGACATATGCTGACCCCTAGATAGTGCAAACCATCCTTCCCGCCGTGCTCGCTCTGACTTACCCCGGTTCTCTACTCCTCGGTACACCATCAAGCATCAAAGGCACATTTGCAGAGGTTAATAGATGGTCGGTTCTGGGACCTCTGGGGACAGCATTCTTGTCCGGGCTCATCAACATGCTATACGTTGGACCCAAGACGACAAAAATAATGAAATTGAGGAAGCATCAAGGTACGAAATACAGGCTGAGATATGAGATAATTCAAGGCTCGATGCTGATGGCCATCGCAGAGACTAGAGACGGAAAGAAGAGCTACGATGCTGGGCCCCACTCCACTGAGATGCAGAAATTGAACAACTCTTTTGGCATGATGCATGGAATATCATCTCTGATCAATATTGGAGCGCTGATTGCAACAATCTCGTATGGCTTCTCCCTTGCTACGAGAATCCATTAAGCACGGCTTTTGGCGTTGATATGAAAGAGGTACAAAACTTGAATTGACGAAACATTGAGATCATGAAGTACGCATATCGATGTAGTTGACAAAATATGAAACGATTTTACAGTTTTTCAAGCCATTGTTGATTGATTGATGTTGATAGTTTTGCATTAATGGCCAGTCTCGCGTGTGTAAAATGTAAGACATCCCCTAGTACCACCCACAGCCTCCAGCGGTCAAGAGCTGACACCTTTCGTCATTTATGAGATATTGCAATCCAGATCGAGGGAGACGTCGTGGCATTCTTTAAAGGCAAACTCATGTGCCTTCCCAGATTCCTTCAACTTCTCAATCTTTTTGCTCGCGTTAATCTTAATCGCTCAGGTCGATTTGTTCCTCGACCTCTCCGAAACCACAGCTCTCCAAAGTGGGAAGACAACTATCCAAAAGGGAAACTATGGCCTTAGAATGATTTATTTTCTTTACCGAACTACCTCGGGAGCTCAGCCTGTAAGTTTGGCATTGGGCTGCGCTGTTGCCGCAGATCGTTGGGTTATCTTGGTGCTTGAATACCGTCAACGTCATATATATCTCCGCACCGAATCCCATACTTCATACCTGTCGTGAAGCTTGATAGGAAGTCATAGATAATTTCGACCCACTGAACTTGGGCGACAGTCTTCAGACCATCCTTCACTATAAGTATAGTTGGCACTCTGTTTTTAGAGCTGAATGCATGCACCTTATTCCTAGCGGCAGGACTAATCGCAGGATAAAGCTGAATGGAAGAGTGATCAGAGATCCCCTCTCCTCAACCAACTTGCAGCACAATCTCAAACCTGAAGATCAAAAATTTCTCGTTCGCAGAGGCAGAAGATTTGGATGGTCCCGTCGTGGAAACGGCCGTGACAGTACCTCTGTTCGTTCCTCCAATAGGTGGTTAGGCCAACCTAATAATTGCATATCCTTGAGAGGGTACACAAAATGAATCAAAATTGCCCCTTCAAAATTCACTCAGATAAGCAATACTCGGTGCCAACGGCACGCATTCGCACAGGATTTCGAAGACTAATGTATCAATCAGCCGAAAGGAAAGGCTTACAGGCTATCAAGACACCCGTCTTATTCGTAGTGGCTGAGTTCGTCAGCGCAGAGTGTCGTCTTTCATCTAATATGGCGGAGACGAAGAGTGAAGTATAAGAACAGGGCTCGGTCCGAAGCAGTAGTAGAACGCATAAACCTAGCCTCTCTTTGCTTTGGGAATGAAGTAAGTCTGAGGGTGTCTGCGACAGAATATTCTCTCTATGGGTTCTTTTTGTCTGACTGAAGCATAGGACGGGTGATTTAATCCAAGCCTTTTAGTATTGGACTTGAAAAATCACAGTATCAACGACTGTAATCGCGACTACGGATAATAAAAATTTGTTTAGAAGATTGAAATTTGACAGCATGGCCACAAGACGTAAGAATGAATGTCGAGGCAGATTTTAGGCTGTATCTCGACAGGACTAGTCTTGTGCCTAATTCAAAGTGAAAAGTTGGGAAGTGCAAGATATATCTATGGCATGCAAGTAGTTAATCTCTACTGGTATTTCTTCCTTTGAGTTTTATAGCATAAATATGCATCTTGGTGAAGAGATTGATTGGGTCTCGCATCTAAGAGGACTCGTGAAAAAGTTACCTGAAATTCAATAAACATGTGCCTTATCTTCACTTCACTTTCAACCTCCCAGCGTCATCTTCATCTTTCATACGCAAGACTTCTGCCCTTGGTTTCAGTTTCTTCAAGTCTTCCTTCTACATCTTCACGCCTTCACAGTACCACCTGGACACCATCATTCTACAACAAATCAGCTGTCTCTACATAATTTGTCCTGATCTTTTATCAGCATGACTCCAATCACGCCTCCCATGCCTCATCGGGGCCAACGTCTCATGCAGTCTGGTGAGAACATCTTTGACATCGATCCAGAGCTGGGTATGATACACGCTGGGATGAGAAAGCTCATCAGTGCTGCTCAGTAAGTAAATCCTCTTGCTGCTTCTCATATTAATACGTCTCCTATCGCATTGCATATACACGCTTCCCATTCCGCGCATAACGAACTCATCTGATCACCTTATTCAATCATGTGCGAAGGACTGCGGCCCAGCGTCTCAGTATTGGAGATGCGTTCCTTTCGTCTAGTAACTCATCAAGCACACCTATGCAATCTCTGAATTCTGTCAATGCTTTCAATCATCTTTTAGCCATTTGGACCCTATATATTAATCCTCAAGATCCATTGTTGTCTTTTCCATGGCATTCCGCTTCACTGTTCCCTACATTAAATTGAGCTGACTCTTCCTCATAGAGCTTGGCCCATCGCTGGAGAATGGGGTGTCAAGACCTTCCACGCATTTCCAAATCTACCCGCAGAGCTTCGTAGGAAGATTTGGGGCTTCGCTGCAGCTTTTGAGGAACAGAGAGTTGTCAGTATCTTCGTTGTTGGGGGCAAGCTCTACGCCAAGGGCGATACGCCTCGTATCCTTCACGCGTGTTCCCATGCTAGATACGAAGCTCTCTTCTACTACGATCAACTCATCTTCCAAGGTGTCGAGTCCGGTATTTACGTCAACTTTGAGCGCGACTGGTGAGTACTCGATTTTTAGTGTATGCTTTCCCTCTCGGATAGTTCGAGAGTCATTTACTCCCCGATTGTCTGCAAAGTGAAGACTCCTTAAAAAATGTTTCAACACCCTGAGTCTCTCGTTTGGCAACTTTGAACTAACATGTTGTCCTTTCAGGGTCTTCTTCGACACCTCTCTCCCGTTGGTTACGGTTTTCGGCTCAACTCCAGAGTATCCTATCTTCCAGCAGAAGTGCCAAAAGCTCGCCATTCAAAACGTTCCGGCCAATGTATTTGCTGAGACACTCGAGAAGCAGTTTGGCAAACTGAAAGAAATCGCACTGGTCGACATCTTCCAGCAACAATATCGCGACGGCGAAGGCGAACTGGATGGTGTCAAATTCTTCTCGCTGTTCCCGGAAGAGATCGAATACCACTGTTGGTGGGTAAATACTCTCCGAACAACACAAGAGACCCTCAAGAAGAATGTCACCATCCCTGTCAACATGGTCCGCGTGTTCAGAGAGTTTCCTTCCCCTAAGTTCATGACCCCGTACGAGAAGGAGCGCGCTCGGATGAGAAGAAAGGAGGAGAAAGTGACCATTACTGAGCTGAGAGTCAGCGAGACTTCCGCATACCAGTAATTCCCATCACTAAATCCCCACCTCCATAGCAAACACTGACTTGTGTTAGACTTCAGAAAGATATCGATCTCCGCAAGGTCGAGGTCTCAGTCGAAGCATGCCCATTCGATGACCTTGACAAATAAGAGGATGGGTTTGAATTTGGAATGGCCGTTGATGATGCGTCTAACGACGATTTCATCGCCTATGATTGAATTGGTTCAATTGGATGGTCAATACAGATGTATTTGGCCACCGAGATTCTGGGTGATTCTGGCGATACATATGGCACACTTTGCATCGTCGTCTCTATACAGTACCGAACATCTTGCCAGAAAAACCTTGCTACTGTAGTGTAAAATGAAACACCCAATTTTCCTAAATATGGTGCATTTCCCCTAGGTGAACTCGATTGAACTAATTGCACAGGTCTTGATCATGTCGTTGACGAAATACAATTCGTGCAAATATCTGCCCTCAACCTTTGAAGGATCGAGGCTGGCAACATTTAGAGCAAAATATCAATTATTTTTTAAATTCAATACGTGGATTTTCTGGTTTCAAGGCTTTCTAGTTGGTTTCCTGCTTCTCAAACCCTGGTCCCAAACTCCCTTATGCCAACATCTGCCTTCCTTCGCAGGCACAAGCTCGCGGACTCCGATTCCGAATTGCTCAAAGCCAAACGCTACATAGACCTCTTTATATGCGCGCCATTACGCTCAAAACAACCAAAACGTTCAAATCTTATCAACGATTCAAACTCCCCAGTGTACCGTAGATCCGTACAAGCGACCTAAGTATCTAAAGTCCACACAAGCACAGAGTTAGAGGCATCACCTCCTCTTGCTTCCCGAGATACCGCCCTAGTCTTCAATTGCCTCCTACCTCATCAATGAAGTGTCAAATTCTTCAACACCTTCTTCGCCTCCTCCAACTCCAAAGCTCTTCCCCTCGAATCCTCCTCCTTTTTCCTCTTTCCCATCTCAGCACCGCTCACCTCATGCTTCATAGTCTCAAACCGAAAAGTTCTCGGCAGCGGCGGCAGCGCGAGCATCTCCTCCAAACTCAGTTCCTCTCCCGAAACCGAAACGGGGTATTTCCGGGCCATAGCGTCTAGTTTCTGGCCCTGGGAGTCGTATTGTGGGATATAGATGTTCCATTTTGGACGTGCGGACTTGTAGGAGGCGGTGGTTCGGTCTGAGGTGAGGGATACTGTGGATGGGTTGGAGTGTGTTGTGATAGTGCTTTGAGAGCTTGGTGGTCTAGAAAGGGCGGTCTTTGAGGTTAGGACTGAGGCCATGGGGAATGGTAGTTTTGGAAGGTTGGAATGTTGGGATGAGTCCATTTTGTGAGCTTGGGCAAATGGACTGGTGTTCGATAACCGTTCGTTCGATTCCTGTTGGTGATTTGGACACTTGTTATTGAAAATGTTTGAACGCTTCGAGTCCTATTTACTGAAGTGGTTTGAACGATGTAATGGGAAAGCTCCGAGGTAATGGTCGGTGAGACTTTTACTGAGGGAAGCCGCAATTAAAGCAGAATTAGATGGTCGGGAAAATCAAGGATTCACCAGCACTTGGAGGGTATCAATCGTCTAAAATATTCAAAAATAATTTATTTGTAGTGCGGGGAACAGTTTGAATAAAAGAGAATGCGCCAGTATAGTTTATCTGATAGTAGAGTCAGGCGATCGTTGAATTTTTGGGTACGGCTGAGTATCCTCTACTTTTTGGAAGTTGATGACCCTAGGTAACAAATAACAATAACCCACCAGAGGCAATGTGCTCATCATGATTATGTATCCCATTGCATATAAGTGGGTTTTGGAGGAGTCAGAGAAAGCCTCACGTAAGCAAGTGGCCATCAATTACTTTACACCGTCTGTCGCCACCGTCTATCTTATCTTCTCGCCGAAAGTCCGTTCTTCTTTACTGGTTTCTCTTTCTCAATCTTTGGTGTAGCCTTTTGATCGCTGAAGTCACCCGGCAAATCCGTGCTGAGACTTGGAAGGAATTTACCCACTCTTTGTTGATATTCCTTGTACTCGGGATATTTGCCAGCTGTAATCAATTCGGTGAACCAGGTCGAGGCTTGGAAGAGGATGAGGTACGACATAGCCCCGAGGAGTGTCCAATTGTACATAACATCTGACGACCAGCATCCCCACTGGTAGAGGACAACCCAGATAGCTTGTTCGGCTGCGAAATTGGGGTGCCGACTCCAGGACCAGAGGCCAGTCACGACGAAGCCACGGTCTAGGTCTTCTTGATCGAATGTATGGGGGACTTTAGCAGTCTTTAGGTAGTTCTTCTTTGCATTCTGGTAGTCTGTAGACTGTGAGTATGTGCCGTAGTATGTTGGAGAGGAGATATAAAACCATACTCCACTGCTGTTGGTCTGCAAAAAACTCAACCAGTACCAATCCCATGAGAACCCTTGCATATATGGTGTCTGAGGTACTCATTGCTTCAGCAAAACGTGCTGTCAACAGCATAATGTATGTGGGTGTCGAAATCAGGAACAGAAGTAAACTCTGAGCAAGAGAGATGAAGGTAACGTTGAAGAGGAAGAAGAGAGCTGGGTGAATCTTCTCTCGAAGGACCTCCCTACACCCCAATTATCAGCAAGAATCCATGAAAATAGGTATACTTTCATACCATCTGTAATCTTCCGTTCCAATACTGTACCCTCCTTTCCGCCAGTAATTAAATGTCAAACGAAGCTACAAGGAGGTAAGCATATGGCCCCATTACCATTAAGAATACACTGACACTCCACACGGTGCTAAAAGCAATCAAATTGTCTAGTCTGGCCGTCGGCAGACCTGACATATGGGCGTAGACTGTGAAATGGGCATTGTAAATGGTTGGGAGAAAGCTCCAGCATCGATCCACCTGCGAATAGTTCTTGTTGATCTCCGAGACTATGAGGAATACTGGCGCAAGGAATAGAGAGAACGCAAGAGCAGTTATGAGAGGATTCGTAGCGAGGTATATATTTCGAAGCTCGGCAGAATTGCTGTAGGACTGTAGCAGCTGTTGTGGCAGATCGTAGAGTTGTGGAAGGTAGGGCAGAACGGTTTTCTGGAAATCAGAGCATTCCGCAAGGGTCTTCACTACAGGCAGAGACATGATGCGGATAGCTAAAGCATTAATGGAGATGCCTTTCGTTGGTCTTCGTTTGCAGGCCAGCACACATGGGTTGTCCTGATGAAAGGTTAGACGTCGACGTCGGACTGTCTTGGGTGGTGACGGAGTCTACAGGGATCTGTTTCGAAGGAAAGGGGTCCACATCTTTAAGCTTAATCTGGAAGGATTCGGAGGAAAGAACTCGACCAGGAGCATCACCACGCGATATCTTCTTCCCAAGTGCAGCCATCGAGCTCCTAACCTTTCGTGACGCGCCAAGTTGGTCGTCGTGCAGTATCATGGACGCTGTGGACTCTTGATAAGGTTAATGACCGTATCATCACCGATCAAGTATTCTCATTTTGTGCACACTCCCCCGTGATGCTGCGATGCCCGGCAAAATCCTCTGCGTGGCCGAGAAGCCTTCGATATCAAAAGCAGTAGCTGGCCATCTATCCGGAGGCGAATTCACTACGGTATGTTGAAACCCCTAGAAGAAGATGAGTGTCGCCTCCTACTGAAAGCTCTTTCTAGGCAGGTACGGGCAATCAATATGTCAAGAACTACTGTTTCACATTTGACTTTGGACCACCATGGGGCAACTGTCAAGTTGTCATGACTTGCGTCTCGGGCCATCTTACTGCCACAGATTTTGGTCCGGAGGTCAAAGACTGGAGTTACCCCGAACGACTTTTTGATGCTCAAGTTTATACGAAAGTCGACCGGGTATGTCTCTCCTTCGGGGACAACGAAAAAGCTCTTTTCTGAGAAGCGTTTACAGGGAAAGCAACCAATTGCATCAAACATTGAGGCCGAAGCGAGAGGTGCTAGAGCTTTATTCATATGGACTGATTGTGATCGAGAAGGGGAGCATATTGGAAGCGAGGTGAGGACCGAAGCATTGAAGGGGAACGCCCGAATTGAGGTGAAAAGAGCTAGGTTCAGCAATATTGAGAGAGCGTAAGTACTTCTTGGGATATTTTACTTCTTCCCGGCTAACCTTTGGAGACATGTCCTCCGAGCTGCTAAAAATCCTGTTGATTTGGACATGCGGCAAGCGGATGCAGTAGCCGTGCGTATCGAGCTAGATCTGAGGATTGGCTATGCTTTCACAAGATTTCAGACTACAAATCTTCAATTGCTCGGTGGACCTCTGAGTGATAAGATGATCAGTTTTGGTGGGTAGTCTAGTGTTCTTAAGTAGATGAATTTTATTGATGCGTTATAAGGAACATGTCAATTTCCAACCCTCGGTTTCGTCGTCGACCGTTATTTCAGAGTCCAGAACTTTGTTCCAGAGTCATTCTGGAGCATCAAAGTTACGCACAGAAGAGACGAAATTAGTGTCAATTTCAATTGGAGACGAGTCCATCTATTTGATCGAGCAATTGTTGTCATCCTTTTCGAGCGATGCATTGCTGCGAAGATTGCCAAGGTCACCAAAGTCCAAGAAAAGCCAACGAAGAAATGGAAACCACTGCCATTGACGACAGTCGAGCTACAAAAGATGGCCAGTCGTTTTCTACGAATGAACAGTCAAATGGCTATGAACGTGGCCGAACGTCTCTACAACAAGGGCTTCATAAGCTACCCGAGAACCGAGACCGATCGCTTCGATAAGGGTATGAATTTGAGGGTTTTGGTGGGAAAACAGACTTCCGACAATCGATGGGGAGCTTTTGCTCAAAGTCTGGTCAACGGTGGATTCAACCAACCTCGAGAAGGACGAAATGACGATAAGGCACATCCTCCCATCCACCCCGTTGCATATGTGGCACCAACAGCACTGAGCGCTGAAGAAGGTCAAGTCTACGAATTCATTACTCGCAGGTTTCTGGCTTGCTGTTCTGAAGATGCAAAGGGTCAAGCAACGGACGTGGAGATTGAATACGGAGATGAGATATTCCATGCCCATGGAGTTGTCGTTCTCGAACGAAACTACTTGGACGTATATCCTTACGAGAATTGGACAAACAGCACAACGTTGCCGAAGTTTAGGCTCGGTGAAACATTCGAACCAACTGAGGCAATAATTACGGATGGCAAGACATCAGCTCCGGGATATCTTACCGAGCCCGATCTCATCGCATTGATGGATGCAAATGGCATCGGGACTGATGCCACAATGGCCGAGCATATCGCCAAGATCAAGGATCGAGACTATGTGTATACACGCCCGAAGGGTGGAGCTGGAGGTGGGAATTATAATGCCGCACCCCATGGAAGAGGAAGAGGACGCGGCGGCGGACGAGGTGGCCGAGGAGCTGCCGGCGGGGACGGCGGCGGTAGTGTTAGTGGTGGGGGAATGGAAGAATTTATACCTTCAACTTTAGGTGTCGCATTGGTCGCGGGTTACGATAGAATGGGATTCGAGACAAGTCTCAGTAAACCCTTTCTACGACAGGAATTGGAATTGCGGATGAAGGCCATTTGTGAAGGTCGTGCAGCACGTGCAGATGTCTTACGGGAATCTCTCAGACAGTACAAGGATGTGTTCATGGAATCGAAGGAGAAATTGGGAATGTTGAAATCAGTATGTTGTACATGTCATACTTCCTCGTTATTTACTGACGCTCTTAATTTAGTCTTGTAGGAAATATGTCCTGAATGACCGGGTTGGACCTTGAAAGATACCCATTTGCATTCCGGATTTTGGTACGAGATCTCGATGGTGGCGTAGGTTGCCTTGCGTCCTTTCTGTCAATCGTCATCAGTGCGCAGAATAAAAGTAATACCAGATATGCCGCTTTCCCTCTTTATTGGAGCGACCTATGCTTCTAGGATTTGTGGTCAGCCTCCGACGGAAACGTTGTTTGTTCATCGACAACAAACAAAGCGCGATATTGTAGCCGAAGTCGGAAACCAAAGCCAGCTGGTCCGCTCCCTCTCTGGTTTAATCAGTCTTGTGAGCACCCAGTCTCACACGCGTTGAAGTGAGTGGTTTACGAGCACCGCAGCTATGGCCGGGAGAGACCGGGAAGCGCGGGTTGTCTACAGCGCATGGTATCATCATATGTAACACCTGTCTATGCAGGTAATGGGGCGGGGCAGCAGCAGCCTGCCAAGCTCAAATGATTCTCTTGTGGGTTCAATCAATAGTGGCGGCTTCCACTGGCAGCATTCACCAACGTGGGGAAGAGCTTGGGTGTCCGTCGCACCATAAGGAGATGCGCCCAGCCAGACTGGATGGATGGAGGAGTGGGAGAATACTTGGCTGCTCTGTTCCGTTCTTGGTGTTGTTGACATGAGGGGGGGGTCTGGTGATCGTCGCTGGGCATCGGGTGTTGGGACGACGAATAAGAACAGAGAGCTCCTGGAACGTGGGATTGTGTTTTGCCCATGAGCAGCATTGGGCGGGCTAGAAGCGCGCATCTCCCGTGGTGCTGGAAATCCACTGACTGCACAGTAGCCCAAGATGGTTCCAAGCCCGATTGAATGATAGCCAGCAATTTAATCATGTTTGCGGAGGACGAAAATGTGATACATGTGCAGCTCTTCTTTCAGGTACTGGTCGTGACATAGGCTTAGTTTATCGATTTCCCTCCCTCCACTACGACTGGGCGCAGATGATTGATTGCGTAAGTATGATTGATGTGTGAGAGTTGGAATCCCAGCAGAAGAATGGGCTGCATGCGAGGTTCCGTAGGTTCGCTTAGGCCCTTGCCGGCCAGCATGGAACCTTCAAGAGGACTTGTACATCGAGCTGCCCTGCCCATCCAATCCAACATCAACAACAACAACACACGTCCAACAGAACAGAACCATACACATTCGATCACTTGCATCCCCCCGTCGCTTTTTCGCGCAACGTAAAAGCTTGCCGTCCCTCCCAGCTTCTCCAACTATCGCAGAAGGGTTATCTCTACTGCTGCATCTGCCAACTCACCAGGTACCCCAACAACGATCCATCGCTTTCGCATTCCAACAGCTTCATCGCTCTGTTCGATAAGATTTCGAACCACTCCATCAGCCAACCTTCGACACGGTCAATAGTTGCATCCAGCTTCTTTGTCCCGTCTTACAACCTTTCGACCTAAGGCGAGTGAGTCAGCCCTCTCATCAGCATCATTGAGTCATCAACCACCGATACGCATTTTTCATAAGCATAAGGTCTAACCTGGTGTCTCTCATCTACAGAGAAACGTACGAAACCATTTTCCAACGAAATGGCTGCCATGAAATCCTCTGCTCGCGATATCCCAAAGCCCTCTAGCCGAGACAACTTCACTGCTGTAGCGGCCAAGAGCGTTCCCATTGCGAGAGCCCACCCTCTTCCGACTCCTCCGAATTCAATCTCCCCCTCTCTGCCTCCTCATGGGCTTAAGCCGTATGGTACCCGTTCAGCCACGGCCCAGACTCTCCTGGAACACGTCGAATCCGACCTGGACCTCCAGGATGGTCCTGATGGAAGCGGACAGGATACCTTTACTGAGTTGGATCAAGATATCGGATCGCTTGGATTCGATACCACTGGTACTATCACCCCAGGTCTCCTGGCGAAGCACCACTTGCCTGAGATCCTTCTCAACCACGGCCCGCTGGCTATCCGCTATATCATGGGTTACCTCACCACTTCCGTCCCCGGCTTCTCCGGTATCCCACCTGCGAAGGCTAGACGGGTCGTGGTAGCTGCACTTGAAGGACGCGGCAACGGAGGAGAGGAAGCTGGTACTAAGTGCAACGTGAAGTTTGAGAAAGTAGGATGGGGACGATGGGATGCCAAGTTGAAGGGCCATCCGAGCAGACGGCAGCAATCACCACCCCCAAGCGTGCCATCGTCTTACTCCGTTGGCGTGCCTATCGCTAATTCGAGCGGAGTTTCCTTCGACCGAACGCGCTTGACCGCGCCGGAATCCAGCTGGGCTGGCGATTCTGCCGTGTTCTCTTATGAAGACGATGCGGACATCAGATCCTTCGAAAACGAAGCCGATAAGATGTCGCTCGACGGCTCTTGTTCCTCTTCCGAAGCGCCACCAGAGGATGAACCCATGGGCGACGATCCCGAAGATATGACCGATGACGAGGACTGGGCCGCCGTCGGAGCTGCTGCTCTACGAGCAGCCTCCTACTCCGCCTCAGGCCCAGGCCCCCACTTCCTCACCTCACGATACATGGCGAAGTCTATACCCTTACGACCATCACAAATTCAATCTCCTAATTCCTTTGATTTATCAGCCTTTGGTATGAGCTCTGATTCCCAGGAACGGGAGGCCATTGAGGCTCTTTTAAGACTCGGTTCTGTATAATATTTTTGCGGCGTTTGGGGAATGCACATGGTGGGAAGGTATTGTCAAGCGTCACGATCTGCCGGCGAGCATTGATCGACTTGGGTTTCTAGCACGCCATGTTATGTTTGTTTGTACCGAAGGATACCGATATGGATTTGGGCTGGCTGCTCCTGGTATGGGCATGGGAGCTAGTATGTGGCCTGGCGTTTTTTGCTGTTTTACTGTGGGTTGCCGGAGTACCTTGAGTCTGTGATAAAGTCTCGTGAACTCGGTCTCCCGGGATGGACTCATGGATGGAATGCACATACTTTATCTTTCGACTTCGCAGTTCGATTCAAGAACAAGTAATTCACTCGATTGGTCGACGTCTTGGCGAAGCACTCTTCGCGTTTCTTTTGCGCTTGACAGATGGAAGTCCTGTCTGACTAGGTGTTTTTGCATATATGTACCTTTAATAACTTTATGGAGATTGCACATGTTCGGCATGAGTGGATGCAATTGATAATGGTTGAGATGAGATTATTGTTGAGATGTTCTATGGAAGGGCTGCAAAGATGGTTGTGGAGATGGGAAGAGGATGGCGGAGGGATGGAGGCAGGGAGAGATAGCAGGGGAGTATCGCTTTTGAGAGAGACCCAGGTGCCGAGCAGGTCTTGTTTTGAGGGCTTTGTTGCTGCTTGAAATTCGTACTTAATGCAAGGTCCGGTTTTGATCCTCATCTTTCGCATGCTCGATGGTTGTGATTCCAAAACTGCCGTCGTCTAGTTGTTAATAATCCGGGTCTAACGGAAGACAGAAATAAGTTATGCCTTCAGCGCCCAAAAGGGGGGGGGGGGGGGGGGGGATTCTCGCAAGTACCCCGCGAATGCCTAAAAAGATCGTGAGTTTCCGACACTTCGTGCCTAAAGACTCTGATAAGAAGAACATCGATGCTTCCCTCTTGCGTGTCATGGCCGTTCAATCAAGTGGGCAGAGTACTTCATTAAGAAGCTACTGAAGAAGCAGTGATATCGGACCACAGGGCAGAAAGTGGACAAACCGAATCAGAAGGAGAGAGCAGCAAGATGTGACGCAGTAATTCTGGCTGCTTACAAGTAAGCGTACTCCACCCCACTTGCCTCGACAAGCTGCTGACGTCCAAGAAGGCTTCACGCATCCATTCGAAGGTGCGAAGAGGGTGTGCAAGTCTGAGCTGTGAAAGATGTATACAAATCGACATGTTTGTGGAAAGTGGAATGGTCATGGATTCGTCGCAAGTAAGTCGTGTGTGAAGCACAATATTTTGGAGCATCGTCTTTGGTTTTGAGTGGCAGGCTACCAGCAGATTGGTTGTGTTTTTTTCTCTGTTAATTAGGGGCAGCTGCTTGAGAAATGCAACGACTTCTGGAGATATGCAAAGCTACATTGTCACAATTGATGTTCATACAGGAGAGGGGGGAGGGGGAAGGGGGGATTGGAATGTATGGGAGATATTAAGGCTCTTCCTTGGCCGACACAACTCCAAGCATTCGTTTTTCTTCATGCTGGCATATCACAGCGGCTTCATAGCTTGAAAATGTGGTCAAGGGAAAGTCCTTTAAAGTGATTCATGATGTAATTGTATCTAAAAACTATCATCTAAATTATTGGGAAAGGACAGCTTGATAAAGTACAGGGTGCTTGTTAATAGGAATTCTGTAGCCACCCCGTCTCCTGAAACTGGAGACGGCTCTTTTAAGAAAAGAAACACCATCTCCTACGAGGCTTAAAGAAATCGCATAGAGTCATGTTCCAAAAAAAGAAACAAAGCAACATCCATCTGATCTGCCCGATTCCCGAGCCAAGTTTCGTTTCCAACACATTAAGGTGATTTGTATAATCCATGTAAAAAGGGGTTCCACAACTTCATCCGGTCTTATTGATATCGCTTTCGTCGCCTCTACGATCAAGATTTGGCTGAAATCTAAGCATGGGTTAGTCGGCTCCGTATTGAAATCAAAGATTTCTACTCATCTCGGCGCAGCTGCAGCGTTTACTAGGTCTCTTATTTCTCCACCATCATTTTATGCTTCATCCCCGACTCAGCAAGTCTTTTTAATTCTCCGTTAGTTTTCTGTCTCTCAAGGCACATTAAAGAGCAATATGCTTGGCTTTCTTATGATAGCAAGGAAACTCCGATGATTGTACTTGCAAAGAAGGACAGAAGCTTTTCGAAATAGTGCCAGTAACCACCTACGACTTTCGCCGAACAAGTATAAGGTCGTCCCGGTCAGCGAACCCCCCGCTCGGGGCGTACATCTTTTGAGCATGCAGATGGAGAGCTCCTTAGGGTATCGCCAGCTTTTTGTATTGCTGGGTGGGTATTTTAAGGCTCGGCCCGTCTAGTTTCATGAGATCAGTGACACCGTCGGCCCACGTGACATAGAAAACATCGTTCTCCCGGTTGATCAACGTGCGCAGAAACGTTTTGTTGAAGGTCAATGGCGTATATATCGTCTTTCACAGCATAGAAAGACTCCCGACAGGTATCATGGTAACCGGAATCATAGCATTCGAGTTAAATATCTGTTTCTTGTTATTAGGTTAGCTCTACTGTACTTCAGCGAAGCTATGACTAGGGTCAGGAGCACATTTCCGCATATGACTCGAAAGCATCACCAAACTCCTATCGACAATTGTAAGTTTATTAGCTAATTAGGGCATAGTTCCCAGGAATCGGAATGGTAAGAAGTTGAAATTGTATAGCCGCGGCAAGTGTCTAAGTAATCATTTGCTTGATTGTGCTAACCCTTCTTGGTTCCTAGCTACAATACAAATACCCCAATACCTCAATACAATCACTCAGCCTTTATTTTACCAATAACCCGGCCCGGGATTCTCGACATCGCGGAAACTCGGGGAGATACGTGAAACCATTACGGCGTGTGGAGAGCAATGGGATACTCGGATCTCCGATGCTCCGGTCTCGTCCCTTAACAGCTGGATGGGCGAGTATATGCGCAGTACAATGTTCCTCCTCCGTCTCGTCTATACCTAATCATTTTCCTCTCAACTCTCAACTATAGCCTACAGTCTGGGGAATGTTAGCGTTGCACTCAAGGGTGAGGAAGGTTATCGATGTAGTCTTATTTATACTATCTGCATCTGATCTCTCTCTGTTCTTCCTTTGACGCTCGGCAAAATAATACTGTGACTCTCTGTGCCTGAAGTATAGTAGCCGCTTGAAATTATTGTGATTTACACCAAGTGTTTCCTCATGGAGGATAGGTAAGAAGCTCGCGAGCCCGCAACTGATCTGTATTGGTTTTCCTTCGCGACAACAACCAGTTCCTCTAGGCCAGAAAGATTATAGTCTGAGATACAACCATTCGCCTGAAACTATTGTGCTCGGTACAGGGTGAGGTGTAGGTATTGCTAGGTGAGCTCGAGCCGATAGGAGTCATGTCTGGGAATTTGTAGAAGATCGACGAGCAAGGGCAGTGATGTATTATAAACGAAATACTTCGTATCTCAATTGACGAAGGTATCCAGAAATATATCATCGAAACCTAACCGATGGTAAATATGTAAGTCACCACTTCGGTTTTGAGCATAAAACTATCAGAGAGCGATCGGTCTGCCTCTTAATAATCATAGTTTAAACAACGCACTTCAATCACGACATGCTGAAGATGCAACGAAGCAGCTAGCTTAGCTTGGGTCATTGGGTAGAGTGAAGAGTGTTCTCTTGTGCTGGGGAGTTGAGAAGCACTTAGCAGGGCATCGAATAGTAGCACAGAATACATTCGCATGACTCTGCTACAAATTTCGATTCTTGAGATCCTACGGGTACACCGTACGCGGCTTCAGAATCATAGTCTCGTCCCCGATTCATCCAGCGCTTGGTTCGAATCCAGACTCCAATGATGGGGAAAATACAGCCCATCCAAACAGCTTTCTCCTAGTTCTCATTCCCTCAACTCATATGAGACCATGATCCAAATCGTATTGCAAACGAATGGCAACATCCTCGTCACTTCTCAATGGCTCCATCTTCTTCCGCTCGTCTTCCCTTTTCTGCCGGCTCACGAGCTTTTCCTTGACATTCATGCTCTGGACCCGACCTCTGTTTGCGTCCCTGATTGTATAGGACTTGATTCTCTGCGCTTCCCAAAGACTCACACACTCCGATTTGGCTATGTAGCTAGTTTCCTCTCCACCTTCTGCAGGGATGAACTCGACATTTCCATCTCCTGCCGCGACTTGCATGACAACAATCAAGGACTCGATTTTAGTGTACTCAAGAGGGAGGCGGAAGTGCGTATGGGCAGCACTAGGTAAGGCCAATTTCTTGCAGTTTTCATGGAGGGCCGTGTAATTTAGCTGGCTGTTGAAAGAGGCGCGGCGATCATTGACGAAGATGATGTCAAGGTCCCAGTTGACGAACGTCCCTGTCTCAAACCCATCCAATATCAATGGTTTGTAAACATTCAGTGCAATCATTCTTGACTCCGAGCTTGCGTGGAGGAGTGCGGGGGCTGGGGTATCGCTCATCGGCTTATCGTGACACGTGACTTCGATGACTCGAGGTTGATAACTCGCGAGTTCGTAAATGCGGGCACGGATTTCGTGAGGGAGGCGTTTGAATGGAGTGAACAATGGGAGGGGAGCTTCTGAGAAGCGTCCGGCAACGGGCCATCTACGAGCGGCGGTAACTTTTGCTCGCAAGTCGTCCATGAAGGTCCAGAGCTCAGGGCAGAGGAAGGCAAGGTTGTCGCCATTGGGTGAGAGGGGTTCGGTGGGAACGAAACGTCTCGTAGGGGTGGTTGGCGTTGTTGCCATGAGTGTGGAATTCATGTTAGCTTCGTGAGGAGGAATGTCCGTAGCCGGGTACTTGTGTTTCTGGCTTGAAGTGAATATATTCCACGTTGGACCTTGGTTGCCTTCGCGATTTTTGAGCGAGGCTGTATCAATACTCGATTCGGCTTAGCTCTCCCCCGCTTCAAGCTAGCATCACGTGCAACTTAATATACCTCCCAGTAGGTAGGTACCTGTGGTTTCGAGCTTCTTCGTAGATAATGGTGATACCTCTGTTGTTGATATCTTTTTATTGTTGTACCGACTGTGGGATTTCCACACTTCTTCCGAAAACAGCGATCATGAAGTACGTCGTGATATCAGGTGGGGTGTTTTAAGTGGCATCGGAGAGGGCAGCATTGGCATATGTAAAACGTGTTACTCTTTATCAATTATTGCTTATTGAATGCAAGTTCTAGTCCAATCCTGCTGTCCGGAATGTCTGCTATTTCAAGGCAAGATCGATGAAGATGGCGAGGTCGACGCCTCCAGTGGTCATTCACGCATTCACGCATTCACGTGCCTCAGGTGTCATTCATCGAGCCTACAAAGCTCGTACGTATAATGCGTCTCAGCAGCAGAGCAACCTATTTTCGGGAATACATTGAATGGAACAGCCTGTGTGCTTTGTACGACAAAGGCGCCATACATGAATGTCATCCACGTTGATATGAATGAAGTCAACCCTTCTTATACATCGACTTCAAACTCGCATGGGGTCAACCTTATTGGGAAGATAAGGCCGGGAGAGCGCATGGAGGTAATCAAGGTGAAATATCAGAAGCAACTTTAGTAATTGGGTGTAAGAGTTCATACCGAGTATATCAGCCGCAATTCAAAGCCCCCTGTCCTTACTCTGCAGTCTCGGCTGAAGGTATAATGAAGATAATATGGCGATACAATCTGAGAACTGAAGGTTGGTTAACAAATTGGTTAGTCTAAAAGCGTAGAACATAGTTCAAAAGATACGTATATCCACAAGATCCAAGGAGATTTCCCAGGCCATCCAATTCCAACTTTTGGAAGAGGACTGCCAGTCCAGGGTTTCATGAAAAGTTTATCGATAATCATGTGAGTACAAGTAGCAGTGTAGCACTAGGCATGTCTCAAGCATATTATCAAGCATGCCTCAGTAATTTAGGAAGTGCTGTTGCAGTTGCTGTTAATGTCGATCATTCCTAGCAATCAGTACGAACATAGAGTCAAAAGGGAAGAGACATGAGGAGAACAAAGTCTATTCGCTAGCAACGGTGAGCCCCAATACTGCAGGTATTCTAGGCATTGAGTGACGCAAAGCACCCTTGTATTTGGGTGACCCTCACTAGCCTATTTCTACGCCTTAAGATAGCATTTGACTTTCTTGGACTTCGGTCACTGTTCATCTTTTATCGAAACTTGAACGAACCTCTCGATGCTGATGCTTACATTTTACATTTACCTCAATGTGCTTTTGAAACCTCAGTCTTCATAAGTTCACCCACAGTTTTTTGAAAGGAGACGCGGATGTTGAGAACGAGCATTTGATGTCCCACTCAATCTATGAGGACAGAGAAAGACTTCCCAAGTCGGACAATCTACCCTGCTCTAGCAGGAGAGAATAGACACTAGTTACGAATTTTGTCCTTGTAAGGCTTGTTGCGAGTATCGTGCTCATCGGCGTGCTACTATCAGGACTGCAGCTACACCTCCTAGACATTTTCAATCCATGACAACCCTTAGTAAATTCTCTATCACTACTTGGAACCTGTTTTGGGTCTTGCGGCAATACTTCATCATCAGCCAGCCATGCCGGTTACACATTCGACATCACATTCTCATGGCTGCCATTGGCATGTGCTGATCCAGAACACGCGGTTGAGTTCAGACATTTGTGGAAACGGGATTGGTAACTCAACAAAAATAGGACGGCATCTTTGCCATTTGAAGAAGTGTCTATATTGTACCGACGGCAAGGCGCAGTTGCAACGGCCTGTCCGATATATCCTTTATGTACAAAGCACAGGGAGTTAGTTCGATGACATAGAGAAATTATTCCGTTACTCCGTACTTCGTACTTAAGGTAACCCTGCATATTGCACCGGCACCAGCAGAAGCAGACCGGGAAGTCGTAAATCTTGAGCGTTGGAACCACAGGGTAACAGTACTAGGGACGATGCCATAGGGGTGTGGGGGAGTAGACAAGCGTGCAGGCTTGAAGCCACTACCTAAAGTCATAATTCCTCTCCCCCTCTCGTCTCGCCTACAGTACCCATATCATCCTTAGTCTATCTATCTCCTTCAGTACGTCCTTTTGTGTATTCTTGACAGAAAGGATTCGAAGTGTCTGAGAAGGCAAGCGTGGTGGTCAAAAGCAGTAAGCATATGATGATCTTCGGCTGACTTCCTCTTAAGACTCACCAAGTGGTCTAAGATAAGTCTCAGGTTTGTTTCTCGGCTTGTCTAACAAACTTTCTAGCTTCGTTCATCAAACTTGAGAGTATCCTTATTGGCTGTCGGTGGACATCACGCATGTCGGCTTTTAAAGCTTACAATGACAAGTGTGAGGCTGAGGCTTACTACCAGAATTTGGAATAAACGGAATAAACGGAATAAATGGAAAGAGTGGATGATTGACTTTGTCATCATTACATAGATATAGGAATCAGGTGACTGCTGCCAACTGAGTCATTACCAATTTTGATATTTTGACCCAGCCAGAGAGCAGTTCTTTCAGGATATTGTTCCTAAACCATGCCAAACTAAGAAAAAATACAGGTCCTTTTGGGGTAGAAGTTGAGAGTCAGCGTGGTGAGCGTGGTGACTGCAGCCTACGCCAGCAAGAGATGGAAAGGAAGCAGCGAGGAGCTCAAATATGCTCAAGTCTCGTTCGATCTTATCTGATGTAGCTAATAACGATGAATCTGCTTGCTCATGTATAGTTTTATTTCACACGAACAAGGTTGGATAACTTTGCAAGTTATATTGATGACCAGGAAATAGGCTCTTCATTCCATCACCGCATTTGAACGACCCTCATTTTTTACTTCCCTAGCATCTTTCCCGCATTTTATACCTTTCGAATAGTTGCGCAATTATTGTAACGAGTACCAATTCGCCTCGGGTAGAAGCTTTTCCAAATCTTCCCGTTGTTTGGATGAACACACCACGCTGTACAGATTTCAGTGACGGAGCGATAGCCAATATTTGCGCAAGTAAATGAGTCTTGACGATGCGACGAGCAACAACACTCCTTGCAAATTGATGAATGCTATAGATGGGGTTCAGGACTTATTCTGCGAGGAGTCATGGAAGTGTGTACAAGGCAGCAGAGGTTTGGTGGCGAGACAAAAGACAGGCAGTGTTCATGTGATACTGAAATGTCGGAGACTTATCGACCTCGGTAATTGGCAGCTTCGGACTTTCTGCTTGTAGATTTATTCGACGTAGAAGACATCCTTCAACTTGCAATCGCACTGTATGAGCCTCCAAATCGATCGGGAGGTTTGAGCGATTGGAATCGGACATTTATAGCTGCCAATATCAGAGCCGATAGAAGAAGGGCCAAGGGTAGCTATTTCCATGGAACTTCTAGAATAAGGCCATCGAGTCATACAGATTCGCAGTGTGCAATAAAACTGGACGATGGTGATGGTGATGGTAGATTCAAGTGGAAAATCTGCAAAGCAGCTAACCATTCTCGTGAAATATGAGCCTGACAGGTACTTAGCAGGACTAAAAATATTGCATCAAATCAATAAGACATGCCCAATTGCCGAGAAGCTCACGATCAAGCTAGATCCCGCTTTCAATGTATCTCATTGACATCTCTTAATAGCCTCATCATGCCTATACCCATCCTAATCTCAAAACGCCAACAAATCACGACCAGCCAAACATCAAACTGCCCAAATGTCCACGGCTCTAACGTGCAAGTCTTTCGCAGTTCGGAGAAGATAGAGACAGCCAACCCCAATGATGCAGGCACCAAGCCACCGTTCCTTCTATGCACCAATGCTATGTTCGAATTGTGAATAAGAGAAGAACAAATCGAATTTATCCGAGAACCCATGTGCAATAAAGACAAATATGTAATCGTGCGATCAAACTCTCTGACTGGCAAAGTCCAAAACCTCCATTCCCTCTTCAAAAAATCCCTCCCCGTCAGCATCAACAGCATCTCCACTTGGACGAGCATTCCTTCGCGCTCGAGTAGTTATCACAATTTGCTCGAATTCTTCGCTTTCTCCTGGAAACCTCATTACTCGTTCAATCGCTGATTGAGGCAGGGCTCGGTGATCGAACAAGCTCTGTACCAAATCTTCGGTGTTCTGCGAAGAGCAAACGTTCAGACTTTCGGTCTTGATTGGGCCGCCAAATGCCCACTGGGCTTTGGATCTCGAGACTGAGTTCTGAACTGGACTTGAAACAGCTTCGTCGTTCGCAGGAGAAAGAAGAGCTGATAAAGAAGGCGAGGGCAGCAGAGCCTGTTCATAGGAGTATACATGGATCCCGATACGACTATCGGTATGAAAAGGCTGGTATGGCGCGTTGGACTCAATCTCTGCTTGGGGAATGGATGATTCGGTTCCCATAGTAGACTGTGCTTGGGGGCCTTTGAAATTGTGTCTTGAACCCTCTATTTCCGCAAGATGGAGATCCAAGCCTTTTAGATCGCGTACAGGTTTTGGCGCAAGTTTCAAGTCCGGCAACGATGGGAGTCTCCACTCAACGTACTTGGCCCCCTTAGATGCTTTCTGTTTGTCAGCAGGGCGATCGGCTCGTCTGCTCTGGACCGTATAGGTTCCAACAATTCCACCACCAAGAACCATGACCAAATCGTTGCGTTTTCCCGTGATAAGGCGAATGCATGATCTGCTTGGAATGATTGAACTTCGGGGAAGATGTAGCTTGTTGCTGCTGGATTTGCGCATTTCGTTCATTCTTCCGGTTGCCGCTCCAACAGATCTACTTATACCAGCAGCCAAAGCTTGGGTACCATGCCCAGCTTGAGATGTTACACTCGTTGCTGATATTGCGGAGATTCCGGTGCTGCTACGACGTCGACGGCTCACCAAAGGCCGAGCAGCAGTCCATAACGAATTGACTGCACTGGAGGCTACACTGGCAGCAGAAAGTGCTGGTCCGACCCCTTCATCACCAAGATTAGAGCTTGGAAGTTTTCGACGAGGCGGTGGCCAGGTGAAAGCGCTGGCTGGAAGATCGAGAATATGAACAGTGCGATTTTCGGTGATCATAGCCGCGCGTTCCCCATGAGGTTTTGTCCATACAACATCTACGATTCTAGCAATTGTCATGCGTGAGAACTGAGCTATTTGTCTCACGTTAGGACCTTGAATCCCAGTGCTTTGGGGTCCAGTTTTGAGGAACGAGGGTTTCGCATACTGAATGCGCATCAGATCCCAGACAAACTGGACATCTCCTCTGCTGCTTGCAGTGAACAAAGCTAGTCCGCTTGGAGAAAATGAAAGGAAACTGCATCCATGAGGGACCTTGAATGTAGCCAATGGGTGGGGCGAATTGTTTGTAGACAAACTCTGCCGGATCAACGACTCCAGGTCCAGGATTGAGATCACGCTTGGGTCCTTGGATGTCATAGACCCTTGGGTACTGGGTGCCCCATGGGTAGGTGGGAATTGGTGAGTAATGTTGGCAGAATTCTGATAAGATAAACCTCCACTGGCTGGTTGGTTCACCGAAGGTTTATTCCAATAGCTGTTCCACGCAGAAACTCCTTGCTTTCCCAGGTATGTTGCTCCTTTAATCATTTCCTGTGTGGCTGCTTGTGCAAGTTGTTTCATCATGCTCTCTCCTCCAGGTGTCTCTACAAGGCAGTTCACAGTTGGTAATTGCGGTGGAGCCTGGGATGACAATCCCGGAACTTTAGATGTAGATGGTGCGTTCAGGATTGAAGCGCGAAGAGATATCTGCGATGACGGAGCCGGAGGACAGTACGCAAGCCATCGACCATTAAGTGAAAGAATCGAGGCCTTGAATTGCTGTCGTGCTGCAGAGGAATCACCCTGGTGCCAGTCACCATCTACGAATCCATTAAGTCCTGTAGGGTCCACCGTAATTCCGTGTTGCACAGAAGTCCACACCTTGCCGACGCATCTGAATTCGTCTGACGTGCCACGACTATCTATCATGTCTTGACAGAATATCCAAGTCTCTCCAGTAGTACCGGATGCGATAACGAGGTTGCCACCATCCGCACGAATTGTCAAGGACCCAACTGGCGGCGGTGGTGTGAACAGCGGACTAGAAACCGGACTTGGGGTATGGATCTTAGGTACTGAAAGTAACGTTGCGATGTGCCGTTCCGTGCCTAAAGAGTAGACTTCCACTGTCGTCTGATAGTACTCAATCACCCTGTCGTCACTGCCGTGGTTCAATCGGTCAGCAGCCGCGGGCGAGCTTCGTGCACTTTGAGCTTGTGGGGTTGGAGTGCCTTCTGATAGATCCGCTGGGTAGTCTCTGCTGGACAGATCACTACAAGGCCATACTGGTCCGTGAATTACGACAGCAATAAGTGGAAAGGCAGAATTCCCCCCTCCCACGTTCCATGGAAGAATCTTGGCATCGTAAACACCACCTCGTAGGCCATCAATCTTTGCGATCTTGTTCAAACCCCGCTTGGTGACAGCTAAAATATCAAGACCGCCTTCATACCCCGTCACCACAACATTATCCATAGGCCTTGTGGAATCTTTGGGTGTTGGGAGATGATCAAAACCGCAAAAGTAGCCCTTTTCCCCTGGGATAAGACCATGGGTTTGTGGTGACAAAAGCAGATTAACTTCTGGTGCACGATAGTAGTGGGCTTGGGCTTGATGTGGAAGTGGGGGCTGAGATCCATAGCGGGGGTGGGAATATGTTGAGTACATTGATGATCTTCGAGCAGTGTAGACTGAGGCTTGAGAATGGTGGTCATCAACATCTTCTCGATAATTACCATCTAAATGATAGCTCATTGGTCTTCTCGTCGGCGGAGAGGCGGAGGGTGGATGCCCATTCGGTATTCCTCGTTGCTCTCTTGTATTCCACCCAAAGTTGGCCAGCTTGTCTTCATAGGACGACACTTGGGCTGGGGGAGATTCTCCAAGATTGATCAAATTGCTCGGAGATGTCGAAAATGGGGGAACGACATTCTTAGCCCAATCTGTAGTGTTCTGAGAGATATTGGGAGTCATGGAAGCTGACGACAGAGCATCTAACAAAGGCGATATCACTGGGTTGCCATGTGGAGATGAGCCCGCAGGCTTCATATCTGGGGACTGGAATCGTGAGGAAGGGGCTGGCGACTTCGTGTTCCTGAATCACAACTATTTAGCCAAGCATTAGACTTGCAGATTCACAGATTCGCACATTTTTGAAGCTTGATTCTTCGTCACCGTAGCCATAACCACGCCACCTGCCGCATCCTTCGCGGTCCCATGCTTTCGCCCGTTCTTCGTTGGAATCTCTACTCCTGCTGATGTTGATTTCTGGATCTTCGAAGCGTTTCCCGAGGTATTGATACTGTTCGTGTCTTGACCAAGTGAAGGGGGCATTCAAATGATTATTCGAAGCTCCTTAATTCTTAGTTAGGCTCTGCGAGTTCATCCGGACTTGCTGACTTCCAGGCTATGCTCACGAGTTGATGATGACGCTGGCGCAAGCTGTCGTCGAGACTCAGACACACTCTCTGAACAGCCAGAACTCAGGAGTGCGCGGGAAGCTCGAAGGGTCTGTGTCTATGATAGATGCGTATCAGCTCGGCATATGCAAGAAAGTGATCTGTTTCTTCGAAGTCTGCTTGTTGGCCCCTTTTGTCAAGAGTTGTCTTGCTTGTCTGCGGAAGACGGTCATGGAGGGGTTACAAGCTGTCGCTTTCATGCGAGCGGCGGTAGCGCCTTGGCTCAGGGGGGCTTGATTCCCCAGCCACATCGAAACATAAAACATATGGGAGACTTTACCGGGGTTCAATGATTATCTGGAAAGTTAGGTATAGTCGTTGCACAGATCTATTGTCCCAGAGGCAAAGCTTCGAAATCCGCTGTGAGAATACTTGTTACCATATATTAATTGAGAAACGAGGAATAGTCGTTTGGTCGTCTCCCGTATGAGTAAATCCGGCACAAAATCATTGGAACTGTTTGAGCGATCAGGATCTGATTGAATTTCGAATTTTCAACTTTTTTGTATTCAGACACTCAGACCGATGTCCAGGTTGGTGGAATGTCCTCAGGTCACAGGCAAGCAGGACGATGTCCGAAATATAGACTACCTACAGTTAGTACTCTGTTGATCAGGTATCCACAAGTCATGAATGTTGGGTATATTCTATATAACTACATCGTCCTACAAATCATGCTTTTCCACGCGGATGTCCATGAATGAGCCCAGATGTTACAGCAGGCCCCAGATTATCATAGCCTTTGATTCAAAACGGCCGTGCCTATGCCAGAGGACGATCAATATTCCATCCCCAAAGTTCTTATTCCAGATTATGCCTTCTTCTTTCCCGCTGCCTTCGCCTTAGCTGCTCTCTTCCTGTTGCTTCTTATCATAACAACACTCAAGAATGTACCAACGACAGCTGAGCCAAGGAGGATTAGGATGACGGGGATTCGAATGGCCCAGACTCGAGGAGGAAAGACGTTCTGGAGAGGGTGAGTATCGTCGACGAAAGGCTAAATATTGGATTAGAATAAGACCTCGACTTTCGAATCTTGAATGAAGGATAAGCCCTCACCATAAGAAGTGTCCAAATCGTATAGTACAAGAACACGACGGAAGCAACGACGAGCATTCCAAGACCAACTAATTTATCTAGCTGTGACACGTAGTTAGCAACGCTGCCCTTTGCATTGATGATCAGCCATGGAAGATACTTACCATGGTTACAAATGACTTAGAAAGGAGCGTAATGTATCGAATCCAAGGGAGTGAGTGCAGTCAATGTAATGTGTTCGCGATTTGAACATCTGGCAGGATAGGAAAGCAGACCGCCCTCCTGGTCCCCTTCCGGCTAGTTCACGCTTAAACGTTAAATCGGCGCTACCTAAAAGTGTTCAAAGTCGAGTGCAAAACAACATCAAAACCAACCTTTTTCTGCTCAGTTCCCAGTCCCACAACCAACTCGGTATTTCTGGCCCACTTCAAGAAGCAGCACACCAGACCGCCTTAGCTTCTGAGGATCAAGAGGCGGAGGTTAGGCGCCACCTTGAGAACAGCCTCTCGTCGAATTCGAAGCCCCAACTTTCTTCGCACCATTATGGAGGTTGAACGACCGCAACATGTTGGCAGAAACCGAGTTGGAGAGTCATTGAGAAGAGCATCTCACTCCCCTCGTCACGACCAAAATATGGATAGCGCATCGAGCAGAGAGTTTGGTCGCGGCAGAGAGAGCGGAGCCGTTAATGAGAGGACTGACGAGGAAAAGCAAGCTGCAGCAAAGGCAGAATACGAGAAACTATTAACGATGCGATCTGGTGGCACATATATTCCTCCTGCACGACTTCGAGCGCTTCAGTCACAGATTACCGACAAGACTAGTAAGGAATATCAGCGCATGGCCTGGGAAGCTTTGAAGAAGTCGATAAATGGTTTGATTAATAAAATCAACGTCTCGAATATCAAGCATATCGTTCCGGAACTCTTCGGCGAGAACCTAGTAAGAGGTCGAGGACTGTTTTGCAGAAGCATTATGAAGGCCCAGGCAGCTAGTCTACCCTTCACGCCCATCTACGCGACTATGGTCGCCATCGTCAATACGAAGCTTCCTCAAGTCGGCGAGCTTCTCCTAAAGCGGCTCATAACCCAGTTTAAGAAGGGTTTCAAGCGAAACGACAAGGCTGTCTGCCTCTCCGCGACAACATTCATCGCGCATTTGTGCAATCAACAGGTCGCCGATGAGATGATTGCAGCCCAGATCTTGCTGTTGTTGCTCAACAAACCCACGGATGACAGTGTTGAGATTGCTGTAGGCTTTACAAGAGAGGTTGGACAACATCTGGAGGAAATGAGTGGCCCAATCGCCCTTGCAGTCTTCGATCAATTCCGAAGCATCCTGCACGAGGCCGACATTGATAAAAGAGTGCAGTACATGATTGAAGTTCTGTTTCAAGTTCGAAAGGATAAATATAAAGACAACCCAGCAATTAAAGATGAGCTTGATCTGGTGGAGGAAGAAGACCAGATCACTCATAGGCTCGCGCTTGACGACCAGATTGATGTGCAGGATGGCTTGAATGTTTTCAAGTTCGATCCAGAGTGGGAGGAGAACGAGGAGGCATATAAGCGGGTGAAAGCGGAAATCCTGGGGCAAGCAAGCGATGAGGAGGAAGATGAAGACGACACTGATGATAGCGACGACGACGAAGAGAAGAAAGAAGAAAAAGCCTTGGAGATCAAGGATCAGAGCAATACCGACCTTGTCAACCTTCGGCGAACAATATACCTCACCATCATGTCCAGCATTGATCCAGAAGAATGCTGTCATAAGCTGATGAAAGTTCAGCTTCCTGCTGGTCAAGAACAGGAGCTTCCATCCATGGTGATCGAATGTTGTGCACAAGAGAAAACTTATTCTAAATTTTACGGTCTCATTGGGGAACGCTTTGCGAAAATCAACCGTCTTTGGACTGATCAGTTCGAACAACAATTCACTAAATACTACGACACCATCCATAGGTATGAAACGAACAGATTGAGAAACATCGCTCGTTTCTTTGGTCATCTTATCAGCTCTGACGCTATTGGGTGGCACGTTTTGTCAGTCATACATCTTAATGAAGAGGAAACCACATCCAGCAGTCGTATCTTCATCAAGATCCTATTTCAAGACTTGTCGGAAGCAATGGGTATATCGAAGTTGCAAGCTCGCCTCAAGGACGACCTTACAAGGCCCTACTTCGAAGGTCTCTTCCCCCGCGACAATGACCGAAACACGAGGTTTTCTATCAACTATTTTACTAGCATTGGAATGGGTGCGGTTACAGAAGAGATGCGCGGGTACCTCCAGAATAAGCCCAAACCTGCTCTACCCACCCCTGCTGCTGCAGTAGATGATTCAGACTCCAATTCAGATAGCTCTGTGTCCAGTTATTCGTCGTACACTGGATCATCCTACTCGGGATCTCGTTCGCCATCCCGAACTCGTGCCCTAGATCGAAGACGTTCTCTTTCCCGAAACCCCGCCCAGAATGGCGAGGGAAGGGGGAGGGGACGAAGCTTGACTAGGTCCATGACGAGATCTGTCACTCCGCCTCGACGGAGCGTCAGACAAGATTCTCGTTCACTCACCCCTCCCCGAAGGCCAGGCCGCGGTTTGAGTGATTCAAGATCTCCATCGCCAAGACGGAACACACGCAGAGACAATTACTCCGTTACACCTCCTGTCAAGCGAGCCAGATCAATAAGCCGCCAGAGATCTCCGCGCCCAAAACGACCAAATCGGAGAAACTCGTCTTCTGTTAGCGCGGTGTCCCGAAGACGCCAAGATGAAAGCACATCAAGATCGCCCCCACCCAGAAGAAGGAGGGATAGCCCTCTGCGAAGGAGTCGTAGAGATGACAGTTCTTCTATGTCACCACCACAACGTCGAGGGGCAGCTCGAGACAGTCGATCTATTACGCCGCCAACCAAGAGAAGAAGAGATTATAGTGACTCAAGATCTCCCCCTCCGAAGAGGGGTCGAAGGTACATCTAGACGAGAGAACCAAGTGAGAAGAGAGATTTGTAGCTAGCGTCTTGACATGTTGTAGCCATCCGAGCGCCGGAAATGGAGGGACTGCGAAGCATATTTTGTACTTCTAGTCGATAGCGTCCGGATTGCAGTGAATTTGGGACTTGTGAGCTAAGAAAGCGGGTCTCGTAGTAGCATCAGAGATTACCATAATACTCGAGATTACTAAAACACTCAAGCAATTCCAAAAGCACACGCCTCGCTTCCTCCATAAGCTGCACCCGGCACTTGCCATGGGACGAGCGTATAACGGGATCAAGCAATCTCTTACGCAATTCATAAGAGCGCCGATACTCGTCTACTACCAGCACCTTCATTTTTCAACCCCCAGTTCGCTACGTCTACGTTAGTTAAGAACCATTGCCACAGCATGTGACTCTTTGCGAAACCTTGGAGTCGAAGATATATCCTTTGACCCAGAAGAGTATCGCAACTGGTACACAATCGTAGCTCAACAATGACAAGGCTCCGAACAAGAGGATAGGTGAACCCGCAACGCCAAGCAACGACTCTAAGAGAGTGGGGCAAATTCTTGGTTTTGGCCCCAACTCGTGCTTCTTCTGCCATCAATAATCGACACGCGTCGAATTTGCTTCGGATACTTTCTACTGTAGTAGGTCACAACACTGCCGACTTTACCCTACCGTATCAACGCACGCACGCACAGCGGCAACGAGTATTTGAGCGACAAGCGAGAGCCGACGCGAAACTACCTTCGTATGTGACAAACAGGGGAAGGATATACTAGTCCTACTCGAGAGTGCTGCCTCTGAGTAAGCCGATCACTAAGCCCAGCAGCCCATGTCCGCCAATCATTTTATTCCATGCAAGGAATTGGAAAAGAAGGCGACGTCGTTCCATCGCCACCCAATTGAAAAGTGGCCAGGGACAGCTTTTCCTTACGTAGGTACACTCCCGCGCCGATACCACCACCTCCCTACCTGTCTGAATTAAATACGTGAACGTGCCATGTCCAAGGCTATTTGATAGAAAGCTTCGCACCGAACTCAGTGCGCGTCGAGCAGTCTACGCTACTACTCTACTATCACCTGGTCCGAACCCTCACGCCAGAAAACCCTTCTGAGTCGGCCGTGGGGACTCTGAAAAGCTATGTAAGTCCGCCTGGAGTGCAGAGTGCACAGTGCACATTACAAATACAGCAGCTACATGGGCATGGTACTTAGTTGGCCCGTCTCTAGTACCCTTTCACTCACTTACATATCCTCCAGATGGTATACTGCAGCTTTTGACCAGAGGAAGATTCCGCGTATGCGCGAGGATAAATGACGGCTATGTAAGCAGACGCGCTCCTTGCCAAACCGCACACCTTTCACCCCTCAACCATGACGACTGTACATACTTACGAATTCCAGTCCCGCAGAAGCCATTGCAAAACACCCAAGTCCCCGAGACTCGAATACACGAAGCTCCCGAGGGATCCAGGCCGAATGGACGGGTTGCCTTTTAGGCCCTCAATAGCACACAGTCATTGGGACTGTGGTGATGGAGGTTCTTGAAAGGGAACAGTCTCAATCGCGTCGATCGAGCATCAAGCGACGCTGGGAGGAAGACACAAAGTCGCCAGAAAGTGTCGACGTGTGGCATTCAGCATTGCTACACCCAATTGATCCTATTTCGTACCGCAGAGGATCAATACAACTAGGACCAGATGAGGGTTCGAAAGGGCCAAAATGGAACGGCCCGGACCCAAAGGAATCCGTCATGAAAAAGCCGAAGTTCGAGAGACATGATTACAATACTTTTCCCAGACAGGATCTAGTACCAAATGGCAAGATCCCTCAGTCTCGAAATCTGAGTAAGTTAGACAGAATCAACCACACATTGTCGTGTATATGCACTAACTCCTTGCCAAAATCCAGATACCGTCTGCCCCCAACATCAAGGCTCGCTTGAAACACCAACCTACCTTCTGAAGGTGCCAGATGGGCCTCCCGATGGACGCCCCAATGGGACAGAACCTGCGGGTTCGCATGATACGCATGATATGTCCAACTTATGCCGACGATGCAGAAGGCTGACCATACAAGGTCGAGAATCCAGTACAAACGGTGACCCAGATAGCTGCGAAGACTGCAAGACAAATCCAGAATTGGCATGGGTTTCACAGGAAATGTGCATATGGCTTACTCATCTAGCGGAGACGCTTAGCTCGGGTATCTCGTCCGAGGAGCGTGGTATTGCCCGGGTGAGTGATTCGGATTTTATGCAGCCACCCCACATTCCTTTGGTCAAGTACTCGCTCACAATGTCTGAGTGGATTCATCCTTTGATGGTGTCTAAAAGCGGGGCCTCTGCTGACCATATAATGTAATCATAGGGAGTTGATCAGCATCGTCCTACCGCCAGCTTCCCTCCAATAGAAGTATTTGGACTAAAACAGACTCTGAACTGGGTACTTGGCAGGATTTATCACGTCAATCAACTCGCAGACCAGTTCGTAGGACATGTTCCTGCAGGTTCCTTACAAAATCGCAGCAAGGACAACTATAGCCATGGCACGAAGACTCATGGCGGTTCTGTTGACATCATGAAACGCCGCATCGATGTTGACTCAGACGACTTGAACGATGCAGACTCATCGTCTGATACCAAACCGCCGCACATCAGACGAAGATCTGTGACAACATCGATGCTGGCCAACGAGGAGCTGCCGCCACTGAGGTCACAGCAGCCTGACTCTTACCCGTCTTTCCCGTCTATAGATGGTCCTGTCCACCAAAGAGCTTTTAGTATGAATCCCCCGCCTGCTCCCAATCGACAACTACCATCCCCGCCAGGACGACCGCTCGCTTCACCGACGTCACTTAGCTTTTCTTCCCCATCCACTCCTTCATATGGGATCAATGTCAATCTTCCACCTCCTTCGAGCCTCCCTCAGCAGAGTAACAGCAACTATCTGCCACCAATCAGTGCCGCTCGTTCACCAGATTCCGCCCTTCGAGACCACACCGCAACCCTCCAACATGAAGTATCCGTTCAGAAGATAGCACTTTCATCTCTCCAAGGGGAGCACGATAAGCTGCTTGCCGCCTTTTCCCGATCCCAAACTCGAGCCAGCGCCCTCGAAAAGAAACACGCTGTTTCCGATACCGAGATCATAAGTTTGACAGAAGAGAAATTGAGATTGCAAGCTCAGGTCATTGAGTTGGAGCGAGACGTAGAGGAGCTAGCACGAAGCAGAGATGAATTCAGACAAGCTGCCGTACAAGAGGGTGCACAATACGTTGAAATTGTGCAGAGGGCGAGCCATCTAGAGGAGATAGCTGGGAAGGAAAAGAGGCAATGGTTTAAATTAAGAGATGACATGGAGCGAACGATTGCGGCGTTAAAGGCTGGAAATAGCGGTGAAGGAGACGGAATGGGGCACACCGAGAGCATACCTATTGCCCCCAGAGTTGACGAGATGGACACGGATACACCAGCATCATCCGAAAGGCCTGTTCCTGGAATGAAGATGGAGGTGGTAACTGAACCTCGACCAACTGCACCAACATCAGATTCTTCTGGCCAATCCGCACCACAAGAATCATTGGAAGATTTGAAAGCGGAGATAAATCGTTTAAGGGAGCGATGTATGGAGGTAGAGAATGCCTTGCAATCGATCAGAGATGAGAGCCGTTCTATGGAGCATGCTGTCAAAACAATTGTTGAACGAGCAGACGCAACACTTCAGAGCTGATAGTTGTGGATCTGGGACATGGGTTTGGGTTTGTATAGTCTACATAAATGGCGTTGGGTTGTCATTGATGGAGTTTGGATCGGCGGTATATATATCCGGAGCAATGTTACAAGATAAACGCTATATCATAGAATAGTATAGACGTTTGGCAAAAGCACACGAATGTTGTAATCTCGAAGAGTCGTCCCGTTCCGTACCGCGATGACGATCCTTGATCTTAATATCAACGCTATGAGTAAGGGAAAGAACGAGAACGTGGCATGACTTTCGTGGCAATAGAGAATCTGTAGGTGGGCATATGTGACTAATCCTAGTCCGCACGCTATCGAAGTACGAACAAGAAAGATTCTAGCCGACCAGGAGTTGTTGGTAACAATCGCCTTCTCACCGAATCAGACTTCGCATACTAATAGCCTGAGAAACAAAGCCCAATCCGCCGTGATGAGTGGCACTCTCTTACAGAACCTCAAACGGTGCCTCTCCCTCACATTTCCGACCAAACAACCATCCACGTCTATGGGCTGAGAAATCGCCTGATTGCTGCCGCACCAGCAAGGTGCTGACCTAGATCAATCGCTCCAGTGCATAAGATTCTTCACATGGTCCGCTTTATTCTTCCGGAGACATGGGTCAAACCGCGTGGTTTCTTCGAGGAAGTTGCTACGCTGAAACACCAGCACGTCGCGGCTTGTGGAAATGGCACTCGTTAAGCCTCATCTTCCCAAAATAACTTGAATATGACCCTTTTCGAGCCCCAACGATGCGAGGCATGAGTGTCGTGATTACTTGAACGCTGTTTTATTTTTGTATATAATTTTCCGAGGCAATGTAACTTTGAACTTCTGTCTGTTGAGCGGATCTGCCTATCTTCTTCACTTTCAATACTATTTATCGCACATTCTGAAACTCTATAATTCCTTCTCGAAGTCCGGCAAACCCCATCCTCACATATCTGGGAATCTTCTACAGTCTTTCGTATCAGGGTGGCCACCCCACATACCAATAGGCGGAATCGTTGGCAACCGGAAACCATCTTCAACTCTTCGCCTCAACATATAAATCATGGGTCAAGCGTTCTCAGGCCCGAAAGCGTTCGCATTCTTCGGCTTCACACCGGCAGCCACTGCGGTCCTCCGAGCGACTCCATTCCTGCTCGTCATCCTCGTTCTCGTCCTCATTAGCATGGGCCTCTTAGTCGGAGTCGCTGTGCTCATCCATTTTCAAACGAACAAAGTGTACGCAAAACCCAAGGAGAAGAAGCAGGTGAAGAAATAAGCGACTAGCATCAGCGTGGTGTGGGCGGACGCAGGATGGATAATGGATCCAGTGCAGGATGATGGCTTGATGGGTGTTTGGGATCAGCGACGGAGTTTTTTGCTACACTGGCTGGTTGAAAGGGAGGATACAATGTGCTTCGGTCCAATGGCAGGACACCTAGAGTGGAATGTGCGGGCACCCCTTGATCGCCGACCGTCATGGACGATTCCCTTTGTAAGGCGGTCTGAGGTTTCCGCTCTCGGTTTATTTTTGAAGTGCCGGGCTATGATATACATTAAGAACAGAATTCTCTTCGACACATTCAAATTGTCAAGACCATTTATCCGTGTACTGTCTTGTCCTTGTAGATTATGTGACTTATAGGCAATTTTCCAACGCCACTTTATTTCGTTCTGTGGTAGCCCAGGCTTAAACGCCGTGATATCAAAGCTCAGCGCGTCTTGCCAATTATCCATCACCAACGCGGGACAATGAGAGCTATCTATTTCAAAATACTGCAGTGGGAAGTCCTTTGTCTCCTTGATCGATCCTCCTTAATGAACTCTTTGTTCCACTTTAATTTTGCGTGCTGTATGAAGGCTCCCTTCCGAGTGTTTAGAAAAGCCCTTTCATGATTAATCATTCCAATAATGCGGTCAAAGGAATTGATACTATAAACTTAACAGTCACAAGAGGGCTTACCTTGGAGCCTCGGTTAATAAGGGCAAGGTATATAAAAGCTCATCTCTCATTAACGTGAACAATATTATTGTCAGAAATCAAGTACTACAACAACCTAACAATCAAAGGATCGGGTAACGGAATGGGACCCTTTCGCGCAGCCGCAGCCGCAGGAATCGCAAAATCGAAAATGTTCAAAAGGCCGTCACCAGCCATGATGACACTGCTATGGGACGAACTCAAATCCAAGGACAAGAAAGGAGCCGTCATAATGAGTCCGGCAAACAACAACCTCGTACCCAATAACCAGGCTCTTCCTCGACGATTTTTTACCGAACTCTACCAGGGGAAGGGGGGACCTCTTCCCTACCCTGTCGTGGAAATATACCTGCAATTCATATGTGATTATGTTAATCGTATGAACAACAGGAATGCTACTGGACAGATTCCAGTCTGTGCAGTGAAGGACGCACAGTTTTTCAAGAAGCTCCATGACCAGTACATTGATGGCTATGATAGCGAGAGTGGTGGATTTGGTAGTGCATTCAGCGACCAACTTACGCGAGATGGTCTTGATCCCCAAAACTTTCTGCAGGTAAGACATCTTTTCCTCATTGACAGGTCAATCCACGGCCACATGGCTCTGATTGTCATTTCACCCCAAGCCAGGACCATCGAATTCCTCGACAGCACTGTGGAGCACGATGATGATAGAATGGGATTAGTATTTCGGCTCCTATCCGATCATCTAGGGCCTCTGTTTCGACCACATGAGTGGAAAGCCAGACAGGGTTTCTCGCCCAAGCAAGGCAACACCTCTGATTGTACAATTTACGTTATGACGAACGCAATGCTTATTGCTCTTGGATATCCTATTCAATATTCGCGCAGTGACATGCTCAATCGAAGATATAGAATTGCAGTGGATCTCTTGAACGGAGAAAATGGTATGTTTTATACTCCCACACCAGGGACGAATGTCCCGCCAGATCAAGAGCAGTACTATTATGAGCTAGCTGATTATTGGATTGGTAGCAAAGCAAATGATAGGGCCAGAGGTTTTAAGCCAATGAGCCAGAAGATGTTGTCGTACCTGACAGCGGAGGTACAAGACCAAGCACGAGCAGAAAAGTATCTTTAGCGGGGCCTGAAAGAGGGGAGAATTCGTGAAGCTTGATAGTAGAATAAATTACATCTATAGATAGGCAGGTGGTCATGCTTCTCCCGTAATGAAAAAACTAGGATGCAGATAGGACCTGCAGCTATGCTGGGTCTGAAACTTCAATGAAATAATTGCTTTGGGTACATTTTTCACCTGATATAGATGTCTAAAAATAGTAAGCACTATTAAGAGTCTCTCTGTGGTATATGAACCGTATCTTTACACTACTACATCCCCTCAGAGACTTCCCACGTCAATGTAAATAACTCAGCTGCATAGACAAGGGAGATCTACAAGTGCCGATGAGAGAGACACGGGCGAAATTGTTACGATAAGAGCGAGCAACTCAACTGTGAAAACTGCTTCTGGGGACTTTCAACATGGCCCAGTAAGGAAGAACTGACTTTCCTTGACATACTCAGTGCCATGTGATCATCAGTGGATCTGGGACGACTAATTTGTTTCAAACAGGTGACTCGCTGCAACAGCTACACAGAGCCACAAAGAAACGGGACAGGTAAGAGGAGACAGACACATTCCATCTTCTTGTAAGCTAAACCTAGTTGGTTGAAATAATAGAATAATTGGTATCAAAGAACGAAGGGTGCCCAAGTCAATATCTCGTGTGATACAAACCCCTGTGACTTGAAAAAGCTCACCATGACTACAACTTGTTACCTTTGATGGCCAGATGGCCTATAATTGTATCCAACCCTTTTGTTATGTACTAGTCGGTGCACAAGATGTTTTGCGACCGCACCATAGGTGACGAGTCTCCATATAGTAGCCGTCTTTAGGTGTCACTCCTCGTATCGTGGTCGTTTCTCCTACTTGCGTTACCTTCGGGAACACACGTGCTGCGTCACTTAAACAGGTCTTGAAGATCTTAGTCCGACATTAAGCCTAGATGTGGTAAAGCTGAGCCTCTAGTGTGGAATCAAGTAGCTTAAGAACTGATAAGTAGTCGGTCCTAGTGAGTGGTTGCAGCTCAAATGCAGGAACCAGCGGTGGGGTAGGTACATACAGTGCGGTACAGTATTTTGGCAAACCCAAGAACATGCAGTCAAACGAGGGAAGCTTTTTCATCTGCATTTTAGATTAATGATGCCATAAACCCTGGCAGGCTTTGCTCTTGTCTTGAGACCTGAGCGTACGTGTTACTATGTAGATAGGACCGTAAGTCAAGCTCTGAACACTTTGGGTTACAAGTCTGCTTGGTAAGTCTGATTGGCTGTATTTCACCGGTCTAGATTTGGCCTCGGTAACCACCGTAAAACATATATCCCACCAGTACTATGGAGTACCTCTCTGTGGTTGTAATTGAGGGATGGGTTGGTGTTATTTGGCTCGACTTCCAATCATCTATCCATTTAGTAGTTATTGATGTGTGACATATCAAAGTTGATAGACTTGTTTTTTTGGTATCCATTCAGCGCATCCTTACTGAGAGCGATCAAGGTGCCACGGGTCGAATATCTTTCCATTCGGAGAGGTGATACTGGCCATGTAGTGTCTGCAGATTTTTGAGTCCTTACTCTTGACTGTCATATGGAGTCCATGATGTCGAGCGGCATCCTACATCATTCGGAATTCTCGGGTCCTGAACATGCAAAGATTCTAAACATAATGAACGAGAATGGCATCTAGCCTCTAACTATTCCTCTTGTTCATATTTTCTCAAATACTAGTACTTAGATGTAAGCCAAAGAAGTTTGGACTAGGGTTCCGATAAATGATGAAAGCATGCAATTAGGTACTACAAGGCATCTTGCCTAGTCTATCCAACTTCATAATATGGCCCTTGTTGTCTGATACATGGCACTCGTTTATGAGTTACATTGTAGATCGGAATTTACCCTTGACGCAAAAGTGAGCTGTCCTCGTTTCTGTAGATCGGTGATGCGTTACGCAAGGCCACTGTGCACTTGACACAGTGTAATTGAATCAGCGGACCTCTTGAAGTGTATAATAAAGATCTTTCCCTATGCCAATTCTCTTCGATATCTCTATTCACTCTACTGGCTGCATTTCTGAAGTTACTGCAATTTTTTCGACTTTATAATGGGGTTCCACAGCTTGTCTGCTACAGTTCTCTTGATCTGTTGGTAAGTATCTCGGTCAGAACGCAAATGGTATCCAACTGAGTTCTTGCAACAGGGCCAGTAGCACTTTCGCCGCTCCTCAACCTCAGGGTCCATACGGATACAAAGTACCGACCGCAATTGTTACCGTGACTGAAACTGTCAGTGCTCAATGCAACTGCCCTGCACAAATATTGTGCCCAACTCCGACTCCCGAGATCCCATCGAGTGTCATGATACCTTCCTCCACTACCACGGAATCATGCGAGACTCTGACTTCTACTGCTCAGTCATCTTCGACCCCCGTCCCATATTATGCTCCTGCATCACCAACTTCATCCTCAAGTGCTAACCCATCAACGACTGCATATTCACCACCACCTCCTTCAATCCCTTACTATGCACTTCCATCATCAGCCTCATCTTCGGTAATCCCATCATATGTAGCACCCCCACTGCCCGCATACGGTTATCCATCGGCCTCCTCAAGTGCAGCAGTTTCCTTGCCAGCAGTGTACTATGTATCACCAGCAAATTCAAGTACAGCAGCTCCAAGCTCCAGCGTATCCTCCAATACTTCAATCTCCGCCTATGTTGTGATTTCTACATCTTCGACACCAGCATATGCCCCTCCATATGCATATGCACCGGCATCGTTGACCCCGTCATACGTGGCGCCACCTGCCCCAACTTCAAGTTTGGTCTATCTTCCACCTCCGGCGACCATTACTCCCGGTTATTTGATATCTGTATCTCCACCAGGCTATGGCTCGCCACCAACTCTCATCAAGAGCACGAAGTCCAAGCATGCTATGGGCGGGTATGGCGCTTACGGATATTGACCTTCAGCCATGAGACGACTTCATGTAAGTTTCATATCGCTGGACTTGCGTCTTCTTCTCGCTAACAAATTGATCACATAGCCTCTGGAATGATACGGGAATTGGAATCAGGATGGTGGAAGACATTTTTGATTGGAGCAGTCTAGGGAGATCGATGGCAACTTCGTTTCTTGTTTATCTCTCATCAGAGAGAGCGTTATTTGCATTCGCTATTTAATGATTTGAAATTAATTTATACTTGGATGGCAAGAGAGATATTCTTGCGACGATCTCGCGTAACTATCCGTGGTATTCGTCGATGATTGGACTTCAAACCCGAGCCCGCGAATCGGCCGAGACGAAGGCAAGCGAGCTTCGTAAGCCTTTAGGCTGCTTTCCCTAGATTGTAAAGCCTATCTGTATCTGAAGTTGACCTTTTCCCGGCATACGAAACACAAAACAAAGTATTCTCAAGCTCAATAGCACGTACTTGCGGCACAAAAGAAAGTTTTCTATTATGCATTTCATTCTCCAGCCCTCGACCAAAGAAAACGCTATACAGCGTGCAGATGTCCAAGTCAGATCCGTAATCAACGACCCCCTTATGGACAGTGTGATGCCTGGGGTATCGCACGAAGGGAGAGTAAAGTTCATTGGTGAAGTACAGACCAAGGAGCTAGGAACGCCCGGCCTAAAGAGTCTCGAAATCATCGATACGGAAACTGGGTAAGTGAACTGTACTCGGATACTGATTCAGAGTTCGATACCTCTGGGATGACTACACTGACGTGAATAGCAAAGTCGTGGCATTCGCGGATTGGCAGTACCCAACAGTGAAGGAAAAGCAGCAAGGTGGAATTGAGGAAACAACCGTTTTCCCCGAAGGCACTAATTTGGCAGTGGCTCAGGGCATTTTTGCATTGTTTGGGGAGTTGTCCGAGAAATATTATGACACAGAGAAGATGTATTGTAAGAGACCGTAGCCTTGAAGCCGCCTTGCGGGTACTGATGGACTTGCAGTTCTCACTCACATGCATGTTCTTCCAGAATATCAACGTCGCGGTCTAGGCCAACGGCTTATGGAAGAAGCTCTGCTTGACGCAGACAAAAATGTAGCAAGTTGTTTTCTGACCGCCTCGGATGCTGGTCAACGGCTGTATTTGAAATATGGTTTCAAAGCCCTCGAGGTGAAGTCTGTTGATTTCATGCATTTGGGTGCAATTGGAAAGAGGAACACGACAGCGATGATAAGAAAGCCTCAGCCGGCGAAGGTTTGAGGATGAGACTGCTGTAGAAATGAGGATCGCTATTGAAAACTGTAAACATGCTGCTTTGCTGGCGTGATGACGATAAGCATGAAGAAGATAACACAGAAGGAATCATTCTACGACCGTACAAATTCCAATTGATCGAACATTATACATGGTTCAAAACTTCGGACTCATGTTTGAATGGGCAAGTAGCCCTCAATAGCACCCAGGAATTCTGGCATTGATTCGTAAGTCTAGGAAAGCCACATGAAGAAGATCTGCACCTCGAGACTTCTCAAGAGTTTGCACCAGAAATGCACTCTTGAACACGGCTGTGATTTAGCTTCCAACGTGCTACATTCGATATGTCTACCACTCTGGCAGCCTATTGTAGTCTCCAAATAGCTCCTGCAGGTAGTATATCCTGGGTTTCATCTATCGCTTCATCGTTCATACTCCTAACCCACTCAAGTTCCATGGCCACAGCATCTCTCTCAATCTCTGCCATTTCAGCACACTCTACCAACATCCCCCGAACCAGTCTCCGGCATCCACTAACTACTGTAGCTAAACTCGATCCTGGTTCCGGCGATCCCAAATGCTTCAAGTGATCCCGCCATGACTCCAATTTGCGCCCAATAACCAAGCAGTCGTCCTTCCAACCCGAATCGAGTTCTTCCAAGAATACAATGTCTTCATCTGGTAGCTCCTCATTTCGAGATCGAGGATCCAATATATCCTGGCATCGATGAAGCCATCTCTCGAATTTCCCTACGACCCTGGCGTACCTTCCCCCTGCTTCTCCCAAGTTCCACACACCGATCACAACTTCATCAAGCACCTGTATTCTCTCTTCCAAGCCCCAACCAGGTGTTCCTGTATCCTGCCATTGCTGTAAAGCAGCTGCGTTGATTTTACCGGTTTCTTCAACCTCCAGAGCTACCAACTTCTCATTTCTCTCAACCACTGACGAAAAACGAGCCCCAAGCTTCCTCATCGCGCTGATTCGCCATTCATTCTCTACGTGCACCACATTTTTATGTAAAAGATGTAGTTGTAGAAGCTCATTCTGCAACTTAGCGGTTTCGGCTGATATGGCAATGTTCGACGGTAATTTGCTTGGTGAGGGAGGAGCTAGAAATGCAGCCGGGTGTGGTTTGGGGGCGAGGTTCTTGGATGGAGAGAAGTGCTGCTGCAGAGTTGAGAAAGTAGGTCTACTGACCCTAGACTGTGCTTCTGTAGGACGGGGCGGATCGTTTGATTCTCGAGTAGGTGGTCGCAGAGTAGTGGGTGGGTTCAGTATCACAGAGGAAGATTTTGTTCGAGTGTGTCCGGGCCCTCGCGTAGGAGCGGAGACAGAAATCGTTGAAGCACTACGTAGATGCCTTGACTGGATCAGAGGGGGTCTTGAACGGTCCGTCTTTACGGGCTCTTTACTCGAGGTAGTGTTGCTGGAAGTGCGCAATGAAGAGGAACGTTGTAAGCCGCTGATTGTTGGGTTGCTTATGTTACCTCGAGGAGGTGGACGCATAGAGGAGACATTGTTGATCACACTTCCTGTCGCACTGGGTGGTCGAGTCGCTATTGTTCGCGTTGGGGGTTTGACTGGGAGTCGACTCGACGATTGACTCGATCTTTCTGTAGATCGTGCACTGGACATAGTCGGATCTGGGAGAAAAAGTTTCTCATTTTTGTTACCTACATCACCGGCAGGCTTGCGCAGGGAGCGCTCTCGTGAAGGTATATTGAACATGCTGTTGTTTACAAAGAGAGGGATGACAACAAAGGCTTGGCTTCGACTAGTCAGGGGTACAGCCAAACTAACGATGCTTCGAGAAGGACCCCAAATACTTTCAATGGCTAATGCTGGCCAGCAACGTACCAAATCCTTTCTTGATGAATAGGGTTAGAGAATGAGGTTGTGGGACATTCTTAGTAAAACATTGGGTCTACAACAAGTTTTCACACCTAATCGTTCAAAACTGTAGAGAATCAACTCAAAATCACAGATGACCCTTTTCTTAGAAACCGGGATTTAAACTGTCTCTTTCAGCAATCAAACTTAGTATTGTTTACGAGCGAGAAATTCTAGCACCGAAATTACTCCTTATATTTGAATGATCATGATGCAGAAGCTTGACTGGTTCTGTTCCCCTCTGTCCTTTTCTCGTATAAATGTTAATCCGGCCGGCACCTAAGGCTAGGAGGAGCATATGTGGACGACATGTCAACTTCGACATACTATACATACCATCATGCCTTGTGTTAGTCAGTGTCGCAATGTCGAATCTATTTCTACCATCATAGCCCATCATGTATTGGAACCTCTTTGAAGATCCGGCTCCGATAGTTATTTCTTTGTGAAGATCCACAGGTGCCTTGGCTTGCTTGGACAAGGAGTTACGACGAAAGATGCCCTCAGCCAAAACACCAACCCACAAAAGACCTCATTGAAGATCTCCTAGGACACATATCCTATGTAAGTCGCGCGAAAGCGTTGTTGATTGCTTTGTCGAGCTTTACAACATAGGTCAGGTCTGCGAGTAGTATTCTCCAGAACTACCTCCTTGAAACTTATGTCTTCTTACTTGGACCTTCATATTACCTGATCGGAAATCCTCAAGACAATTATGATAGTATGAACAAATGAATGATCTTGTATCTACATGCATGAACCTCTGGCTCTCTATAGGACTATTGGCTTACCTCCCCGCCACCTGCAAAACCCACTAGGTTTCGGCATTCCAGGGGCTGACCCAGCTTACGACCTCTTCTTACAAAACTATTTCGTATTGCCAGCAATTATTGTGGAACATGAAAATTCAACGGCAGCTATTTGAGCAAGACCAATTGCCGGCCAAGAAGAAATGGAGTCAAGGTTATCAAGGAAGCCATTGGGGAGAGGCCTTTCCCGATTCTCCAAAGCCCGTCCACTTCCCCCTGAGCCACCAGCTCCCACACCGATAGCAAAGGACAAACCCAAATTATCGAACTCGTCCGCAACTTCATTGCACTCTCAGTTTGCTCTGCGTCTAATTCCGAAAGGATCACCTCCTTTGCCTAAGTTGCCGACGACGATGATGTCTATACCTCGCCGCCCCATTGGTGCTGCGCCGACACAGCATGCAAAATCGGTGTCAATAGCAAGCGCGTCCTCAACATATTCTTTTTCTCCAGAACTTTCTCGGTCTATGTCAGACAGCAGTAACAAAACAAAAGATTCACCGAATGGGGTTGAGTCAGAAGCTGGTTCAAGTCCGCGATTAACATCAAAAGAAAGTCAGAAACCCCAGGAAACAAAGTCCACGCTTGGAAGCCCAGCTTCAGGTTTTCAACCCTCACCACCGAGACCAGAAATCTGGCGACGCCGATCTTTCAAAAGTGAAAGAAGTATCGTCTTTCCAGACCTCAAATTGAGCAAAAGCAACGGAAGCACGGCAGGGCCAGCCCCAGAACGCGAGCTACCAACAGTTCCTTCCCACTCCCAATTGCGTCCATCTCAGGGCCAAAAACTTCTCCCAGCGCGCCCAGCGCCTCCACAACCAGATTTCGGTGGGATGGGAAACAAGATTTCAAAGCTGAAAGGCATAGCTAGGAGGGGTTCCCATACCGGCGAATATGTACAATCTCAAAGCTACTCATCCCAGAGCAAACGTCCCCCAACACCCGAATATCTGAAGAGCGACAAGCAGCAAAAACATACGGTACCACAAGTGCTATCTCCCGTATCCCCAGAAACTTCTCCAATCGATGATGTGCCTCCTGCTGTACCACGGAAAGCCGAATCTCGAAGCACAAGCTCCCTCACAATCGTCCCCGATACTGTTCTTGCAAACACAACGAACAGACTAAACCTCTCCTCCCATTCTCACGACAACGGTGACGCACTACCTAGACCAAACCTCTTTTCTTCACATTCCCGAGAGATGAGCGAGACTCTCACGGTCACGTCCGAGATGCTTGTGCGCTCTCCGCAACCTCAGAAAGCCTACGCAGGCAAGATTTTAACCCCAGCACCCTCACCTCCACCGACCGAACAAATCCGACCTCTAACCTCAGCGCCACCCATCACCGCTCCCGCCCCGAAGCTCAACATCTACTTTCCCAAGCCATCAAAACTGGCGACACCAGGGACGATATTTCAAGGCCCAGAGCTAGGAATCGTGCATTTAGACTGTTACCATAACCACGACCAGATGCGGAATTCGCAGAACAACATATGTCCCGTAGCTTGCATGATCTGCAGGAGGAAAGAAATGGGTCCTCGATGGCGATGCTCATGGTGTTGTCTGAGTGCTTGTGGGGCTTGCATGCAAGTTCTTACTTCAATATCCGGGAGGGATTTGCGGCTTTGCGTAGAGAGAATTGAGAAGAGGGGCGAGAAGAGTCACAAGACCAGTGGGAGTGGAAGTTGGCAATAGCATAGCATGGTTGGAAATTATGGGGCGTTTATGGGCTTGTTATTTGGCTAGGTGTTGGCATCGAGGGAACAGATGATTATAGATAAGAGTCTTGTCATGAGTCATGGCTAATAAGTACGGGCATTTCATTTTAGAACAGGAACGGACTGGCAGGATACCTCACGGTGTGAAGGGTCTCCATGTCGAGTAAGAGAATCTGTAGATAGTCCTACAATAGAAACTTCGATCCTGACCTATCCTGCTCCAAGTGCCAAATCACTCCTTCAAGAAGCAACCTTGCAGTAGAGGTCATATTATACAGAAAGCGGACTATGGTAAGTATTAAAAGTGGGTAAGGTTGGAAGGAAAGTCGCTCAAATATATTCACTCATTCAATTCATACGTAAATAGTATTTCCTCCAAATCAAATCATTAAATCACAACATCTCTTGAAAATTAGAGGGGATCTTGCTGAGATTGAATTATGCAAACATGGCAGGCAATCGGGGAAAGGGAACAGCTCTAGAATAAAATGCTCATCACATACAATGAGCACATCCCATCCGTCTCCGGAAATTTGAAGCTCATCAACATCAATTGCCACGTTCCCTGTCCTCGCCAGGCCGTCCTTGTTGGCAAGGGTTTATTTAACAAAATAGAACGCATCTTTGCTTGGATAGATTCATGGGGGCTTTCTCTCGCCATGCCACTCTCAAAATCCTCGAGTCAAAGCTTCCATTTGGCTAAAATATAACCCAGTCAAAGAGATTGTAAGCTTGATAATGCAATAACGGAAGAAAATAAGTACAAAAAGCACAGCACAAAGAAAGAGATCTTCGGTTTCTATTCGTCTCTTACCAATTAAAACCTTCTCCGTCTGGTGAAGACCCGAAAAAGGCATATCTCATGGATGATTCCCTCGAAGCTGGGGATGATGCCTTTCCTGATTGATCCTATATCGTAGTACGAAATGATTCGCTTTCCGTTTTATTACACCGTTCTCGAGGAACTCCTGAGAAATTGTATCCAGCGAGATGACCGCTAAGCTTGCTACGCCACACTTCCACCGAGCTTGCATTCCTCTCCAAAATCCCACAGCTCGCCTTCTCAGACTCGCAAGCACTCTCCTCGCCCAATCACATCCTGCACAAGCCCGTCGTTGGGCTCTCACAAGCTCCCCTTCCTCGGAAAACTGACCCCCTCAACCGCAGCACTGTCTACAAACCAACTGCATCTCTCTCCAGCACCCTCGTTAACAAGCGCACACGGCAACCCTGCACCCTCCTCAAAGATCTTCTTCAGAATCTCCTTCTTCCCACTGCCCGTCGCCACAAACGCAATCTTAACACCATGCGTGACAACTGGCAAACTGAGTGTAATCCTCTTCGGCGGCGGCTTAGGACTATCCTCGATAGGATAAACCCAGGCATCCGTCTCCCTCAATAGCGGATGGCCAGGGAAAAGACTGCATGTATGTCCATCGGGCCCGCAGCCCAGGAGGAGGAGGTCGAAGATGGGCAGTTTGACGCTATCGCGCTGCGCGAAAGAGTTGACAAGCAGTTTCTCATACTGATCTGCTAACTCCTGCACATCGTCCAGATACTTTACATTAATGGGGTGTACCATCGGTTTCCCCATGCTCTCCGGTATCTTATCCAATAATTCGGTCTTGAGGAGTGCGTAGTTGGAATCTTCGTGGGTGAGGGGAACCGCGCGCTCGTCTGCGAAGAAGATCTCCCATTTAGAGAAATCGACTACATCCTCGGAGCCGGAGGGTGCGGCGAGGAGGGCTGCGGCCAGTGTCCTAGGGAGCGAACCGCCGGAGACGGCGACTTTGAAGATCTCATGGCGTTGGATGCCAGCGTTTTGCGCATGGAGGATGTAGGCTCGTAAGGTGGGCGCAAGGAGGTCGACGCTGGGAAAGGCGAAGAGGTTGGGTTGTTTGCCCATTGTTGTGGTATAATCGTATGATTTTCCGACTCTGTCTGGTGCACCAAGAAGGCTACTGAGGCTTTGTCGACGTAGATTGCTGCTTTGGGATGAATTGACGTGGTAGTGAGATTGACAAAAGAGCAAGCTGTAGAGTTGTCGGGAACAGGCAGATGGTGGAATTTCTTACGATTCTGTAAATTTGTATGTCTTGTCTTCCAGGATCGAAATCAGTTCTGTTGTTATCCGAGATTAATTAGAAAAGCTGGCCCCGCCTTGGTGGACGATAATGACGAGTTTGTGTGATAAGAAATCCTGGACGCAATCGGGAGCGAGCCTTGCATTAATGGCATTTGCTTGCTCTCGGTTTGGGCGTTGGCGTCGATTGCCAGCGGACTCTAAGACAAAGCCCTAAGACCCAAACAGCCAGGAGCCATCGAGCTTGAACGTTGAAACAGGTCTAGGTCACGCACCGGAAGAAATGGCTTAAAGTGAAAGAAAGATTATATTGTTATGGTTCGAGTCAGTTGCGAGACTTTTGCGGGATGACTGAATAATATTCCCGTGCTCGCTCCTCTCGACTCTGTGGCGGGCAATATGGACTTGGATTCCGGGTTCCCTTCCAATTAGAAGCCATATCCAAATATGCCGCGCCATCATTAGTAAGGCTGAGATTGGAGGATGTACTCCGTTCGAGTATTAAGGGGCTTCTACGTCGGATCTGCGATTTATGCTTTATTACTCCCTACAATTGTCATGAGTAAACGCATTTGTTTTATGAACCGGGTGTACCGTTTCTTTCAATGTCAGACCACCTTTCTCGCTTACTAGATAATATAGCAATGTAGTATAGTAGATGTAAAGCAAGTACAAAGGTAGGTAGAGGTCCACAAAGCAATTTGCATGTGATTTCAACTTCCGTCCCCATCTGAGAGGTATTGCGCTCCGGGCCGTACTGGTCGATGCGATTGATTCCCATGCGGCAACCTTTTGAAACGGGAGAACCCATCTGGGACACAGTCGAATCCTGCTCAATCGAGATAGAGTTCGGATTTTGGGTTTTGATAACAAAATAGCGGAAGAGTAGTCGATTATTGTGACAGATCATAGTTCATAGAGCTGAAGGGTCTAAAGAGCTGGGATCCGAAAAGATGTGGTAAGGCGTGCTGGCATGATCACTATTCGTACACACTAATTTCGAACGTCGCTCAACCACTGGTCTCTCTGGATGGTCAATAAGGATCCCCCAAAAATTTGGCCGTTATTTGCTCGGGGTGGCCACGAGCTGGCTCAGTAAGATGAATGCGAGTTTCTCTATTATATAATGGATAATCTAAGAACCCTAATCTTCTAATAGTCATTATTATTCATACCAACTCTGTATGCTTACTGGGTACATCTGGGAAAGCCTTGGGTGCACCAATGAAAAGGATTTATTGTATATAGCTTATAGAGTTCATCAATAGGTGCAAATTGAATGTTAACAAGCGCCGACCAGAAAATCCGAAGATATACAAACCTCAAAAGTGGGTTCCTCCACTCTAAAAATGCTTTAGTGACATGCTAACCTATGGCCAAGTGCTTAATATAGTGAAACTGTAAGATCTTCTCAAATCCATAAATTTTCCTTCCAAAAGTAGAGAGTTACACACGATACACATTGATCTGATTGCTGAACATCTAGCATTCTTTATAGCTAATTCAACACCGACCTAGAAGGCCTTGTCCGTGATATACCAGGTCAACACAATTCTAGATTCTAGACTTCGAGGGTTTTATCCTAGGGCGTTCGATCTCTCCAAAAAGCAGAACGTATCCTTGTCCTTTGGCAGCCTTTCCACCACAAATGGTTCTCGAAGCTCAACAAGGTTCCCTTTGAGCTTGTCAATATAGCATGCGCTCATGTCTCGTAGCTTGTACCCAGCCCCATGATAGCTCTCATCCACAAGATTGATCCGAAGTACTCCATCGAATCCATATATACGGGTGTCATCATCTGGTGGGTATCCAGAATAGAGAGCAGTATCGGAATTGAATTCTCAAGTTCACCTTTGCCCAGATGCTTCATTTACACGCAACTCCAAGACCCGAAGCCAATCCTCCAATTGTCTCAATTGCATCACCTGAAAAGTATCTTGATGTAGTCAAAGGGAACGTTATCTTTCTAGGCGTGAGAGAGTACCGCATAAGGAGGGTTATCCTCTGAATTAAAGGAGACTTCCAGGTGTAATGTTTCCACGCTGGATGGCTGCGTCGCACGTCCTATGTGTTTAGAGAGCCTCTAAATGGAGTTAGTTTCACGCTAAGGCCCAAATTTCCAAGCAGGCAGAAAAATTTGAACAGCCTTTACTAATCTCGTGCTAAGAGATAATCTCCCTAGCGTACGTGTATGTTCGTAATTCATCCTCTCCATGTTCAAGATAGCGTTTTTATGCCTATCAGAGATTGATATTTGAAGGCCCCGAGGCTTTGCCGAGATCCGCGATGATCCACATTAAAACTCCCAACGGCTGACCTCCCTACCTCCTTCTCACAATTAAAGACTCACCTGTTTGATATACAATTTCAGCCATGGCGCCACGTCCGAAGCATCTCACGGGAGACCACGTTGGGATCAATGACTTCATCAACAAATTCGACGTGCGTTAGTCAGTCCCGCAAAAGCAATGGAAGACTGGGCATCACTAACTCGAGCTTCAGATCTTCCTATTTGACTGCGATGGTACATCCAATTGACCCTCTACTTCTAAAATAATCTAATCGGATGTATAGGCGTACTCTGGTCTGGCGATCATCTATTCCCAGGAACCGTTGAAACATTAGAATCATTGAGATCAAAAGGTCAAAGTCAGCACTAAGTTCAAAGGCACATCTAACATTTTACAGGCAAGAAGATCGTTTTCGTAACAAATAACTCCACGAAGTCTCGATCCGACTATCAGAGGAAGCTCACTTCTATGGGCATACCAAGTAACGTCGACGAAATCTTCGCCTCCGCATACTCCTCTGCAATCTACATTGCCCGAATACTGAAGCTCCCCGCTCCAAATAACAAAGTTTACGTACTCGGCGAGAGCGGTATTGAAACAGAGCTGGAGTCCGAGGGTGTTGAGTTTATCGGAGGAACGGATCCTGCGTTCAGACGAGATATTACTGCAGAAGATTACAGGGGACTCGCGGATGGGTCTCTGCTTGACAAGAACGTAGGAATTGTTCTTGCGGGATTAGATTTCCACGTCAATTACTTGAAGCTGTCGCATGCATATCAATATCTTGCTCGGGGAGCAAAATTTTTGGCTACGAATACCGACAGCACTCTGCCTTCAAATCATACCTTCTTCCCCGGCGCAGGCTCGATATCCATACCTTTAATTAATATGACAGGCCAGCAACCGATTGCCTTGGGTAAGCCGAGTCAGGCTATGATGGACTCGATAGAGGGCAAGTTCCAATTCGATCGTAAAAAGGCATGTATGGTTGGCGATCGGTTAGATACGGATATTAAGTTTGGTTTGGAGGGCAGACTCGGAGGAACTCTCGCTGTCCTGACCGGTGTTAGTAAGAAAGAAGATTGGGAGTCCGAGGAGGCTGAAGTTGTGCCTCATTATTATGTGGATAAGCTCAGCGATTTGAGAGGATAAGAGCTTGCTTGTATGGAGGCGGAAGGTTCAACTTTCACAGGGAGGCTCGGAGATGTACGTTGCGCATAGACAGAAGAATTCACCTCAGAGTCTAGAATATAGAGTTGATATAAAAGGCCTCTTCTGACGGAAGGAGTAGATTGTACACAAAGCCATGCTTTATTCGATCTAAGAAACTAATTTCAGAGCGCTTGGTGCTAATGCGATCGGTGCTACACCTCAAGACGCCAATATTCCTAAACTTGTACTCAAGTGTAGCAGCCGTATCTTGACAAAGGGGAGCATGACTGGGAAAGGTATGATTTAAACCGAGCCAATTCGTTATATATTGCATTCCCTCGGATGGCCCAAACGCGCGCTGTCCCAAAATTGTTCAATATAATTCACGGCCAGGTCAGCCTCACGGACCTCTTTTCGTCAGGCCCCTCTAACAAACCCCGCCACTAGCGTCCTGTTTGCATCACTCGGGAAGGAAACCATACACCCCAGTCACAAAAACCTGTAAGACTGGTTTCGGGATCTTTGTCTTGGAATCCTTCTGAACTGCCTCTAAAGATAACTCGACATCGCCAGGTTAAGAACTGCGCGAAGTCCAGATACTTCGAGAGCCGCAGCAAGAAGCACAACTCTATGATTGAGATAAGTTTCGTAAGTTAAGGATGCAACTGATAGTATATTACCTATTCGGGAAACCTTCACTAAAAGGTCTTCAAACACCCCTCTGGGTAAACCAAATACCTGCGTTACACAGGAAGAAGCCTAGCGAACGCTAAGAATGTGGAATAGTCTCACGACTGGTCTGATTCAATATACCCTTTTTGCCTCGATCTCAAGTGCTTGAGGTCCAAGATTTTCTCGTAAGTGGCGTGTTGGTAGTGCATAAAGTCACCGGATTATCAAAACTCGCTAGGGGACTTTGCTCCGGCGAAGACCGAAATCTTCAATCTCACCAAAGAAGAAAAAAAGATGAGACCGCTCTTTAGCTTATATCCTTCAAGGACCCCTGGGAAAAGATCTGGGCAGGATGTCGTCAAAACCACAATGGACAGCGACCAAGAGGACGACAACCTCTTGGAAAAGCGGCAAAATCTCACTGTTGCTCTCTCAGAACTACCCTATGATTTGGTCGCCTACCTGGAGCGTGCAGCTGTGCACGCTGACCTGGGCTATCCCGACCTGGCCGCTGGGGATTCCTACCGAGCCCTTCTCCTATGTGATGAGGTTCGCAACGAGAGTTTCGAATACCATGAACAAGCGCTGCACACCCTGGAGTCACGTTCTGCCACTGGGATCCCGGGAATATTGAGGAATCAAGGGACGAATACAGTGGACTCTTCAGACCTCTCAAATGGTATAGAAAATGTCAGCATAGACGGGGAGGGAATCGGTCCAGATCTTTCAATTGGGATAGAACGTCTCAGCATGAACGGGGAGGGAGAGGGGAGTTCCTACATACAACAGGTTTTGCAGCGGGCTTCCCTACAATGCTACCGGAACCTGGCTATCAGCCTGCTGCTATGCGGATGCCTAAAAAGCGCGCATGCGTTTTGCACGAGAGGGTTAGATGAGGTCCCTGGTGACAACGACCTATTGCAAAGGAAAGAATACATTGAAAACATGGCAAAGAGGAGACTGAAGGTTGATGAGGTGGATATAACTGACTTGCCTGACCAAGGGCTGGTCCGGCGAGAAATCTATCCATGGAACGCCCACGAGCCAAATCGATTTTCGCAGGAAACCCTAGACTTTCTAAACAAAGAATTGAGTTTTGCTGCTCCCAAGTGCGAGGTGAAGGTCACGGAACTGCCTACCCTGATAGATAACGCCAGCGACTCGAGTTCATCTAGCTCCATATCTACGAACAAGCAGCTTGGCCTCTTTGCAAGGGAAGATATAAAGCCCGGGGAGACAGTCCTAGATGAGTTCTCAATTCTAGCAGCCAATAATCGCCTTAAGGAGGCTCTGTGCGACGCTTGCAGCTCGAAACTGCCTTCCCTGAGTGAGAACAGCACTGTTATTGGATGTCCTGACTGCTACGATACCATGTTTTGTAATGAGGAATGTCTCTCCAGAGCACAACTTTACCACCCTGCCATCTGCGAGAAAGACCTAGACACCATTGCGAAAGACCCAGACCCAAAAGAGACGCCCAATGCTCTCTACCTGCTCCTCCTCGCACGTTCATTCGCCATGGCCGAGACACAGGAATGTCATCCTTTAAATCTCAAAGAAGTCAAATACATCTGGGGTGACTTCCTTCCCAGCGCCTCAAACGCCGTCTCGCTCTCTCGGAACGCACCGCCGCCTCCCATCTGGACGCTTCCCTTCTCTTTCTCATCTAACATATCAAACCCTCTGCATGTTCTCGAGAAGATGGATATCGATATCTTTGCCTCACTAGCAAAATATGATCTTTGGATCTTCAACACATTGTATAGCAAATTCAGAGGAACAGCTTCAGCACGCGTCAGTTTGAGGGATGGCAGACCGGAGGTTGCGGCTGTGCATCCATTGTGGTGTTTAGCGAATCATGACTGTGACCCAAATGTGCAATGGGAGTGGGGTGGGCAAATGAAGCTCTGGTGTAGAGAGAAGGGAGTTGGTGGGGCTCCTGGAGGGATCCAGGCTGGAGAGGAGGTATTGAGTCACTACTGCGATATTGATTTGAAGGTTCAGGAACGGAGGGACTGGGCGAAGGGTAGCTTAGGTGGTTGGTGTATGTGCGAAAGGTGTAGAAGAGAGGCTGATGAAGAAGCTCTGAATGGCCACGATGTTGAAGGGTTGGTGATCGGAGTTCCAACCGAGGATGACTGAACACATCTGGACTTGTCTTCGGAGTGTTTTCTGGTACCAGCTCGCATCGGGGCTCAATGATCGTGTCGGTAGATACCCAGTGCTGCGCAGAACTACTTATATGATAGCGTACTGCGTCAAGAATAGACATGGTGAACCATTCTCTCTTCATCAATTGCGAATGATGAGGTACGAAGGTACAGACAAGCTCATACAGGAATGTTAGAGCAATGAGGGGGGTACTGTAGCAAGGATTACCACCGTCGGCTAGTCGGGTTCCGCAAAGCTTTTGTTGCCTGGAAAACGATCAAGGAGCGACCCAGATCCTTCCTTTCGTTCGATTCGTCCAAAATGATGTCACAATTCTTCAAACAGACAGCGATTCAGAACATAAGTCAAGTAGCTTGCCATTGCCCAATTACATGACTTCCTTCCGCTTTTAACTTGATGAGTAATCATTACTCAAGAAGAGGCTAGTCTACACGTGATTTCGTGATAGATAGAGACACGACGGAAGGCCGCGCTTTTGCTTTTTTGTTACCCCGCTTTAGATGGCACCAGAGCGGCACCGCTGCATTGATTGCTGGAACATTGCGGGGAACTGGTACGATCCCCACTATGTAATGGATCATCATAAGGTAAAACTACGAACATTGAAGCTATTTTTGACGCAGAGATGTATCGCTCAAGCGTAAGATGGAGAAAATCGAGGACGGTACGGAAGTCCAAATCGAATTCGAGTTCAAAAGATAAATAGATAAGGGCTTCTGTCCTTGGGAATTTTCGTCGATCAACTTTCAACTCACCCAGAACCAAATTGAAATCTTCAAACCAATGGTCCTCACACTCACTGAATGGCTCACGGCCCGCAAAGCTCTCCTCGCCCAGGCAGAAGCCGCCACGCGCGCAAACGGCACTCTCAACGCCCAACTTCCTTCATTCCCCATGGTCAAGCTCGACAAGGCCTACACCTTCACCAGCTCTAGCGGCTCTGGCGGCCCCGTCAAGCTCTCAGTTCTCTTCAAAAGCCGGAAGCAACTTATTGTTTACAACTTCATGTTGGGCCCAGAAGACGAGGCTGGCTGTTCGTGCTGCTCGTTCATGGCAGATAATTTCCCCATTCATATGCACCATCTCTATCATCGGGATACAACACTCGTGTTCTTCTTGTGCACTATATGGAAATATTACGGCGTTTAAGGAGAGGATGGGATGGCCGTTTATTTGGTATAGCAGTGAAGGGGATTTGTTCAATTACGATTTCCAGGCTACTAATGATGAGGATGTTGCTCCGGTCATATATAATGTATGTTTTTCAAGGAAGGCGGTGAGATCTTCCATACCTATTCCACTTATGCGAGGGGCTTGGACACTTTACTTGTCACTCATTGACTCATTGATATCACGCCGCTTGGGCGGCAGGAAGATATTGAGGAATGGAAAAGTTACGATGGGTATGGTGAGAAGGAGACGAAGGCTTGTCACTGAGCAAGGATATCCTTATGCTCTTGGTTGGAGCTCCCACTCCCAACAGTGAGAACGCTGAAGATGTTGACGTTTCTTTGTGGAATTCGTTGCCTTGATAGTCGCGAACCAACATACATTTTCAATATCCTATTTTCGTGATTCGAGGCACTATGAGTCTGGGAGTCTTTGCTGCGTGCAGTCACTGTAGGAGTAAAATTAGCGGAAGGATCCTGTTTAGCTCATGATTCCACCCATCAAACGCTTGTAAAAGCTGGAAGTCTGCGACTGAATTTGGGGATTTCTACCTGACCTATGCTTTCAAATTATTACATTAGTTAATTTAGCATCTAGAGGTATCTCTGGCCGACATGGGACAGGCAGAACAACAACCCTCTTCTTGATCGCCAAACTTGGCGGTGAACTGGGACAAACGTTGGTGGATTAGTAAGACAGTATTTCAGGGGCTATGATGGATATAGTGCGAAGTTATTGAGTTTCTCAAGACGTTTGAGTGATTGCAGTAAGAATCGAGCCCCACATTGACAGCAAAGGAGTGATTCTTCATCATATTGTGATCTTCTGCATCAAGAATTGGTCCTCGAGAAGCCAGACAGTTCGTTACATAGGAATCTCCTATTTTACGAGGCATGAAAAATATAGTTCTCATATCTACAAAATCCGAGGGGCATTAAATGGCAATTAAAGTACCAACACGGGGTTGCCTCAACTGCACCTCAACAGCTTTTCTGGGACTACTACTAGGAGGCAACGAGCTATCCTTGCACAGAAGTTAAGGCTGCAAGTATCAAGCCTGTTCTGCCAAAATTCAGGCTAGGGGTGCTATTGATCAATTCCAGGTCATCTGTGTTGATTGTTCTCCCAATGTCGATGTCCTTGTCGGCGCCGATACCCTGGTATAAATCGCGGCACCATACATAGAATTGTGTTTCGATCATCAGACTAAGGGATGTAGACCTCATTCCCCACATAGAAAGATTATCAAAGGAAAGCGTCTTTTATCTCAAGAACCGCTGGTTACTCTTTTTGCTAGCGATTACCACTGTTGCTCGCGTTCAAGCGGGGGTAGTGCGGCCGTCAAGTTGATTTTCTACCAGTACTCCGAGTTTGATGATTTTCACCCGGCAAGTCATGAAACAGACGAGACTCGCTACTTTGAATCGCTGCACGGACTAATTTGACCAACTCCACTTGAAGAGTCAATCCGAGAATTTCCCTGGGATTTCAAAAGATACATCAAGACGAAGTGCGTGCTGCACGTAGGCTCGCTGGCGTGTCATTCGTCACGTGATAGTGTCGTATTTCACGGGGATAGCGACGGTACATAAAGAAAATATCTAGTGACAGTATATATAGATATAGATATAGATATAGATATAGATGATGATGACCCCCAAAAGAACGCTTTGCCCTATTAGGGAAATTCGGGCTGACCAAGCTGCCGAACCCCGGCAATCGAATTGTGCCAACAACACAACCCCGCACATTTCACATCGACTTAAGGCGTCGAAATCTGCACGACTTTCAATGCACATCAAACTCGGTAGTTAATTTCTACTACGGGGCGGTAACTTCTCCCCTGTGGCGAGGTCAGTATAATTCACGAAGGCTCCTAAAGACAGAAACGGAAAAGGGGTGGTAATATACACCTTTGAGTGTATCGTGCTCTGGTGGAATTAACATTGAGTCTCGATCGCTCGCCAAAACACTACTCTGTGCCATTCTGGAGCCTCTTTTTTTGGGGGGGAGGGGGGGGAACCCTCCCTAGATTGTGGTAATTTTGAGCTTCAGGGGTAGCACTGTATTAATTAAGCGTTTCTTCTGTGAAGGAGTAAATACAAAAATGTCTGGTGAGTACAAGGTCCAGGAACGACCTTAAGCCCAAGCTTTTACTTACCACTTCCTGGTCAGATGCAACCTACAATGCCCGCTATACATTATTGGGAGCTTCCTCCGTCACTTCAAGATCTGTAGAGCAACCAGGACAGGACTTTCAATTCGTTGAAGTTGGAGGTTCTTCGAAGCAAGATGAGGAGGCAAGATCAGTAATACGAGTCCATGTCATGAAAGACTTCTACGGTAAAAGAAGGCAAGGAAAGAATCCCAATCATCACGCTGAGATCGTCTCTGCTGTATCCTCTAAAGACGGCGTATCACAGCAAGCACGACGATTCAGGAACGGCATTCATGGTCTTCAGGAAGTGGCCAAGAAGCGGAGAAAGCGCACCACGCAGAAATGTGAAAGCTCAGCAACCCTGAACGCATCACGCCTTAATGCGCGTGGGATTGCCCCAATACCACTGCCGCACTTTTCATTCGCTGAGAGTGGAGATGGAGATGGCCCATTTTCTCTTTCAAGTAAACATACCAGCCACTTAAACCATTCAGGAGCTGGTATGCGGCCGGCTCGGGGTGATCCATCGGCCCTAGACAATCAAGAGTACCTTATCGGTTCGGATCCCCTGGCTCCTCTCCTAGGCCCGGTGGATCCCTTCGACACTCTCCCGCTACCTAACACCCCTCGAACGCAGATTCTTATCTACCATGGTCAGTATCAGGTCTCGCTTATAAGCAAATTCTCAAAGCTTCTCGCCATGATGACGATGATGATGTTCTATCTGCTTTGCTCTCTTTCAATTGGCTCTAGGTCTCAGTATGGGCAAAGTGGTGAGGTAGCTATGAGCTGACTGCGTCCGTAGCCAACAACAGCATTCTTGCGTCTCCCTTGATGGGACAGCTTCGTTCCGAATGGTTGTCTTTTGCCACGAAGGATCTCGCTATGTTCCACATATGTCTTTCCCATTACGCTGGAAACTATGGGCTTGCCAAACAGGAGAGAGATCCGGCCGAGGCTGTACGACTAAGGATGGAATCTATGCGAATCGTCAACCAAAGACTCGACAACCATGAGACTGCTCTTTCGGATGGCACAATAGGTACTGTAGCAAGCCTGTCATCATATGAGGTAAGGGCTTTAACTTAACGGTAGATACAATTAGTGCAACTGTGCTGACAGCTCCCCGGATTTGCAGGCTACGAATGGATCTCTATCAGCAGTCCAAACTCATCTGCAAGGTCTCTCGAAAATGGTACGATTGAAAGGTGGAATCGCAAAGAGTGGAATGGATCCATATACGTCGCGCTTGGTTCTCTGGTAAGATCTCCTGCCATCATTGATAAGTATGAACTGGACACTAAAGCAATACCTCCGCCAATAGGGCTGATCTTAACTGTGCAAATGCACTTGGATATGACCCAATATTTTCACCCCCCGAGTCCCTTACGACCGGCGCTGACGGTCGAGCATCTCAAATTCAAAGACGTTCTTTGTTGAATGCATCTCTTCAAGGAGAGATAGCGGCAAGTTTGACTGAGCTCCAGCTCTTACACAAAGACTTACTCTGCAATGTTATCGATTTGCGCTATCTTGCTGAAATCAGCTCCTCCTCTAGCCGGCGCCAAACAATTGATAGAGATAAGCAGATCATGAGAAGCGACGAGGTCTACTCAACCGAGAGAAGCCTTCTGACCCTTTCAAACCTGTGCGGACCGCGGAACTTCATCACTTCATGTTGCATTACGGCAATCATCTTCATCGACAATCATCTGCGTAGCGTAGCTCTCATTGCAAGAATCATGGAAAGACATGTTACGAGGCTAAAGCTTTCGATGGAGCTCTTCCTAGAGCAGCTAGCCAATTTCGCTACAAATTCGGCTACTCCAAGAGCCATACTCTGGGCTTTATACGTTGGAGGCGTTGCAGCTGGCAGTAGACCAGAACGTAGCTGGTTCGTCGCACAACTGGTGGACTTCTGCGATCGTCTTGAGCTTGGTACCTGGGATGATACTGAAAAAGTCTTGAAGACATTTTTGTGGGCTGCTACTTGGAGTACTCAGGGAATATTGCTTTGGCAGTACGTGGAAAATGCTCGAATAATGAAAGTGATCTACCCAGTGCATCTTACAACATCCAAAACACCGTATAAACAGGTGTAGAGACATCGCCTGAGGAAGACAAAGTCTCTTCCTTCATCGGATTTGTATGAGTTATGCTAGCCTATCCTCGCACTTGTTCGTTGCTCAATATCTCAAGCAAGCAGACATAACACAATTTTACCTTCCGAAAGTTACAGTTCAAAAATTTGGAGGGGATTGCAATGTTCTTCGAAGAAGGGAATGTCTTCAGGAGGTATCCAAGTTTCCCAGATCCCAACCGCCAAAGCACTGTTTTGACATGTGAATTGATCTGCTTCATCTCTAAATACGCTAATAAGGTACCTGCCGCTAAAGGCGGCCTGCATTCTCCGGGATATTTAGTGTCGTCATCGAAATCTACTTCTTTTCAGCACACATGAACCTACATTGCATGAGTCTGCTTTGAAGAAACTTTCCTTTTAGAAAGAATCAAATTCTAGTACTGAAAATGCCGGCAGCGAGAGTTATATACTGGTTCCGGACCGATTTACGATTGCACGACTCCCCAGCTCTACAGGCTGCATTGGATCTTCACCCTGAAGCTTTCTGGCCTCTATGGGCATGGGATCCGCATTATGTCTACAGAGCGAGGGTTGGAGTAAATAGATGGCAATTCTTGTAAGCTTATCAAATTCCAACCAAAATCACGTCAGCTCACACTTTTGAGAATTGACTGTCAGAACGACCTCTCCAAGTCAATCACAAAATTGAATAACAAGTCGAAGTTGTTTCTCATGAGAGAGGCTCCCCAGACATTGTTTCCTAAGCTCTTCAAAGCTTGGAAAATCACACACTTGGTATTTGAGAAGGATACTGATGCATATGCACGCGATCGAGATTTTGCCGTCATCAAAGCAGCAGAAGAAGCTGGCGTTGAAGTAATTATTCGATGCGGTAGAACGCTCTGGGACAGTGATTCCTTGGTAGAGAAGAATCTTGGAAAGCCCACCATGAGCATAAGCCAGGTTCAAAAAGCTGGACCAAAGATTGGGGCTATCCCGAGACCCATTCCAGTACCAAAGTCTCTCCCAGATCCAGGACCAACAAGTTTAACATTCATACAACAAAAGCCCGATCAGGATCCCGATTTCAATGGAAAGTCCCGCCATTGTGGAGACAAATCATATGAAAAAATCGCAGGTCCAAATGGAGACTTTGCAGTGCCTATATTGGAAGAGCTCGGTTTCCCTCCAGCGACTTCAACGCATCGAGGAGGAGAGACGGTTGCTTTGGAAATACTTAGCAGTATCATAGCCGATGAGAACTACACAGCGACCTTCGAAAAGCCCAAAACATCACCGGCAGCTTTCGAGCCTCAAGCGACCACACTCCTGTCGCCACATCTGCATTTCGGGAGTTTGGGCATCCGCGAGTTCTACTGGCTAGTCCAAGACATTGTCACGAACTTCAAAGGCCGAACTTCTCAGCCTCCTGTTTCGTTGACCGGTCAGCTCCTGTTCCGCGACATGTATTTCGGTGCTCAAGCGAAGCTTGGGTACACATTCGGTCAGACGATGTATAACTCCCATTGTCGATTCATTCCTTGGCATCTTCCTAGCAAAGTAAATCACGAAACCAAGCTCGTCACTGGTGAATATCATATTGATTCTCCAGAAGCAGATATTTGGTTCCGACGGTGGAAATGGGGACGTACAGGATTCCCTTGGATTGACGCACTCATGAGACAACTCCGGCAAGAGGGCTGGATCCATCATCTAGGTCGCCATGCTGTCGCTTGTTTCCTAACTCGAGGAGGCTGCTATATTTCATGGGAACGTGGAGCTGAGGTATTCGAAGAATTGTTGCTGGACCATGAAACAGCTTGCAATGCAGGCAATTGGCAGTGGTTGTCTTGCACGGCATTCTTCGCCCAGTTTTATCGATGTTATAGCCCAGTCGCATTTCCAAAAAAGTGGGATAAGGAAGGAGCGTTTGTGAGAAAGTATGTTCCGGAATTGAAGGATCTGGAAGACAAGTACATCTATGAGCCTTGGACAGCACCTTTAGCAGACCAAAAAAAGGCTGGAGTCAAGATTCAGGGTGATGGGTCGGAAGATGTGCAGGGTGTGTATCCAAAACCTATGTTTGATTTCGGGGAACGGAGGTCGATTTGTCTGGATAGTATGAAGAAAGCATATCAAGTTGGCTTATATGGCGATAATTCGAAGGTTATCGATGGGTCGTGGAGGAAGCTGTTCGATGATGATGGTGAAGGCCCGACGGAAGGGAAAAGCCTCGAGGACGCGATAGGCCATAGCGCCGGAAACCAAAACCAAATCAGAGAAGGTCCAGAGGATAGATATGATGACGATAGTGCGATCGAGGAGAATGAGAGTAGTGTGAAAGAGATCGGTGGGGAGTCGAAAGGCGGAGAAAAAGGAGGCTCAAAGCGAAAGGCCGGCCAGAATACATTGGACGGGCACTTCAAAAAGGTAAAGACTGGCTGAGACGTAGTTGAACCCGAATAATACACCGAGCAAATTCTTACCGAGCATTGCGTGGTGGGCTTGCCGCCCTTGTTTGTTGATCACGCCAAGAGCGGCGAGTATATCTTCAATTTGGTTCACTCCACGTCATTATCTTCGCCAACGCGGCCGCGTCACCTAGCCAACAATCCCCGGATGGAAAAAGAGCAAAAAATCAAGAAGAAAACAAAAGGACCTTTTATAAGTAACAGCATCAACAGTGCACATAGCTAAAAGTTAAAGACGACAGTCCCCAAGATAGAAAGTTTCATACCCTTTGATATCGCCAAGAATGGCAAAAGAAATACAGGTACTAACTCTACCCCAAGTATAGACAAAGTCTATAAATCTAAGGTCTTCACACTCGGCCACCCTGGCTTCACTTGAAGGGGGACCAGCCGATGTGGTATAAACTGAAAAGTCTTGTAGTGAGCTATAAAGGTATCTTAACGCTTAAGCACGGCAATGAAGCCGCAACGCACTGAAACAGAAATTATGCCTACTCATCCATTTATTTATTATTGTTATTATCTGGGGACGGTAAGAAATTACAGCGGCTGTGACGCATGAAGTTCTTGCCACCCTCCTTGTAATATATTCGCTATGGGGAAGTCAACTGAGGCGTTGAGTTATAGACTACCACCATCTTTTCCTCGCCCGTTTTTTCCAACTTATATTGTCTCAAAAATCTTAAAGGGTTGATCAGACGCAGCCTTGGTGGGCCCTCCTGCCTTGCCTCGAAACTCATCTAGTACATTTCGAGCCATACATTCCGAGAAACTCATCGATTGTTGGCGAAAGTATCGGCAGCAGAGACCGTTTAAAATTCGGCGGGATCGTTATCGAAATCCAGGGTCAACAGCCCCAGTTCTCGCGGACATGATTGTCAGCTTGCGCAGTCAGGTCTCTACTAATTGAACGAAGCAGCTCCCAGCCATTCTTGATAGCCAGGGGAATGTTAGCTAGGTCTCGCAATGCAATGTTGGTAGTCGAAAGCAAGAAGGGTTGCAGGCCGTCTAAATATTCGTCAACGCTGTTTATAAAGGGCCAGCACCTGCCGAATCCTTGGTCACTTTCATTCACGGAATGCTGTGATTCGGACTAATTGCGCTTCCAAACGCCATCTCATTGAATCTACATGCATTATACAGCCCGACGCCCTGCCCTATTAATAGCCAATCTATCCCAAAACGCCGGATCCGCACTCATCGCCAAGATCCCACGTCTAATCGTCCCACTCCTCGTCAAGTTGATCTATCAATCGGTTCTCGTCTTCTGGTCCACCGCCTCTTCCTCTCCCATGGCCATTTGCCGAGACAGAAAGAGCGCTATAGCCCCTTCTACTGGGCATGAATCCAGCGCAAGAAGATGTGACGATGATGAACATGTCCTGTGTCTGTTAGTATATTTCTACGAAGTGTTGATCATTCAAAGAGAGTGTATAAGACGAAGAAGATGAGGTTGAACGCCGCCTGATGATATTTTCGTATCCAATGCTATGCGTAAAAGAGACTTTTTTACGTGCCTAGAGGCCCACAATCGAAATACAGGAGTTTTCTTGAAATGGTCCAGCCAGTGGGCTGATCATGAAAGATGAGAATCTTCCCAAGAACCCCTAGATTTCGACACGAAAGACCTTCTCGGAGGCCGCACCTCCATGGTAGGCAAGATCCCATCCCTGACAGAGAATACACGGGGAAAGATCATCTGCTTCGGTCTCTGAAGACAGTTGTGCCCACTTACCTTTATAAAGCTGCCAATTCCCGCCCACATGCTGTAATTCGGTAATTGTCTCCATCCTCGAGCATGCGTCACGTTCCGTTGGTAGAATACGCCGCCAAGAAAGTATACGAGGATCGCTATGACGCCAATAATCGCGAATACTGCAGCTGGCCCGGCTCCTTGCTTCGCAGGTTCGGCTGTTGTACACGCATGTTTGGAGAGGACCTCGAAGTTGTAGGCGCACTCGTCCGGATCAACACCGACGAATGTAGCAGAGGTTGTAGTTGAGAGAGGGTCTTTGTCGCAATGGAAAGATATTATGGCTGACTTTTGGCGACTCCCAGTGTTTCCGATATTATTGTCGTCGTCGTCATCATCATCCCATCGCTTCCGTGACCGTGCATATTTCCCTCCACAAGGCGATCCATTTGTATATTGTAAAACCAGCCTCCTCCCTCTGAGCGTCAAGTTTGATGATTGCTGTCTGCCATTCAGGTCAGCGATACGGTTCGAGGGTATATCACTCTTTCGGTAACTCACCCGAGGGAATAGGTCTTGTCTTCAAACTCATAAAAGGCACTGACATTCTTCCAATGGTCGTTCTTGATGCCAACTACATCTTCTACATCCTCCACGACCGGCGCGCAGATGTTCAGCGTAAAGTTGGACTTGTAATCATATCCCTTAGCATGCCAGCTGTCTATCTTGTCATTCTTCCCAGCCTTCTTCCCATCTGCAGCATATAATATCGATAATGGCCTCAAATCATAAAAGGAGCCGGTCGTCGAGGCAATGGTACATGGATCCACGGGTTTCTTCGTGTCGTCCGAGGCAGTGGCATCAACTCCGCTGTGCAACGCCAGCGCAAGGAGGAGAGTGCCGCAAAAGGATGGTAATTGCATTGTTACAAGGTCGGAAGTATAGAGAGCGCCTGCGGGCGCACAACAAGAGGCGTTGACACTATGCCGTTTGTTGATGTGTCAAAACGTGAATGTTTTTCAAGACACGACACTCGAATGCCTTGCTTGCTATATTGTGGAGGACCAGATTTCGGATGAGATTTACGCTGCGGGAGTCCAGCACGTGACCTACTCGCTAGGGAAAGTAACCTTCACAACGACTTTGCATCCTGTCCGGATTGCACACCTTCTATCTCTGACCAATTATTATATCTAGTTGTGTTTCTGTCCACGATGAAAACTTATTGCTTACTCGGGTTTGATCCACCGGATTATATTTCTTCTGTTGGCCGTGATCCTCCCAAAATGTCACTCATCGCAGTAGCCTTTTTCTCAGGCACATTACTCGGGTTCACGGGACGAATACCCACGCCAAAAAATTAATTTGGTCAGAAATTCCTATAACTCTACCAAAAATGATAGTAATTGAATGTATTTTTGACTAGAGATTTATAGAATACTATATAACTCTTTTTTTGATATTATTGTCCTATAAACCTTACTTATATTCTATAATCCTCCTTCTTATTAACTATGAGGCGCCTGGAGGATGCCAGGCGGGAAGCTGTCTCCTATACTGGTAAGAACGCGGGCTAATATTGGGCCGATGAGAAATACAATGCTGGGAGATCTTTATCGATTAGATTCTTATTTTATTCGTATGGTCTATTCTAATGGGTTACTTCTGTGACGGCTCTACAAAAGGGGGTCTCGCGGGAGGAGACGATTTGTAGAAGTGCCGTGAATTGAGGATTCTAAACAAAGGAGAAAAGAGAAAGAGGAGAGGAGCTATTCTACGCTTGATATATATATCAAGGTTCCGCGCTAGCGTACGCTATAGAATAGGGTTTATCGTAGAAGAGTTTGTCATGTTTGTTCTTCCTTAGTCTCGTGACTTCGTACTATGACACGTGACCTCGTAGTATCGCACGTCTTGGGCCAGGGCTACTAGGGCTGTCATAACTTCTATTCTCGTATCACACTATCATTCTTGTGCCTCACATTAACCTTCTATCCTTTATAATATATATAATAACCTCTATAAGTTTATAACTTGAATAAGTTGAGTCTCTTGAGCTCTTTATAAAGGCTTATACAAGTTATACTGTCTTTACTTTTAAGGTATTTTAGAGTCTAGAAGATATAGAGCTTGAGCTTAAGGAGTAGATAAAAGTAAGATGTTACGATTCTATCGTACCAGCTTCTCAACCCACTGGATATGACGTCATCAGGGATCAGCTGATTCTCGCTTAGCCGATTCCCACTTTGAGCTAGGG